>OX940962.1:18333437-18839437 GCA_954870475.1 Euphrasia confusa | reverse complement strand
CTATAACATATTAAAAATAATTTACTAGTCATCACAGACTATAAAGCAGTAGCTAGAAACACAATTTCTAGCATAATTTGCCAAGAATCAAGAGTAAAAAATCAGGGGAAGAGTAAAGAAGTAGGAGAAGCTTGATAAAGAAATAAGGTTTATTGTTATGATAGTAAAGAAAATAAGAAACATGATAATGAAATAAGGTTTATTGTTATTTTAGTAAAGGAATCAAGAAGTGAACACTTTCCAACAAGAATACAATTATGCCCATCAAGATTTAACTTGCCCAATAGCCAAAACTATTACATTGATAACACTCCCCACCTATCTTCTACACAAAAGTTAATGAGTAAAAGAAGCGATTCAATATGTAGCGTTTAAGGATCTATCAAAATTCATGCATTAATCAATCTAAAATTATTCCTCCACATACATCATTTTCATTGTAAAAAAAGAATACCTGAGCAGAAGAAAGTACTTTTGGAGAAAATCTGATATACCGCTGACTGCCATAAACAGCAGAGCTCACGTCAAATCCGCTGCCAACTTTGCCCTGTGCTATACAGTGAGCTGTTTGAGCAATTATATGGACAACATCCAAGTCCTTGTAGACATGATCCTCTACGAGAGGAATATTCTCCAATGGAAGATTGACCACTCCAAGGTAATGAAGAACAGCAGCAGCAACTGCAGTTGTCATGGCTGCTGACGATCCCAATCCAGTTTTGGCAACTTCAGGTTTGCTCTTATGTTCACTGGATTCCTCTGCATTAAAGGTGATCGATGTAAAAGGTTGAAGTGAAGCCAATGACTCGGGAGTTAATGGCAGGCCACGTGCTTCAATCTGCACATTTAGAAATATTCTTTTGGTCAAAGGAATTAGATATTAGCAGAGATGAATTGAGAGTTATATGAGATGTAAAGTAATGATTTTTTTTATTTGATATAAATATTGTAATAATGATTTATAAGATTGGTAGTTAATCTTATGTGGGTGGGTGAATGCTGAACAGTAAATAGAAAATTGTTTAATAATATAATCGGATGATCTTTTTGAGAAAAAAAGAGTTGAAATTATTGGCGGGAGGAAAAAGTGGAAGGGAGTGAAAAGTTTAGTATTTACTGCTATTTTGAAAATTCTCAAAAAGTTTCAACTGGGATAAATTATACTACATGCCTTAAAATTGCTCCATAACCCTACATAAATTAGAATATGACCACATTAAACACCAAATCTACTGATAAAAAAATCTAGAATAACACTGCAAAAGCTGAATACCTGATTCCGATATGAATAGAACTCGTTACAACCTAATATCGTAATATCAATTCCTGCATGACTAGCCCAGAACAGACTTTAGAATTTAGTTCTAAGATCAGTTAACTTTATGAAAAAGATTAAAGCTCTGTATCAGACTTCACCTTGCAACAGAATTTTCTGTAACTTTTCCTTCTTTGTTTGGTCAAACGTGGCAAGTGCTGCTGCTACAGCATATTGCAAAACATATTCTACAAATGGGTTCCTCGAGTCGCTGAGTAAGCGAAGGTAAGAAACAAATAACGTCTCATTAATTCAATTGTTAATCAACTGGGTACATGAGTTAATACTAGTAATATGTACATAACAATAAACATGACATAACAATTAAATGTAAAATGTGCAGCATACAGGTGCATAAACTAAAACAACAAGATACATAACATATCAACTAAAAATATGAGATACATTGCAAGAAGGACCGTGATCCATGGCTCCTTTAAGACAATCAATGTCAATGCATAGAAACAAATCATTTCATTAAGAGAGGTATAACTCATAAGTGTATACATGGAGGGTTCGGTAATAGAGAATATGCTCAGGATGATTAAATTGTATGATGTCTCACCTTGAAGATACACAGTGTAGCTGTAGATTATTGAGAGACAATTTGTACATAGTCTCTCTAGACATCTGAGGAGAAGTCAATTTCACATCCGTCCACGCCTGGAATGCAATGATTAATTTGGTAAGATAAGCTGCAAATATGAGCACATCTTTTGTTTGCTGAGGAGAAAGAGGGAATTTAATGCTTGACCTCTTAAAAACTTAATTCATATCAAATTCATCATCACGTGTGCCAACTTCAAGCGAATGAAGCCCAGGCACGACACAATTATCAGGGGTATAATTTAAGGACCACACAATTCATATGTTATCGTTCGGTACTCTTTACACAAAAAGTATACTCCTAATCTATTTCTTTTGAAGGATGGAAAGATTGTTATCTTAAATTCATAGATTAGAGTCTTCTTTCTAAGTGCCAGAGCAAGCCATAGGCTTTGAGAGGCCTAGTAATTTAAAAAACAAATTGAAGGTTATATATTTACGTGCATTGACAGAATATGAATATCATAATTAGAAATTTAATTAAATATATACAATCCTGTACCATTTATGAAATAACTAGATAAAGGAATAAGAATATAATCTTGACATAAATTTCCAGCACAATATCACATACCCATGCCCAAGCGTCAGGTTTAATATCCTTGTAAAGGGGCTTAACAATTGCATAAAATCGGGCATTTGTACTCAACACAATCCCTGCATTAGGCTTCTCTAAAACAAGGTATCCACCTGTCATCAAAACCTTTCCCGGAGCAGAAGCAACCCTATCAATCATCAATGAAGTCATAATCACTAAATTATTATCAACAAGAATTTAAATGTGATACAAGAACAAGCCGACTCACACTGCCATTTTTCAGCAACTACCAATGAAGTGATCTTGGAATGTTGATCGATTTATGCCTGAACAGATCATCATATTAAGGTAATCCAAATTGAGAGCAATAATTACATATCAATTGAATAGTGTGAAGATGATTGGAAAAGTAAGAATACAAGATATAATACTGAAAGCGTCCTTCCTTCTCAATGCCTCGAAGAGGTTCACAGACAATTCTATGCCACAGTCGTCTAACGCTACCAAACCTAATAAAATCCAAAGTGTCCTAACCCTAAAGAAAGACCGTAGCCCAATACTGATTAAAGTAAATTAAACTATAATAAACTAAATTAAAGAGGACTTGACACGTCATGTAAACTTTTCAAGCGACCCCTGCCGCACTGCTATGAATTCGGAATAATAGGTTGTACCTCGAGCTGAGACAGAAGTAGGGTTCAAGTATCGAACTCTTCCTAACAAAATGCAGATTTTCGATCGAAGACTTCACACACCTGTCAATTCGGATCTCTCTCTCAAAACTCAGTGCCTTTTCTTTCAACTTTTTCCGAAGTTCTATTATGTCTGCACAAGAGAGAACTTGGAATAGACAGACGAGATTTTAGTCGCCTTTATTGACAACTAAAAGTGTCTTTCGATGCACCGGATTAAAATTGAACTTTCTCCCATTAGGGTAAAACTTCTATACATTGATACTCTATAAATTAAAAAGCTCTCTAATATAATACAATTTTTCAGTCTCGACTAAAGCATTAACTAAAGCCTTTGAAAAAAATTATTAAATTAGATAAAATAATATAATAATAATTTTTTAGAAAACTTTTTTGTAAATATAAAGGCCATTAAAACTCTAAATTAATAAATTATAAATATTAAAATTATAAATATTATTATAATTTGCTAAAATATAAATTTATTGTTATTTGATTTTAATTGAATTTTATTTCAAATCAAAAGTTTTTAATATTTTATTTTCATATTGAAATTGATGTATTTTTCATTTATTATGTATTTATTTTTCATTTATTATGTATTTATTTTATTTTCAAATTGAGATTTTATTTTATATTTTTATCTAAGTCATTTATTGTTGAAAAAATATTATATTTTTGGTGCATAAATATATTTAAGTGCTACGAATTAATGTAACATGCATATTTAATTAATTTTAATGAATGATATACATTGGTATATATTAGTAGTTAATTGTAGATTATTACAATGTATCAATGATATATAAATATACTTTAAGTGCAACGAATTAGTGTAAATATGTGTATATTTAATTAGTTTTAATGAATAGATAAAAGAATATAATCAATCAAACATATAAATTCATTGATCTCAATAAATATTACGTAAATTTCATAAATTTATAAAAAACACTCGTTTAATTAATAAAATATTAATTTATCGATATATTAATGATTAGACGTTTTTTGTGTGCTTTTCTTATCAAAATCCGAGGTCATTAATAGTTTGACTCGATATCAATACAAGGAAACGGGAGAGTAATATTCAAGTGAATGTTCGTTTTAGAAGCATATCACATATTCTAATCCTAAATTCAAGTTGTTCGACAAATAAAAATAGCAAAAATGAAAATACAAATATGAGAAAACGACTTGGACGATAACAATCAAAACATTAACGATAATTTCACAAACACCAAATTAAATCAATTCAATCAACACACGAAAGTTAAGCTCCCGCTCGGGTTACTTCACTCCTCGTCACACGTTTAATCCACTTGGAGGTTCGCTCCCGGTCGGGTTACGATTCTAAGATTATGTTTACGTATTGAGATCAATCAAATAATTGCTAGTTATTCTCTTTCGTTCATCATATTGTTGGGGATCGTGAATGTATACGCAGCGAAAGACAAAAATTTTATGAAAAACTGTTTTTCATTAATGTAAACATTTTACATTATATTTATTTTATTTTATTGAAAATCATATTTTCAATATTATATGCATTGATTTAATTCAAATCTATTAGAATCAATAATTCACCATTTAATTTAATTATCAAATAATTAAATATTTAATTCATGCATCCCATACTACACAAATTAAATCTAGCGCAATTATATTTATCATATAAATTAATTACTTCTAGCGCAACTATATTAATCATATTAATATATTATATGTAGCGCAATTATATTAATCATATTAATATATTACAATTAATTACGGAGACATAATTAATTTGCGTCAAATTGACAATTAACATAATCTTATTATTTAATTCTATAATCTTATTATTTAATTCTAATCAAGTTGAGTTTATGTAAACATCCGCACATAAACATAATCTTATTATTTAATTCTAATCAAGTTGAGTTTATGTAAATATCCGCACATAATTAAGAGTTTATGTAAACATCCGCACATAAACATAATCTTATTATTTAATTCTAATCAAGTTGAGTTTATGTAAACATCCGCACATAATTAATTTGCATCAGATTGACAATTAACATAATCATATTATTTAATTCTAATCAACTTGAATTGTGCAATTAAATTAATCAAATTAATTAATTACACATATATAATTAATTACTAAACATGTGCACATAATCAGTTTGCGTCAAATTGACAATTAAGATAATCATATTATTTTTATTCGAATCAATTTGAATTTAATTGACATTTAAATTAATCACATAGCGCAAACATTAACAGTACATAGCGCAAACATTTGACGCAAACAATTAAATCTAAATTTAATCGTAAGTACCTCAGGGATTCAACATTTGACGCAAACAATTAAATCTAAATTTAATCGTAAGTACCTCAGGGATTCATCGGACGAAACGAGGTTCGTCGGAAGTCGCGCGCGGGGACGGCACGGGTCGTGTGCGGGGAGAGCCGAGCGAGTGGCGGGGCTCTCGGCTGGACTCGTGTGTCACGGCTGGAGCGCACGGGCGCGACTCGGGCTGTGCTCGGGCGTTCCTTCGGCGTCTCTCGTCTAATCAGGTTTCACCTCGTATAGGTAATCCAACTTACGTATTGCACTAGAAACACGTAAGGGAGAATACGACGGGAAAAACGGGCCGGAAAAACGGTGCCGGAATCGGATTCCGGCGAGGGGAGGCGGCTGCCGGCGGCGGCACTAGGCGGCGGCGGGCGGCGGCTCCGGTTGTCGGCGGTCCTCCGAGGGAGGAGCCGAGGGGGCGGACGAGAGGGAGAGAGGAGAGGAGAGAAAGTGAGGCTAGGGTTTTGAGCTCTTCACTTTGGTGTGTTTATTCTCATGCCTATGGAGCTCCTTTTATAGGTGAAGAAAGGAGCTTGTTGGGCTCAAACCTAATGGATCGGATCCATTAACCCTAGCCGGCCCAATACATTAGCCGTCATTACGTTTCTCCAAAATTGACAATCAATTTCATCTCCGAAAAATATAACGATTATATTTTCTTTCTCGTTTTAATTTTCTCATCAATATGAGATAAAAATAAAATTTTCCAATTTCACAAAATCGGGAAGCCCATTTCAGGGGTACTACTAAATCGGGAAATTTCCCGAAATAGAAAGTGTACACCATCGTGTCCGTTTTCTTTAGCTCATTATTATTTCCAACTCATAATCACAATTATGAATCTCGGATTCAATCATATTGACCTCCGACTATATGTACTTAATTAACAGTTAATTAATACATGATCGTATTCAAGGATCGGTTTACACGAGAATGTGACCCTCAATGGTTCAAGTGTATAACTAGCCGTGGGCTCACAACATATTGTGATTCGAACAACATATTGTTCTTATTTCAACTACTCCCAAGAGTTTTAGATTAATAATCATATTATTTAATCTCCGAACAAGTCGGTGCCCAACGAATCAGTGACGAGCGTCTAGCAGCCACGCTTCACTAATTCCCTAGATACAAATGAAGTGCCTGCAAGAACCTTGTAATATAGTTAGCGTACAGTACGATCCCTCCGATACATATGTCCCGATCAAACTAGAGATATTGGTTAATCGAGATCTCTTGTTGAGTTTGATAACTGTGCGTACGTTCTAGGTTTCGTAAAATCCAGTCGTGATTGATTCAGAGAAACACATTTCTCTAATCACCTCACTATTCAACTCTGGCCAGAGATTCCGGGACTACGAACCATCAGAACACACAGGACATCCATGATCTATATCAAGCGATCAGATCCCCTACTACCATGCACAGACTTCACATCAGATTTCGAACTGCACGAACATTGTCTCCTTTTTCGACTTACTCCCTTTCCAGGGAATCAGAGACACGTCACGATACAGCTAGTCCTCTGATGAAGTCACGGTGATGTCTGGGTCTTAAGGATTAATTGTGTACAACTATATTATGGAATTCTCTACTCGATCAGTGATAACCACTTAGAGATTCCAGGGAGAGGGGGTTCAGTGAACTCATCAACAGTGAGCACCCACTCAAGTATGTCGATGTCCCAACACCGAGGCTCGAGATTAGTCCACATACACTAAGTGATAGTCTCAAGGGGGAAAGGCCGGGTATCCTTGTTATTGGCGTAACCCATCGACTAGGAACTGAGTTTGACCAGTTACGTTGCGTTAACAGAATTATCTCTCGGTTTCCACAAAACCGAATTCATACAACATGTGTAACTGTACAGGACTATATCTATGATTCAACATTGGGAGCAGATATAGTATATGCCATTAATATAGGTTTCATTAATTAACGAAATAAACCGTTATATAACGGAATACGGTTAACCGCTCGGCCAACCGTTGGCTCGCCGGTCACCTATTCCAACAATCTCCCACTTGACCTAGAGCCAACTATCCATGAATCTTAGTCCCATCGACTCTCGATGTTTCTCGCGGACATATTCAGATAAAGGCCTGGTACAGGGATCTACAAAGTTATCTTCCGAAGTGACACTCTCGACTCAGACGTCACCTCTGTCATTGATCTCTTAGATCACATGATATTCTCTCAAGTACATGTTTGGACTTCTGATGAGATCTCGGTTCCTTAGCATTTGCTACAGGACACCGTATAATCACAGTACAAGTTACTTGATTATTTGCGTCCGGAATTATAACCAACATTTGGATAAAGTTCCGTGTCCAAAACAGTCTCTTTTACAGCTTTAGATGCTGCAACATATTCAGTTTCTCGTGGTAGAATCATTAGTCGTTTGTGTTGGAATTCGATATCCCGGGTCATTAAAAATTGCGGAAAATAATAACCCGACCGAAATCCTCTCGCCGGAGACCGATCACGAACACCACGAAGAACCGGGCTCGTCAAGAGCATCGCCGCGGGATGAACCCGCGGCTAAACCCTAGCTGAGCCCCACCGTGGGGCTCGCGATCGCGCACAAGGCGATCGCTGGGGCTGCTCCGGCAGCCCTGGGCGGTGAGTCCGGCGACTCACCGCCACCGCCCGAGGAGGGCGGTTCGCCCAGCGGCGAACCCGCCGCGGCTCCAGCCGCGGCTGCCCGGCGATCGACCACCGCGGTCGATCGCCCACCCCGGATCCCAGCCGGGGTTCCTCGCGTGTGCCGTCGCGGTCGAAGCCCTAGGGCTCGACCGCACCCCCTCGGCTTCCAGCCGAGGGCTCCTTCGAACCTTCGCCGGGGATCTCGAATCCCCGTCCCCGAAGTTCGACGTTTACCCGGATCGTCCGTTCATGTATGCATCACAATTAAATCCACATAAATTCACACAAAGGAGTTTATGATTTTACCTTTTAATTCGTTGTGCGGAGAAACGAATTTAAGTTTGACGACCTTACGATCTTCCCACGTATTCCTTGCACTAGCTTGAACGTCGGGTGGGCGACGATCCTCCAAGCTTATGGATCCTCTTCAACTCTCTAGAACTATCAACTATTGATATTCTTGTCTTATGAAAAAGTGAAGACCATGTAGTGCTTTTATAGGCTACGTAGGGGATCTAAAGGAGGTGGAATATTGGGCTTCCAATATTAATGATTAAATTGAGCCCAAACCCAAATCTATTAATCTCCCATTAATATTAATTAATTTATTTTCCACTATATAAATTAATTGCACTCCCAATATTAAACCATATTATATCAAATAATATTTCTCCGGTAGTATTATTTATTCCGTGTATTTAAGATTTAAATATCCATGAATAAAATTAATTTATTGCTAATTAATTTATATTCATCTCTTGAATCCGAGACTAGTACCATTCAACCTTAATTATTGTGCGGAACGAATCCACTCATGAGGTTTACACAATAATTCCTTTTGAACTCATCTCGGGGATATTATCAACCCTTCCGGGATACACTGTCCGGTCAATCATTCACGGCATGCCATATATAAAATATAGTGACCCAACTTAACCGGTAATCAACCCAATAATTAAATCGGTTAATTCCTTTGGTAAATCAAAGTCACTTATATTGAATATACACACCCGCAACGATATCGGGGATTAAGAATATAATACACTGAGACTCGAATCGATTATCGCCGGCAATCCTAATCGATGAATCTCTACGATCCGCTCAATACACCAAGTGTACAAGTGTGATAAAATAATTAAGACAAATTATTTTCTCTCTCACACAACGACTATACCGATGGATTGGTCCGGGTCCATCTAGGTCGTGAGCCACTGTTTGATTAAATACGAGTAACCGATAGTATGATCTTCTGTGTGGGGCCCGACACACCATACTAACTACAACGTATAAAATCCAGGACTATGATTTGCATATATTTAATTAATGATAATTAAAAGCAAACAATTGTTTATTTAATAGATTAAATGCTATGATCGGGAGTTTATCGTTACTTAAATCTAGACATTAAGTACACAACTCCAACAATCTCCCACTTGTACTAAGGTCTAGTCATTTCCTCCAAACTCCCGGTTCCCATACTCATCACGTGCTTTAAAGTGTACTTCCAAGAAGTACTATGTGAGTGAGCAATCTAGGTTGCCGCTCTGAAGTTATCTTGGTGACTACTACGTCGTCTCCCCTGACGATGATTCGTATCAGGTGGTACTTGCTCTATGTGTTAACATCACTTTTGACTCATGACCTCTTCTAGTTCACCATGCACCGCTATCCAATAGCCTTTGGTAAACTAAGAGTCATATCCAAGTCAAGAGGTTATCCCGGAACCTAACCAAAACTTCCGCTGCCTCTGAGGCTGCTATTCGGTTATGAGAGAGTCCGAAAAGCGTCCCGCTTATCACTCTTTCACTTCAAGGTTCCACCTCTTTCTAAAAGTGAACACATAGCCTGATATCGACTTTCACTGGTCCTTCTCTGATTTTTGGATCTGAGAATCTGTAATCTAAGAAGATTTCGTCTTGCTCAAGCCAGTACTATGAAAGTACTCTTGCAGCATTCGAACATCCCTTATCCAGATTACTTTGATATCCTCCCACTACGCAAACCGCATAGTTGATATCAGGTTCTTGTTTTATAACATTGCATCTATAAAGCTTTCCATACTTGAAGTATAGGAAACTGCTTTGTCCTCATCTATCTCCTTTATGTGTTCGAACACATACCCTTTAGATAGATGTATATTCTGTCTCTGAAAGGCAATAACCTTTCTCAGAAGTATGCATGTTAAAACAAACCTTAATCGTATAAGATATCTAGGAGAAGTACAATGTTCTTATCTCTAGATCATAAGACCTTAAGAACATGCTCTAACTTCTTCTCAATCTTATATCTCGATTTATTTAGACAACCATTATTTTATGTCTGACAATATCTTTACATTGTTGCCAATGATAAAATTTTATCTACATAAATTCTCCGAGAAACACCACCTTGTTTCCATCACTTCTCTAATACACCTTTCGTCTATGCCTTTTGATGAATCCATCAAATGGACTATCCCATCAATTCACAAGTTCCACGATTCACAGCTTTAATTCAATCCATAAATGGATTTACTAAGCTTGTACTCTAAATGATCTAGCCTCTTAACAATAATCCTTATTGTTCCAAGCAGGCACATTTAGATCTAGTACCGCCCTTATGCAGAGCTAGGGGTCGATTTCATCTCTACTAGATCCAGAGTCCGAACTCCTCTAGTCTTATGAATATCTCTGGTTGTCCAACAACCTCCCACTGCAATGGCGTCCCGGTGTATGACAGTAATAACAATAGGTGCAGTATGTGGTGCACTTCTACTCGGTTTGGCTGGTTCCTAGTCTTTTGTCCTTTCTCTCATTTCAAGGTATTACGTCAATTTAGGCTTTGTGGTCCATCTAATAGTCTTCCTCTATGAACCGGACAGGACGTCCCTCTGGTTCATAGTACTATAGAACACACAATACTTCGTTCATCTAGGATATCCTACAACCATATTCAATATGCCGTTGTATCTAGGAATATCCATAGAACATAGGTAGTTCCGAACAACTTGTTCTTTTACTATTAGATTTTCCATTTCTTTATAGCGCACCATCTCTACACGCAAGTGTATGGCGCGGTCCTTTGGGATTGAATCCCAATCTTTGATTATGCTATGTGTTATTCAGATAGGTTATGGCCTCCGCGACCGAGTCGCAGGCTCCTAATGGATATACTTTGATGGTTCCCCATAATAGCTTTGTGTCCATTGACTAGTCAAAACACTTTGCTTTTATGGCACATTAAGTATTCTAATCCATCACTGAGTATTCTTTGAGAGAATTTCTCGTACCTTTCTAATTTACACATATGTCTGCATATCTAATCATTTCCAATACTTGTCTGAATTCTATCCTTTATCCAGAAAGGTTTGCTTAGATGTATTATCCTCCAAATTCAATCCTTAGGTCGGAAGGTCCATTCCTTCAACTTTAATTGATCAAATCAATTTCGACCATTTGAATCTTATTTGAAAATACTTCTAAATATAAGATTTCACAAGTATAATGATAAAGAAATATCTAATAAGTAAAACAAGTTATAGAACGGTTCGTTGCAATTGGGGTAGACTTAGGATCTATCATTCATATATTGCTGTCTAATGTACCAGAATAGATAATGCCATTATTTCTTATCAAAATCATCCAATGATTAAAGAAATAAAATATCCATTCATTAATAATAGAAATCCAGAACAAAACGTTCTTTCTAAAATAAAGGGGTACATAAAGCAATAACTTTGAAATGAAATCTTATTTAACTACTAAAGTAGATAAATGTCTTCCACCGCAACCGCTGCCTCCTCTACAGCTTTGCCCGTGTAGACTCGAACTCTTCCTCTCTAAGTCGCCGGGTTTTCTGGAACCCCTGCATTCAAAAATGCACATACCGTCAGTGGTTCCATATCTACACACCAGAATTCTGGTAGATAATACCACTGATTATGTTTTTACGACTAAGGAAAAATCGTACCTTTGAGAGGACATTCAGACTTCCAGTGTCCCATCTTGTTGCATCGGAAGCACTTACCCTTTGGCTTTGCAGCCCCCATTTGTGGTACAGTCCTCTTGACACCACTGGGTTTTCGGGCTTGCTTCCTTCTTTTGCCCCTACCTCCACCAGGCTTAAAGCCTTTGGACTTGGTAGCTACAAGCGCTTGAGACTTGCCCTTCTTGTAGATCCCCTCTGCCGCCTTTAGTTCAGTCAGGAGTTGCGCAAGAGTATAAGATAGTTTACCCATATTATAGCTCATACGAAACTGCTCAAAACTAGGGGCCAGAGACTGGAGTATGATGTCGACTTGCGTCTCACCATCGATAGAAGCTCCTAGGACCTCAAGTTCATTCAACATACTCATCATCTTAAGAACGTGCTCCCCAACGGGCGTTCCTTCAGATTGAGTAGTCGACATGAGGACTCTCATGGCTTCTTGCCTTGCCGCACGATCTTGCTCCCCAAACATCTCCTTGAGGTTAAACATCATATCATAGGCAGTGTCCATCGACTCATGTTGGGTTTGGAGTACATTTGACATGGAAGCCAAAATATAACACCTAGCCATTTCATCAGCCTTTTTCCACTTCCGATATGTCAGTTTTTCCTCATCAGTTGAGGCAGCCGTGGGCTCAGCAGGGCACACTTCATGGAGTACAAACTTGTACTCCTCCTAAGTTAGGACAATGTCTAAATTTCTCTTCCAATCAATATAGTTGGGGCCAGTGAGCTTATGCTCCTTGAGTATCATAGAAAGTGGGTTCATAGCTATTCTCTAAACCTATAAGCACATTTAAACAAACAATTAATTTAATATCCGATATTATCTCCCTCAAATAATATCATTAAATCACTAATCACATCTAAAATCCCATCAGATAAGGCAAGCCACGATAGTGTGGACGTTTACCCATCCAAATGATTTAGCAATTAGATTTGCTTTGGTCGTACATCACTATAGCGTTACTTCGATGGGAAGGATACTATAGAGCGTACCTAAGTGTAAACCATTACTCAGTATCTAAGAAGATTGTTTGGGACTCGTATATTATCGCAAGCCACGATAGTGTGGACGTTTACGCTAATACATGAACCTTCACTTTCTTCTATAACTGTCTACATCAATCGATCCAAAATCCCATTCAATGCAGCAAGCCACGATAGTGTGGACGTTTACTACACCAAAAGATTTTTACAATTGACATCCAATTACTTTGAAGCATTTGATTTTGTAAATCAAGACGCGGAGAATCATAAGTGAAACTCGAAGTTTCTAACCAGTGATTCACCATGCGAACAACCCTATCTCTCATTAGATGAGGGAGCCGAGCAGACAATCGATCCATCTATCAAAGAATGGTACGACTGCCTCTAATTTGTGTCATCTACATGACCAAGTGGCTTTGGCTCCATTCCACTCCCCGGGGTGAGAATGAGTCGACTTGAAGTCAGTTTCAGAAAGACAAATTAGGCATTGTTTGATAAACTTAATCAATGTCTCTTGTAAAAGGAATTACAAGAATTCTCCTCCAATGACACATCTATACGAACTTCAAAAGTCCATAAGAGTCACCAAGAGAACAGTAATGGAGACCATGGGAATGTTTCCATCCCCGCTCCCACTTAGCTTTTTATAACAAAGGGATACGCTATCTAATGCATAATTAAACACATAAGCATGCATACAAGTAATAAAGCACATAGCACATAGTCAAAATAATGCTAGAAAAAATATTTTCCCGACTATCATGGCTTTATTCCTTCTCCGTATGCGTCTTCTAGTCTTCAGTCTTCGTTCTTGAATGCTCCATGTGACGAGAATATTAATCCCAATATTTAAATCTATTTATTTTCAATAAATCCAAAATATACTCAATTCGAAAATTAAGTCAATCGAATGAATCAAAAATAAAATTAAATATTATTAATATTTTTATTTATTTTATTTTCCTATCTAATTCCATTAAATCTCTAAAATAATCTATCCAAGTCAAACTTGGAATATTCTAGAAGACTTTTATAATAGAATAAGGAATAAAATAAATTAGGACTCTTCTACTTTCCAAGATTAATTAGTTTCCATGTCTATGAAAATTCCCATAAAATAGGAATAATCAAATAGAAATAAATTAATTAATTATTTTCCTATCTAATTCTATTAAATCTCTAGATTCCTATTCCAAGTAGAACTTGAAATATTCTAGAAGACTTCCATAATAGAATAAGGAAATAAATAATATTAATTCTTTTCCTATCTAATTCTATTAAATCTCTAGATTCCTATTCCAAGTAGAACTTGAAATATTCTAGAAGACTTCTATAATAGAATAAGGAATAAAATAATATTAATTAATTCTTTTCCTATCTCCATGAGAGTTCCCATACTTAGGAATACTCAAAATAGGAAAACTTGAATCAATTAGGTAAGTAGTATCTTGGTAGGAGTAGGAGTAGTACGGGTTGGGGATCCCCGTACCACCACCACCACCACCGATCGACCACCGGGAGGGAGCACCCGCCGCCGCCGCTCCAGCCGGCCAGCCGCCACCATCGCCGGCGACAGCCCACGGCCGAAGGGGGCGACGCCCCTCTCCCCTTTGATCGATCATGGGGTCGATCATGGGGTGATCGACCCCTTCGGTCCTTCGTCCTCTTCGTCTTCTTCGTCACACGAGTTCTCCGGCGGTCGTCTCGGCATCGATCCAACGTAAATAAATTACAAGAAATAAATTTACAAATCCGGTATCGATTCTATACATGAAATCGACCCTATACACTTTCCGGAAAACATAGAACGTAATAATAAACCCTAAATTCGGTCAACCCCCGAATTTTTACTATTACAAGAAATCATCCACACAAAACGAATCTCGACATGTCCGAGAGTTTAATAAACGAACAATCATGGTAAATTAAATAGCAATTAATTAAACGAATAATTAACAATTAATTAAACCATGATAGTCGGAATCCCTGCAAGGTAGAACGCAATTGAACACATACATGAACACGAAACCAAACGCTCTGATACCAATTGTTGGAATTCGATATCCCGGGTCATTAAAAATTGCGGAAAATAATAACCCGACCGAAATCCTCTCGCCGGAGACCGATCACGAACACCACGAAGAACCGGGCTCGTCAAGAGCATCGCCGCGGGATGAACCCGCGGCTAAACCCTAGCCGAGCCCCACCGTGGGGCTCGCGATCGCGCACAAGGCGATCGCTGGGGCTGCTCCGGCAGCCCCGGGCGGTGAGTCCGGCGACTCACCGCCACCGCCCGAGGAGGGCGGTTCGCCCAGCGGCGAACCCGCCGCGGCTCCAGCCGCGGCTGCCCGGCGATCGACCACCGCGGTCGATCGCCCACCCCGGCTCCCAGCCGGGGTTCCTCGCGTGTGCCGTCGCGGTCGAAGCCCTAGGGCTCGACCGCACCCCCTCGGCTTCCAGCCGAGGGCTCCTTCGAACCTTCGCCGGGGATCTCGAATCCCCGTCCCCGAAGTTCGACGTTTACCCGGATCGTCCGTTCATGTATGCATCACAATTAAATCCACATAAATTCACACAAAGGAGTTTATGATTTTACCTTTTAATTCGTTGTGCGGAGAAACGAATTTAAGTTTGACGACCTTACGATCTTCCCACGTATTCCTTGCACTAGCTTGAACGTCGGGTGGGCGACGATCCTCCAAGCTTATGGATCCTCTTCAACTCTCTAGAACTATCAACTATTGATATTCTTGTCTTATGAAAAAGTGAAGACCATGTAGTGCTTTTATAGGCTACGTAGGGGATCTAAAGGAGGTGGAATATTGGGCTTCCAATATTAATGATTAAATTGAGCCCAAGCCCAAATCTATTAATCTCCCATTAATATTAATTAATTTATTTTCCACTATATAAATTAATTGCACTCCCAATATTAAACCATATTATATCAAATAATATTTCTCCGGTAGTATTATTTATTCCGTGTATTTAAGATTTAAATATCCATGAATAAAATTAATTTATATTCATCTCTTGAATCCGAGACTAGTACCATTCAACCTTAATTATTGTGCGGAACGAATCCACTCATGAGGTTTACACAATAATTCCTTTTGAACTCATCTCGGGGATATTATCAACCCTTCCGGGATACACTGTCCGGTCAATCATTCACGGCATGCCATATATAAAATATAGTGACCCAACTTAACCGGTAATCAACCCAATAATTAAATCGGTTAATTCCTTTGGTAAATCAAAGTCACTTATATTGAATATACACACCCGCAACGATATCGGGGATTAAGAATATAATACACTGAGACTCGAATCGATTATCGCCGGCAATCCTAATCGATGAATCTCTACGATCCGCTCAATACACCAAGTGTACAAGTGTGATAAAATAATTAAGACAAATTATTTTCTCTCTCACACAACGACTATACCGATGGATTGGTCCGGGTCCATCTAGGTCGTGAGCCACTGTTTGATTAAATACGAGTAACCGATAGTATGATCTTCTGTGTGGGGCCCGACACACCATACTAACTACAACGTATAAAATCCAGGACTATGATTTGCATATATTTAATTAATGATAATTAAAAGCAAACAATTGTTTATTTAATAGATTAAATGCTATGATCGGGAGTTTATCGTTACTTAAATCTAGACATTAAGTACACAACTCCAACAGTTTGCAGGAACCATTCCAGCATACGACACCACCTCTAAGCTCGAATATGAATCCCGATATCGAATTTTAGTCATCCTCATCCGATTGAAAACTAGAGTTCGTAAGTACCTCTAAATTCAACTCGGACCTCCCGCAGACTAAGAACAACTCCTTAATGCTTTTGATTGCTAGTGCTCAAGGATTTCGTCCTTCACGACTTCAAATAAGCCGGTCTTGGGTTCGACTTGTTGGAAATCGACTACCCGGGATGCTTTCGTTCGATCACTCGAACATCTGAACGATCCCAGTCGACCTCCAGGTCCGTTACTCCGTTCACGTGCCAGCCCGTGTACCGATTCACGCCCAGCCATTGCCCCGAAGGACAACCGCGCGAACCAGAGCTGGCTGCCCGAAAAACAGCGAAACGGCGACCGCCGTTTGCCCTCCGGCGACCGCCGTTTGTCCGCGAACAGCAGCGCGACCTGCTGTTCCGAGCGCGTTTCCGGGTCGATTTTCCTCTTCCGACTACCGATCCGGAGGTCCTTGACCCCCAGTAGTCGAGGAACATGATCCACGACGCCCGGAACCCGATCTTAGATCCGATGTATTTTTAACGAAATAGAAAACGAAACGTATGCGGAATAAGGGTTTCGATTTCTTATACCTTTGTCGCGTGATTCGGAGAAGCCGAATTGGTGAGACCACGAAGCCTTCCGGTGTATGTCTCTATCCCCGACGTTCAGCCGTTGAGTGGGCAACGATCCGCTGAACCTTCCTCTTCCCCTTTCTCTCTTGAACCCACCGTAGGAATAATATCCTCTGTCTCAGAAATATATTTGCGCAAGCAAAATTATTTCTACAGAATTATTACTGCGCTAATCTGAAGAGGAAAAATAATTGCGCAAGCTTTTATTTTCTCTACAGAATTAATTATAGCGGCGTAAGTAAGATTTTGATTTTCTGTCTCAGAAATATAATTGCGCTAGCAATCGCTAATCTATTTATTTTTACAGAAAAATAATTGCGCAACAATTTATTTTTCTCCGCAAAAATAAAATAGCGGCGTTTCTTGGGTTTAGAGAAAGAGAGGGTGAGGTATTTATAGAGCGACCTTATGGAAATTAATTATTAGGCTAAATTGCAATTTAATTAACTCGGCGTCCTAAAAGGCAAACCTTAATTAAATTCCACAATTTTAATTATAATTAATTCCACTATAAAATTATAATTGAATTCCCAATAATTAATTTATATTATTTCAACAATAATAATTCCGCCGAATTACATATACGACTTTCCCCGTGTTTAAGATATCGTATGTCCACGAATTAACTTTAATTAATAATAATTAAATTAACTCGTTTCTTGTTATCCGAGACTAGTACCACTCATCCTTATTATCATGTGGAACGAATCCACCTGCAGGGTTTACATGATAAACTTTATGAGCTCATCTCGGGGACATCATCAACCCAATAAATGGGACACGGTTTCCTGTTTATAATCTATAGCATGCCGTGTGTACAATTCCGATTCCCAATTTACCGAGAATATTGACTAATCAATTAGTCTCACTCACTAATAAGTCAAAGAACCGAGAACTGGACACACGCACCTATAATTATATAGGGATTAGGAATTCGTATATCCGTAATATCTGAGGTCTAGTTCGATTACTGCGATTAGTATAAATCGAACGCCCTCCCGTGGTCCTGCTCAATACACCAAGTGTACGAGTGTAACATGATAGTCAAGACCGACTATCTACCAGTCACACTACGACGTACCGATGGATTGTACCTGTCGATCTAAGTCGTGAGCTACTGTTCGATAGTATACGAGTAACCGACAATATGATCTTCCGCATGTCTCCTCACGCCATACTGTCTACAACGTATACATCAAGGACTATTGCATTAAATGCAATCATGCTTGAATCATATCTCGAATTAAGGTATAGATAAGGAGTTCCGTATTTGCACTAAACTAGACATTTAGAATACAACTCCATCAATCTCCCACTTATACTAAAAGTCTAGTCGCCCTCTCCCAAACATCAGATTCCCATAACCTCATCACGCCTACCCAACGCTTTCGCTGGAAGTGCCTCTGTGAACGGGTTTACCAGGCAATCCTCTCGATGCTATCTAGGTGACAACTGCATCGTCTTACTAGACGATCTCTCGAATCAGGTGGTACTTGCGCTCTACGTGTTATCTCCCACTGTGGACTCGTGGCATTTCAAGTTTGCCAATACCGCTATTCAAAATAGCTTTGGGTAAACTAGAAACCACATCTAAGTCCCTTAGGAAGTTCTGGAGCCACACTGACCTTTTAACTGCCTCAGAGGCCGTTATCCTTTCAGTTTCCATGGTAGAGTCCGTAATGCATCGCTGCTTTACATTCTTCCATGTGACTGCTCCACTTCACAGTGAGAACACATAGCCTGACTTCGACTTTCAACTGTCCCTGTTTGATTTGGAAATCCAATTCTATGTAATCCAAAAGTAACAACTTGACTGCTTTGTAACTCAGAACATAATTTCTGGTCCTCTGCAGGAGCCTAAACATGTTCTTTACATCAGTCGAGTGATCCTTTCTTGGATTACTATGATATCTCACCACCATGCCCACGGCATAGTAGATATCAGTCTCGTGCATATCATTACATACATTAAGCTTCCCACCATTAAGGTGCAGGGAACTTCTTAATCTTCATCTATCTCCTTTATTGTGTCGGACACAAAACTTTAGATAGATGAATTCCACATCTAAAAGGTGAAGACCTTTCTTGGAATTCTGTATGCTGCAACGAGTAAGAATTGTATTTATGTATGAGGCTCGAGATAAGTTCTATGTTTTTTTCTGGCGATCATTTATTACTTTGATCCCAAGAACATTCCCGACTTCTCCTAAGTCTCTTACATTGAATTACTCGGACAACCATCCCTTTATGTCCGATAACATCTTTCATATTGTTGCCAATTTAGAAGGATGTCGTCTACATAAAGAATGAGAAAACACCACATTTTTTCTGTCACTTCTTTATTACACTCAGGACCTAAACATGCCTTGATTGAATCCATAAAATGGATTTTCTCATAGATCCGCATGTGTCCAAGATCTTGAAGCTTCCTTCAATCCAAAGATCGATTAAGCTTGCTTACAAAATGCTCTCGGCTCTCTTTGATGAATCCCTCTGGATGTCCCATACAGATGATCCCGTCAAGACTTCCATCTTTGAATCCAAAGATTCAATCTCAGATTTCATCGGCTTTTGCCAAGACTAGCATCTTGATCTTTCAGCGTCTCGTCATAGATCCAGGGGTCGGCTTCATGTTCTCTAGGTAACAAGTCCGAAGACTCTCCTATAAACATGAACCTGTCGGGTTGTCTAACAACCCTCCCACTACGACGACGCTCTGGTGTACCTTTAGTGACTAAAGATTACAGTGGTGAACTACTCAGTTAGGCTGGTTCTAAGTCTTGATCAGTCCCTCTAAGCACATTAAGTATTACTCTACTCTTGGGCTTGTGATCTTGCATATATATAGTCCATGTCTAAGAACCGAAACGTTGATGCAATCAACGAACATCTGGTCCTTTGGACTATATTACATATCTCAATTCGTTTTCTTAGGGTATCCTATAAACAGCCGAATATATGTACAGGTTTCCAAAGGAATCAAGTTCAGGATAAACGCCGTTGTTTCCAAGGCATATCCCAAAAACGAATTAGGTAACTCCGAATAAACTCATTGTCTACTTTCCCATATCTATAAGAGTCCTATTCCTTCTTTATGACACAACATTTTTGCCGAGGCATAAATGGTGCAGTCAGTTGGGAGAAAATCCCATCTTTCTGATAAGTATGCCTTACTCCTCAAAGAGGTCTGCATACATCAGAGCGAATCAACTCTAGTACTTTCTTGGATCTTTGCCATTTAACCGTAAAGGGCTTCTTGGTCATTTAAACTTCCAAGTATGATTCGAAGGTTGGAAGGTCCTTTCCTTCAACCTAGCTGAGTGGTCCATCAGCTTTCATCCTTTAAATCGTACTCAAGTTAAAATGATTTAGCCTAAGATTCCATAAGTACATTTGATTCATCCTAGAAGGATCTTTACTCTTATTGGGGTTCGAAAATGTGTTATTAGCTCCGGTCTGTTGCATCGTGGAAGAACACGGATTTAGTATTAAATTGTCTATCAATGTACCAGAATAGATAATATCCCCGTTTCCTACTCTGAAAAGTATGAAACTATCAGAAGAAACGGAATATCCATTCTAAGCCAATTTAGAAATCCGAAATGAAATTTCTTTCTAAATGCCGGCACATAAAGGCAATTTATTAGAACTAAAATCCTACAGTTTAAAACCATTTAACATCTCCCACTGCAACAGCTGTTACCTTAACATTATTGCCCATGTAGGTTATAACTTCTTCCTTTCTGAGTCTCCGGGTTTCCTGGAACCCCCGCATTTAGGTGCAGACATGATTAGTGGTTTCCGTATCCACACACCAGGTACTGGTAGATAACACCACTAAACATGTTTCGGTGACTAAGGAGAAGTTAACTTCTAGTTGCTTTGAGAGGACAATCAAACTCCCAGTATCCGAACTGCTTACAACAGAAGCACTTGCCCCTTGGGCTTGCTTGTCCCATTCCGTGGTCCATATATATTAGGCCCACTGGGTTTCCGTATTTGCTTCTTCTTCCTTTTGCTGCCCGAAGGCCTATGAAGAGTCAATTTCTCAGCCATAAGTGTTTTGAGGACCCTTAAAGATTCTCTCAGCCGCTTGAAGTTCAACCAGGAGCTCCGCCATTGAATAAGACCTCTTATCCATGTTATATTTTAGGCGGAACTGCTCAAAACTTCTCGGCAGAGACTGGAGCACAAAATCAACGTGGGTTACCCCATTGATAATTGTTCCTAGAATCTCTATCTCATTAAGATAGCCCATCATTCTAAGAACGTGATCCCTCACGGGCGTTCTTTCCGACATGATGGCCGTCATGAGTTGCCTCATTTCACTTTGTCTGGCTGTCCTGTCCTGATAACCAAAAACTTCTTGAGGTTAAGCATCATATCATAGGTAATAGTCATGACATGATCCTGATGTCGCAGCACATTTGACATGAAAGTCATAATGTTGCTCCGCGTCATCTCATAGCCTTGATCCATTTCCAATGAGCTTCCTTTCCTCAGTAGTGGAAGCATCATTTGGTTCAGCAGGTCAATTGACTTGGAGTACATATTTGTACTCCTCTGCAGTTAGGACAATGTCCAAGTTTCTTTTCAAATCTATAAAATCAGGTTCAGTGAGTTTGTTGACTTTTAATGGGAATAATACCATATAAAACAAACAATGAGTTTAATTCGATATCATTTCCCTCAAGTGATATCATTAAACTACCAATCATTTCCAAAATCCCATCAGACATAGCAAGCCACGTTCTTGTGGACGTTTACCAGTCCAAATGATTTTATGATTGGATTTCACTTCGGTCGTACATCATTATAGCAGTGACTCCGATGGGGAGGATACTATAAAGCGTACCTAAGTGTATACCATTTCTCAGTACTAAGTCCACCGCTCGGGAACTACATGTCCACCGCAAGCCACGTTCTTGTGGACGTTTACGTTGACATGCGGTCCTCCACGACTTTCTATAACTGTCGAGCCTCAATTAATTCCAAAGTTCCATTTCCATTTAGCAAGCCACGTTCTTGTGGACGTTTACTAAAACAAACAACTTTATTAATTGAATCTCACTTATTTAAATTTCATAGAATCTTAATTAACCTAAAGTACCGTTTCCATTTAGCAAGCCACGATAGTGTGGACGTTTACTAAAACAAACAACTTTGTTAATTGACTCTTACATTTATTAAATTTCACAATTTTATTAATCAAAGCTTGATATCTCGTAAGTGAAACTCGAAGTTTCTAACCAGCGATCAATCATGCAATTGAGCCCTATCTCTCACAAAGTGAGGGAGCCAATCAGACAATCGATCTAGTCATCGAATGACTCGAAAGTCTCTAATCTGTGTCATCGACATAACCAAGCGCTTTGGCTCCATTCCACTCCCCGGGGTGAGAATGAGTCGAGTTGAAATTAGTCTTTGAATGACAGATTAGGCATTGCTTTTGAGAAATATAATTTTTCAATTTTATAAGTGGATTTTAAATTCGAATTTTGATCCAGTGATATCCGTGTATCGACTTTATCCGATAGGGAGGATGACACTAAAGCCAACTCGTAAGTCAATACACATCACATTCAAAACAGAGAATGGAGACCGCGGGATTGTTTCCAATCCCTTTCCCACTTAGTATTTTACGATAAGGGATAACATGCATAAATAATTTAAGCATAATAATAAACACGTAAATCACATAAAAAGCAATTAACGTGGCCCCGATTATTATGGCCTTAAATATTTTCCAATGCACGTCTCTTGGAACTTCATCTCGTTGCTCGTCTCGATCTCGGTCCACCACTGACTCGCTCGAGGGTCAAGAGACGAACTCCTCCCACTGGAGCCTCGTCTCGAGCCTCGTTGAGTCGTCCGTGGGGTCGAACGAACCCCAGCCCCGCTGCTGCCCGTCGCGAACACGGGGTGTGTTCGATGGCTGCCCGTTGCCGGTTCGCTCTCCTCGATCCTCGTTTCTCCGGGTTTTGATCTCGTCTCGATCCACCAAAATTAGTAAGAAAAATTACAAGAATAAACTTACTAAATCCGGCATCGATCCTATACAAGGTGATCGACCCTATACATGTCCCGGATACAACAAAAAAAATAAACCTAACGACTCAACCCGTCGTTTTTATCTATTACAAACAAGCATCGTTTTTCCAAAACAAAAACCATCTCGACAAGCCCGAGAGTTTAATCAAAACCACAAATTAAAGCACAACATACAATCACAACGTTGGCCATAATAACCGGGTTCGAACCTGCAAAACAAATCTCGCAAAAATACAACGAATCGACAAAACCGGCTCTGATACCAATTGTTGGAAATCGACTACCCGGGATGCGTTCGTTCGATCACTCGAACATCTGAATGATCCCAGTCGACCTCCAGGTCCGTTACTCCGTTCAATTAATTAGATAATTAATTTTAATTAATTTATTAATTCCGGGATATCGATTTCCAACAATTGGTATCAGAGCGATGGTTTTAGTTCATGGTATTTTTCGATAAATTGTTCTACCTTGCAGGGTTTCCGATTATTATGGCTAGATTTAATTTTGTTAATTAATGTCATAATAATATTCTTGATTATTAAACTCTCGGTGATGTCAATATTTGTTCTTGTGTGGTGAATGCTTGTTCTTAATTTTTCCGGAAATTGTATGAGGTCGATTTCATGTAGAGATTCGATACCGGAGAGCGTAGTAATAAATTTGTAATTTATTTACGTTGGATCGAGGACGAAACGACGACCGGAAAAGTGTGACGGAGGAGAAGAAGAGAGGGAGGATTCCGGTGATCGATCAACCCCATGATCGACCCCAAGGGATGGATCGATCGAGGGAGAGGGGGCTGCCCTCGAACCGCTCGGCCACGCCGGCCACCGGAGGTGGTGGCGCGTTGGCTAGGGGCGGCGGTGGCTCTCCTCTCGGCCGGCGATTGTGGTGGGGGCGCGGGGTCCTCGTGATCTCGTGCTCTCCCGCCAAGATCCAACTTTCCTAAATTGATTCGGTTTTCCTATTTTGAGTATTCCTATTTTTGGGAATTCTCATGGAAATAGGAAAAGAATTAATTGGAATTAATTTATTTCCTTATTCTATTATGGAAGTCTTCTAGAATATTCTAAGTTCTACTTGGAATAGGATTCTAGAGATTTAATGGAATTAGAAAGGAAAATAATTAATTATTAAATTAATTTATTTCCTATTTGATTATTCCTATTTTATGGGAATTTTCATGGACATGGAAATTAATTAATTTTGGAAAGTTTAGGAGTCCTAAATTAATTTTTCCTTATTTAATTATTCCTTTATGGAATTTTTAATGGATTAGGAAAGGAATTAATTTGGAAGGACTAGGAGTCCTAAATTATTTTATTTCCTTATTTCATTATGGAAATAATCTAGAATATTCCAAGTGGGTCTTGGATAGATTATTCTAGAGATTTAATGAAGTAGAAAAGGAAAATAAAATAAATTTATTTTATTTCCTTATTCTATTATAGATGTCTTCTAGAATATTCCAAGTGGGTCTTGGATAGATTATTCTAGAGATTTAATAGAATTAGATAGGAAAATAAATAAATAAAAATATTAATAATATTTAATTTTATTTTTGATTTATTCGATTGACTTAATTTTCGAATTAACTTTTGGATTTATTAAAAATAAATAGATTTAAATATTGGAATTAATATTCCCGTCACATGGAGCATTCAAGAACGAAGACTAAAGACTAGAAGACGCATACGGGGATGCGATAAAGCCATAATAGTCGGAAAATAATATTCTATTATTATTTTGATTATGTGATAATATTCTATGTGCTTTATTTCATGTATGCATGCTTATGTGTATTTAATTATGCATTAGATAGCGTATCCCTTTATTGTAAAAAGCTAAGTGGGAGAGGGTATGGAAACATATCCGTGGTCTCCATTGTTGTTCTCTTGGTGACTTTTATGGACTTTTGAAGTTCGTATAGACAAGTCATTGGAGGAGAATTCTTGTAATTCCTTTTACGAGAAACATTGATTAAGTTTATCAAACAATGCCTAATTTGTCTTTCCAAAACTGATTTCAAGTCGACTCATTCTCACCCCGGGGAGTGGAATGGAGCCAAAGCCACTTGGTCATGTCGAGGACACAAATTAGAGGCAGTCGTACCATCTTTTGAAGGTGGATCGATTGTCTGCTCGGCTCCCTCATTTATAAGAGATAGGGTTGTTGGAGTTGTGTACTTAATGTCTAGATTTAAGTGACAGAAACTCACGATCCATTGCCATTAATCTATTTAACTAAATGAACAATTGTTTGCGTTTAATTATTTATAATTAAATATATGCAAAACATAGTCCTGGATTCTATACGTTGTAGTTAGTATGGTGTGTCGGGCCCCACACAGAAGATCATACTATCGGTTACTCGTATTTAATCGAACAGTTGCTCACGACCTAGATGGACACGGACCAATCCATCGGTATAGTCGTTGTGTGAGAGAGAAAATAATCTGTCTTGATTATTTTATCACACTTGTACACTTGGTGTATTGAGCGGATCGTTGAGATTCATCAATTAGGATTGCCGGCGATAATCGATTCGAGTCTCAGTGTATTTTATTCTTAATCCCCGATACTATTACGGGTGTGTATATTTAATATAAGTGACTTTGATTTACCAAAGGAATTAACCGATTTAATTATTGGGTTAATTACCGGTTAAGTTGGGTCACTGTATTTTATATATGACATGCCGTGAATACTTGACGGGAAAGTGTATCCCGGAAGGGTTGATAATATCCCCGAGATGAGTTCATAAGGAATTATTATGTAAACCCTGCAGGTGGATTCGTTCCGCATAATAATTAAGGTTGAATGGTACTAGTCTCGGATATAAGAGATGAATAAATTAATTAGCAATAAATTAATTTTATTCATGGATATTTATATCTTAAATACACGGAATAAATAATACTACCGGAGAAATATTATTTGATATAATATGGTTTAATATTGGGAGTGCAATTAATTTTATATAGTGGAAAATAGAATTAATTAATAATAGTAAGGATTAATAGATTTGGGCTTAGGCTCAATTTAATCACTATTATTGGAAGCCCAATATTCCACCTCCTTAAGATCCCCTACGTAGCCTATAAAAGCACTACATGGTCTTCTCTATTCTCATAACTTGAAGATCACAATTCTAGAGAGAGAAAGTAGAGAGGGAGATCCATGGAGTTCGGTAGATCGTCGCCCACACGACGTCCGAGCTAGTGCAAGGAATACGCGGGAAGATCTCAAGGTCGTCAAATTGAGTTCTTCGTTTTTCCGAACAACGAGAACGAGGTAAATCGTAAAACCCTCTTTTATGATTTTATCGTTTAATTATCGTAAAAATACCTTGAACCAAGATCCAAGGAACGGACCCACGAGACGAGGTCGAACCGGGCGGTGGTGGTCGGACCACCGGACCGCCGGCGGTTCGACGGCTCGGCTGGACGAAGATCGCGCGGGGAAAAATCGAGCCTAGGGCTCGATTCGCGGATCGGCTGCGGGTTTTCCCGCAGCGATCAGCTGCCTGCTGCGGGTTTTCCCGCAGCGACTCGTAGCGCCCAGCAGCAGCGAGTCAGGCGACTCGCTGCGGGTTGCTGTGGGCTGCTACGGGGATTTCGCTGGGTGCTGTGGGATTTCCCGCAGCTGACCCGCAGAGATCCAGCAGGGTCCCAGCAGCAGCGAGTCAGGCGACTCGCTGCGGGTTGCTGCGGGCTGCTGCGAGCATCCCCGCGTGGCTGCTGCGGGTTTCGCGAGTTCACGCGAGTTCTCTCGTGTTTTTCCCGCGTAACTTTTTCGTATGGTCATGTACATGTTCCGGGAGTCGATTGGGTTGTCGGTTCCGCAATTTTGACAATCCGGATATTCGATCTCCAAAGGATTTCGGTCGGAATTAATTAGATAATTAATTTTTATTAATTTATTAATTCCGGGATATCGATTTCCAACAATTGGTATCAGAGCGTTGGTTTTAGTTCATGGTATTTTTCGATAAATTGTTCTACCTTGCAGGGTTTCCGATTATTATGGCTAGATTTAATTTTGTTAATTAATGTCATAATAATGTTCTTGTTTATTTAACTCTCGGTGATGTCAATGTTTGTTCTTGTGTGGTGAATGCTTGTTCTTAATTTTTCCGGAAATTGTATGAGGTTGATTTCATGTAGAATCGATACCGGATAGCGTAGTAATAAATTTGTAATTTATTTTACGTTGGATCGATGACGAAACGACCGCCGGAAAAGTGTGACGGAGGAGACGAAGAGAGGGAGGACCGGGGATCGATCACGAGGATCGATCCCATGAGGATCGATCGCCCGGGCTGCCCTAGGGCTCTCGGCCACGCCGGCCACCAAGGGTGGTGGCGCGTGAGCCTTGGCCGGTGGTGGTGGTGGTGGCGGTCGATGGTGGGGGTGGCGTGGGGATCCCCAACCCATGCTATTCCTACCAAGATCCAACTTTCCTAAATTGATTCGGTTTTCCTATTTTGAGTATTCCTATTTTTGGGAATTCTCATGGAAATAGGAAAAGAATTAATTGGAAATTAATTTATTTCCTTATTCTATTATGGAAGTCTTCTAGAATATTCTAAGTTCTACTTGGAATAGGATTCTAGAGATTTAATGGAATTAGAAAGGAAAATAATTAATTATTAAATTAATTTATTTCCTATTTGATTATTCCTATTTTATGGGAATTTTAATGGACATGGAAATTAATTAATTTTGGAAAGTAGAAGAGTCCTTAAATTAATTTTTCCTTATTTAATTATTCCTTTATGGAATTTTTAATGGATTAGGAAAGGAATTAATTTGGAAGGACTAGGAGTCCTAAATTATTTTATTTCCTTATTTCATTATGGAAATCATCTAGAATATTCCAAGTGGGTCTTGGATAGATTATTCTAGAGATTTAATGAAGTAGAAAGGGAAAATAAAATAAATTTATTTTATTTCCTTATTCTATTATAGATGTCTTCTAGAATATTCCAAGTGGGTCTTGGATAGATTATTCTAGAGATTTAATAGAATTAGATAGGAAAATAAATAAATAAAAATATTAATAATATTTAATTTTATTTTTGATTTATTCGATTGACTTAATTTTCGAATTAAGTAACTTTTGGATTTATTAAAAATAAATAGATTTAAATATTAGAATTAATATTCCCGTCACATGGAGCATTCAAGAACGAAGACTAAAGACTAGAAGATGCGTACGGAGATGCGATAAAGCCATAATAGTCGGAAAATAATATTCTAGTATTATTTTGATTATGTGATAATATTCTATGTGCTTTATTTCATGTATGCATGCTTATGTGTATTTAATTATGCATTAGATAGCGTATCCCTTTGTTATAAAAAGCTAAGTGGGAGAGGGTATGGAAACATATCCATGGTCTCCATTGCTGTTCTCTTGGTGACTTTTATGGACTTTTGAAGTTCGTATAGACAAGTCATTGGAGGAGAATTCTTGTAATTCCTTTTACAAGAAACATTGATTAAGTTTATCAAACAATGCCTAATTTGTCTTTCCAAAACTGACTTCAAGTCGACTCATTCTCACCCCGGGGAGTGGAATGGAGCCAAAGCCACTTGGTCATGTCGAGGACACAAATTAGAGGCAGTCGTACCATCTTTTGAAGGTGGATCGATTGTCTGCTCGGCTCCCTCATTTATGAGAGATAGGGTTGTTCGCATGGTGAATCACTGGTTAGAAACTTCGAGTTTCACTTATGTTTCTCCGCGTCTTGATTTACAAGATTAAATGAATCAAGTAATTGGGAGTCAATTGTAAAAGTCTTTTGGTGTAGTAAACGTCCACACTATCGTGGCTTGCTACATTGAATGGGATTTTGGAACGATTAATGTAGACAGTTATAGAAGGGAGTAAAGGAGCGTATGTTAACGTAAACGTCCACACTATCGTGGCTTGCGGTGAATATGCGTGTCCCAAACAATCTTCTTAGATACTGAGTAATGGTTTACACTTAGGTACGCTTCTTAGTATTCTTCCCATCGAAGTAACGCTAATGATGATGTACGACCGAAGGAAATCTAATTGCTAAATCATTTGGATAGGTAAACGTCCACACTATCGTGGCTTGCCATATCTGATGGGATTTTAGATGTGATTAGTGGTTTAATGATATTATTTAAGGGAGATAATATCGGAGATTAAATCGATTGTTTGTTGTTATATGTGCTCAAAGATTAGGATATGGCTTTGAACCCACTTTCTGTGATACGTAAGGATTTTAAACTCATTGGTCCCTAAATGTAATGATTGGAATAGAGATCTAGACATTACCCAAACTGTTAAAGAGTACTAGTTGGTGCTCAGTGATCTTTGTCCTCCCGAGCCTATTGACATAGGCGGCTAGACAAGAGGCGATGTGGATACTCATAAAGGGCAGTCGATTCGAGGAAACGCTTAAACACGTTTTTGAGATGATTGACCTTTTAGACGAGTTGAAACGGAAATCGCAAGCTCTTGTAGCCAATGCCAAAGGTTTCGAACCTAAAGGCATGAATCGGGGGAAAGGAAAAGAAAGCAAAGAAACCCAGTGGTTCTAAGATTACTTGAACCACGAGATGGGACGAGAAAGCCAAGAGGCAAGAGTTCTCGAAGCAAACAGTCTGGGTACTGGAAGTCTGATTATCCTCTCAAAGAAAGTACGAAATTTTCTTTAGTCGTAAAACATAGTCAGTGGTATTATCTACCGGAACCTGGTGTGTAGATATGGAACCATTGACGGTATGTGCATTCTAAATGCAAAGGTTCCAGGAAACCTGACGACTTAGAAAAGAAAAGATCGTAGTCTATGTGGGCAATGCTGTAGAGGAGGCAGCTGTTGAAATGGAGGACATTTTATAGGATTTCATTTTGAGTTATTGCTTTTATGTACCTTTCATATTAGAAAGAACTTTGTTCTGGATTTCTAATGAATGGATATTTTATTTCTTTTAATCATTTGATGGTTATAAGAAGAAATAAAGATAGTATCTGTTCTAGGTACATTAGCTAGCAATATATAAATGATGAATCCTGAATCCACCACGATGCAACGAACCGTAGTATAAAACTCGTTTTACTAATAAGAGATTTCTTTATTAAATCAATTATACTTGTGGATTCTTATGCTAAGTCATGTTTATTCAAATAAGAAGTTCAAAGGTCGAAAATTGATATTTGATCAATTAAGTTGAAGGAGTGGACCTTCCGACCTAAGAATCTAATTTGGAAGATAATGTGACTAAGCAATCCTTTATGGATATAAGATGTAAGATCCGGACAAGTATAAGAATTGATTGACTTTGATGTATGCAGACCTATGCCTATTCAGACAATAAGGTACGAGTACTTCATTTTATGATTACTCGAAAAATGGATTAGAATACCTGATGTGCCACAAAAGCAAGTGTTTTGACAAGTCAATGGACACTAAGCAATTGTGGAGAGCCATCAAGGTATATCCATTTGTAGCCTGCGATTTGATCGCGGAGGCAAGTACCTGTCTGAGGAATGCATGGCATACTAATCAGAAATTGGGATTTGATCCTAAATGACTACACCATACACTGTTGTGTAGAAATGGTGTGTCGTAAACAAGAAATGGAACTCTTATAGAGATAGTAAAAGATGAGTTATACGGAACTACCTGTGTTCTATGGATATGTCTGGAAACAACGGCGCATTCAAATGCGGTTGTAGAATATCCTAGAAGAACAAAAGATGTGTGTTCAATAGTACTATGAACCAGAAGGACGTTATAAGTTCTAACGCCCGGTTCTTAGAGAAAGACTATATAATGAACCACAAGCCCAAGGTGACGTAATACTTTGAAATGAGAGAGAAAGATTAAGACTTAGAACCAGCCGAACCGAGTAGTGGTACACCACTAACTGCACCTACTGTTATCACTGTTTATACACCGGAATGCCATTGTAGTGGGAGGTTGTGGGACAACCGGAGATATTCATAAGACTAGGAGAGTCTTCGAACTCTGGACCTAGTATACATGAAATCGATCCCTAGATCTACATGAAGGCCGTACTAGATCTAAATGTGCCTTCTTGGAGAGCAATAAGGATTATTGCTAAGAGGCGAGATCATTTAGAGTACAAGCTTAGTTGATCCATTTATGGATTGAAACAAAGCATTGAGTTCGTGGTACTTGCAAATTGATGAGATAGTCCATTTTATGGATTCATCAAAAGCATAGACGAATTGTGTGTATTGGAAACGTGATGGAAAACAAGGTGGTGTTTCTCGGAGGTTTTATGTAGATGACACTCTTATCATTGGCAACAATGTAAAGATGTTATCAGACATAAAATGATGGTTGTCTAGATAAATCACTATGAAAGATATAGGAAGAAGTTGGACATGTTCTTGAGATCTTGGATCTCTAGGAATGAACATTGTACTTCTCCTGGACATCTTACATATATGATTATGGTTCATTTTAACATGCAAGATTCCGAGAAAGGTTCGTTACCTTTCGGAGACGGAATGCATCTATCTAAGGATATGTGTTTTGGAACACAAAAGGAGATAGAAGCAATGAAAGCAGTTTCCTACACTTGGAGTGTGGAAAGCTTAATAAGTGCATTGTTGAAAACAAGAACCTGATATCGGCTATGCGGTTAGCGTAGTGGGAGGATATCAAGGTAATCCTGGAAAGGAATGTTCGACTGCCGTAAAAGTACTTTCGAAGTACTGTTCTAGACTACGAAGCAGACGAGCATTTCCTTTGGATTACATTCTCTTAGATTTCTGATCAAATGAGGACCAGTGTAAGTCGATATCAGGCTATGTGTTTCACTATTGAAGGAGAAGGAGTTTTAACATGGAAGAGTGATAAGCACGATGCTTTTCGGACTCTGCCATGGGTAACCAAATAGCGGCCTCAGAGGCAGCGGAAGTTTTGGTATAACTCCGGGATAATCTCTGGGACTTAGATGTGATTCTTAATTTGCCAAAGGCTATGTAAATTGCGGTGCAATGGCAAATGGTAAGAAATCACAAGTCCATAAGTGTAAGATAACACATAGTGCAAGTACCACCTGATACGAGTCATCGTCGAGGGAGACGACGCTGTAGTCACCAAGATAACTTCAGAGCGGCAACCTAGAGTGCTCATTCACATAGTACTTCTTGGAAGTACAACTTAAGCACGTGATGAGTATGGGAGTCGGGAGTTTGGAGGAAATGACTAGACCTTAGTACAAGTGGGAGATTGTTGGAGTTGTGTACTTAATGTCTAGATTTAAGTGACAGAAACTCACGATCCATTGCCATTAATCTATTTAACTAAATGAACAATTGTTTGCGTTTAATTATTTATAATTAAATATATGCAAAACATAGTCCTGGATTCTATACGTTGTAGTTAGTATGGTGTGTCGGGCCCCACACAGAAGATCATACTATCGGTTACTCGTATTTAATCGAACAGTTGCTCACGACCTAGATGGACACGGACCAATCCATCGGTATAGTCGTTGTGTGAGAGAGAAAATAATCTGTCTTGATTATTTTATCACACTTGTACACTTGGTGTATTGAGCGGATCGTTGAGATTCATCAATTAGGATTGCCGGCGATAATCGATTCGAGTCTCAGTGTATTTTATTCTTAATCCCCGATACTATTACGGGTGTGTATATTTAATATAAGTGACTTTGATTTACCAAAGGAATTAACCGATTTAATTATTGGGTTAATTACCGGTTAAGTTGGGTCACTGTATTTTATATATGACATGCCGTGAATACTTGACGGGAAAGTGTATCCCGGAAGGGTTGATAATATCCCCGAGATGAGTTCATAAGGAATTATTATGTAAACCCTGCAGGTGGATTCGTTCCGCATAATAATTAAGGTTGAATGGTACTAGTCTCGGATATAAGAGATGAATAAATTAATTAGCAATAAATTAATTTTATTCATGGATATTTATATCTTAAATACACGGAATAAATAATACTACCGGAGAAATATTATTTGATATAATATGGTTTAATATTGGGAGTGCAATTAATTTTATATAGTGGAAAATAGAATTAATTAATAATAGTAAGGATTAATAGATTTGGGCTTAGGCTCAATTTAATCACTATTATTGGAAGCCCAATATTCCACCTCCTTAAGATCCCCTACGTAGCCTATAAAAGCACTACATGGTCTTCTCTATTCTCATAACTTGAAGATCACAATTCTAGAGAGAGAAAGTAGAGAGGGAGATCCATGGAGTTCGGTAGATCGTCGCCCACACGACGTCCGAGCTAGTGCAAGGAATACGCGGGAAGATCTCAAGGTCGTCAAATTGAGTTCTTCGTTTTTCCGAACAACGAGAACGAGGTAAATCGTAAAACCCTCTTTTATGATTTTATCGTTTAATTATCGTAAAAATACCTTGAACCAAGATCCAAGGAACGGACCCACGAGACGAGGTCGAACCGGGCGGTGGTGGTCGGACCACCGGACCGCCGGCGGTTCGACGGCTCGGCTGGACGAAGATCGCGCGGGGAAAAATCGAGCCTAGGGCTCGATACGCGGATCGGCTGCGGGTTTTCCCGCAGCGATCAGCTGCCTGCTGCGGGTTTTCCCGCAGCGACTCGTAGCGCCCAGCAGCAGCGAGTCAGGCGACTCGCTGCGGGTTGCTGTGGGCTGCTACGGGGATTTCGCTGGGTGCTGTGGGATTACCCGCAGCTGACCCGCAGAGATCCAGCAGGGTCCCAGCAGCAGCGAGTCAGGCGACTCGCTGCGGGTTGCTGCGGGCTGCTGCGAGCATCCCCGCGTGGCTGCTGCGGGTTTCGCGAGTTCACGCGAGTTCTCTCGTGTTTTTCCCGCGTAACTTTTTCGTATGGTCATGTACATGTTCCGGGAGTCGATTGGGTTGTCGGTTCCGCAATTTTGACAATCCGGATATTCGATCTCCAAAGGATTTCGGTCGGAATTAATTAGATAATTAATTTTTATTAATTTATTAATTCCGGGATATCGATTTCCAACAAGGGTCGTTCGCATGGTGAATCACTGGTTAGAAACTTCGAGTTTCACTTATGATTCTCCGCGTCTTGATTTACGAGATTAAATGATTCAAGTAATTGGGAGTCAATTGTAAAAGTCTTTTGGTGTAGTAAACGTCCACACGAACGTGGCTTGCTGCATTGAATGGGACTTTGGAACGATTGATGTAGACAGTTATAGAAGGGAGTAAAAGAGCGTATATTAACGTAAACGTCCACACGAACGTGGCTTGCGGTGAATATACGTGTCCCAAACAATCTTCTTAGATACTGAGTAATGGTTTACACTTAGGTACGCTTTATAGTATTCTTCCCAACGAAGTAACGCTATAATTGATGTACGACCGAAGGAAATCTAATTGCTAAATCATTTGGATAGGTAAACGTCCACACGAACGTGGCTTGCCTTATCTGATGGGATTTTAGAGGTGATTAGTGGTTTAATGATATTATTTGAGGGAGATAATATCGGAGATTAAATCGATTGTTTATTGTTATATGTGCTCATAGATTAGGATATGGCTTTGAACCCACTTTATGTGATACGTAAGGATTTTAAACTCACTGGTCCCTAAATGTAATGATTGGAATAGAGATCTAGACATTACCCAAACTGTTAAAGAGTACAAGTTTGTACTCAGTGAGCTTTGTCCTCCCGAGCCTACAAATGTCTTAACTTATGAAGAAAGGACTGATTTTAAGAAGTGGGAAAATGCTTTTGCAATAACCACTGATTATGGTATCATGTTCAAACTCAAGGTGTTTAGACATGACATAGGCGGCTAGACAAGAAGCGATGAGGATACTCATAAAGGCCAGTCACTTCGAGGAAACGCTTAAACACGTTTTTTTTTTTTAGATGATTGACCTTTTAGACGAGTTGAGACGGAAATCGCAAGCTCTTGTAGCCAATGCCAAAGGTTTCGAACCTAAAGGCATGAATCGGGGGAAAGGACAAGAAAGCAAAGAATCCCAGTGGTCCTAAGTTGCATAGACCACGAGATGGGACGAGAAAGCCATGAGGCAAGTATTCTCGACACGAACAGTCTGGGTACTGGAAGTGTGATTATCCTCTCAAAGAAAGTACGAAATTTTCTTTAGTCGTAAAACATAGTCAGTGGTATTATCTACCGGAACCTGGTGTGTAGATATGGAACCACTGACGGTATGTGCATTTTAAATGCGAGAGGTTCCAGGAAACCTAACGACTTGGAAAAGAAGAAATCGTAGTCTACATGGGCAATGCTGTAGAGGAGGCAGCAGTTGCAGTGGAGGACATTTTATAGGATTTCATTTTGAATTATTGCTTTTATGTACCTTTCATATTAGAAAGAACTTTGTTCTGGATTTCTAATGAATGGATATTTTATTTCTTTTAATCATTTGATGGTTATGAGAAGAAATAAAGATAGTATCTATTCTGGTACATTGGCTAGCAATATATAAATGATGGATCCTGAGTCCACCACGATGCAACGAACCGTAGTATGAAACTCGTTTTACTAATAAGAGATTTCTTTATCAATTATACTTGTGGATTCTTATGCTGAGTCATGTTTATTCAAATAAGAAGTTCAAAGGTCGAAAATTGATATTTGATCAATTAAGTTGAGGGAGTGGACCTTCCGACCTAAGAATCTAATTTGGAAGATAATATGACTAAGCAATCCTTTATGGATATAAGATATAAGATCCGGACAAGTATTAGAATTGATTGACTCTGATGTATGCAGACCTATGTCTACTCAGACAATAAGGTACGAGTACTGATTACTCAAGAAATGGATTAGAATACCTGATGTGCCGCAAAAGCAAGTGTTTTGACAAGTCAATGGACACTAAGCAATTGTGGAGAACCATCAAGGTATATCCATTTGTAGCCTACGATTTGATCGCGGAGGCAAGTACCTGTCTGAGGAATGCATGGCATACTAATCAGAGATTGGGATTTGATCCCAAATGACTACACCATACACTGTTGTGTAGAAATGGTGTGTCGATAATAAGAAATGGAACTCTTATAAAGATAGTAAAAGATGAGTTAAACGGAACTACCTATGTTCTATGGATATGTCTTGGAAACAACGGCACATTTAAATGTGGTTGTAGAATATCCTAGAAGAACAAAAGGTGTGTGTTCGATAGTACTATGAACCAGAAGGACGTTATAAGTTCTAACGCCCGGTTCTTAGAGGAAGACTATTAGATGAACCACAAGCCCAAAATGACATGATACTTCTGATAAGAGAGAAAGCGATTAAGACTTAGAACCAGCCGAACCGAGTAGCGGTACACCACTGACTGCACTTACTGTTATTACTGTTTATACACCGGAACGCCGTTGTAGTGGGAGGTTGTATAACAACCGGAGATATTCATGAAACTAAGAGAGTTTCGAACTCTGGACCTAGTATACATGAAATCAATCCCTGGATCTACATAGAGGCGGTACTAGATCTAAATGTGCCTTCTTGGAGAACAATAAGGATTATTGTTAAGAGGCGAGATCATTTAGAGTACAAGATTAGTTGATCCATTTATGGATTGTAACAAAGCTAGAGTTCGTGGAACTTGCGCATTGATGAGATAGTCCATTTGATGGATTCATCAAAAGGCATTGACGAATCGTGTGTATGAGAAACGTGATGGAAACAATGTGGTGTTTCTCGGAGGTTTTATGTAGATAACATTTTATCATTGGCAACAATGTAAAGATGTTGTCAGACATAAAATGATGGTTGTCTAGAAAAATCAATATATGAGATAAAGAAGAAGTTAGAGCATGTTCTTAAGATCTAGGATCTCAAGGAAAGAACATTGTACTTCTCTAGATATCTTGTACGATTATGGTTCGTTTTAACATGCAAAATTCCGAGAAAGGTTCGTTACCTTTCAGAGACGGAATGCATCTATCTAAGGATATGTGTTTTAGAACACAAAAGGAGATAGAAGCAATGAAAGCAGATTCCTACACTTTGAGTGTGGAAAGCTTAATAAATGCAATGTTGAAAAACGAGAACCTGATATCAGCTATGCGGTGAGCATAGTGGGAGGATATCAAGGTAATCCTGGAAAGGAATATTCGACTGCTGTAAAAGTACTTTCGAAGTACTGTTCTAGACTACGAAGCAGACGAGCATTTCCTTTGGATTACATTCTCTTAGATTTCTAATCGAATAAGGACCGGTGTAAGTCGATCAGGCTATGTGTTTCACTATTAAAGGAGAAGGAGTTTTAACATGGAAGAGTGATAAGCACGATGCTTTTCGGACTCTGCCATGGGTAACCAAATAGCGGCCTCAGAGGCAGCGGAAGTTTTGGTATAACTCCGGGATAATCTCTGGGACTTAGATGTGATTCTTAATTTGCCAAAGGCTATGTAAATAGCGGTGCAATGACAAATGGTAAGAAATCACAAGTCCATAAGTGTAAGATAACACATAGTGCAAGTACCACCTGATACGAGTCATCGTCAAGGGAGACGACGCTGTAGTCACCAAGATAACTTCAGAGCGGCAACCTAGAGTGCTCATTCACATAGTACTTCTTGGAAGTACAACTTTAGCACGTGATGAGTATGGGAGTCGGGAGTTTGGAGGAAATGACTAGACCTTAGTACAAGTGGGAGATTGTTGGAGTTGTGTACTTAATGTCTAGATTTAAGTGACAGAAACTCACGATCCATTGCCATTAATCTATTTAACTAAATGAACAATTGTTTGCGTTTAATTATAATTAAATATATGCAAAACATAGTCCTGGATTCTATACGTTGTAGTTAGTATGGTGTGTCGGGCCCCACACAGAAGATCATACTATCGGTTACTCGTATTTAATCGAACAGTTGCTCACGACCTAGATGGACACAGACCAATCCATCGGTATAGTCGTTGTGTGAGAGAGAAAATAATTTGTCTTAATTATTTTATCACACTTGTACACTTGGTGTATTGAGCGGATCGTTGAGATTCATCGATTAGGATTGCCGGCGATAATCGATTCGAGTCTCAGTGTATTTTATTCTTAATCCCTGAAACTATTGCGGGTGTGTATATTTAATATAAGTGACTTTGATTTACCAAAGGAATTAACCGATTTAATTATTCGGTTAATTACCGGTTAAGTTGGGTCACTATATTTTATATATGACATGCCGTGAATACTTGACGGGAAAGTGTATCCCGGAAGGGTTGATAATATCCCCGAGATGAGTTCATAAGGAATTATTATGTAAACCCTGCAGGTGGATTTAATCCGCATAATAATTAAGGTTGAATGGTACTAGTCTCGGATATAAGAGATGAATAAATTAATTAGCAATAAATTAATTTTATTCATGGATATTTATATCTTAAATACACGGAATAAATAATACTACCGGAGAAATATTATTTGATATAATATGGTTTAATATTGGGAGTGCAATTAATTTTATATAGTGGAAAATAGAATTAATTAATATTAATGGATTAATAGATTTGGGCTTGGGCTCAATTTAATCATTAATATTGGAAGCCCAATATTCCACCTCCTTTAGATCCCCTATGTAGCCTATAAAAGCACTACATGGTCTTCTGTATTCTCATAACTTGAAGATCACAATTCTAGAGAGAGAAAGTAGAGAGGGAGATCCATGGAGTTCGGAAGATCGTCGCCCACCCGACGTTCGAGCTAGTGCAAGGAATACGTGGGAAGGTCTCAAGGTCTTCATAGATCTCGTTTCTCCGTACAACGAGAACAAAGGTAAAATCGTGAAAACCCCCTCGATGATTTTACATGTTAATTATCGTGAAAATACCGCGAACCAAGATCCGAGAGACGAGGATGTGTCGGGCGGTGGGGATCGAGGATACCCGGACCGCCGGCGACCAAGAGATCCTCGTGGGGATCACCGGGCGTGAGTCTCGGCTGGAGCCGAGGACTCAATCGAGCAGCAGCTCGATCCCCGGACGGGCTCGCGTGCGAGCTGTGGGGTTTCCCGCAGCGGACTCGCACGTGATGCGAGCCGCGTCTAGGAGCGCTACGGGGGCTGCTGCGAGCAGCCCCACGGGTTCATGCGAACCCGCTGCGAGAACGCTGGGCGTTCGTGGGATGCTACGAGCATCCCCGCAGCCCCTCGCGTGAATTCCCGGCGAACCCAGCGGGCTGCCAAGGGCAGCCCTAGGCGGCTGCCAAGGACAGCCGCGAGCCTCACGTGGAGGCTCGACCGAACAGCCCGTGTTCGTTTGCGGTTAGGGTTTGTTTGGTTGGGCTATCCCCGTGGTGGTTCGTGGCGGGTTTTCGGCAACCGGGATTTCGATTGGGTTGTCGGTTCCGCAATTCTGACAATCCGGATATTCGATCTCCGAAGGATTTCGGTCGGAATTAATTAGATAATTAATTTTAATTAATTTATTAATTCCGGGATATCGATTTCCAACACGTAGGACTATAGAACATGCCACCTTTAGTTCCTTTCGGGTATCCTATAAACAGCCGTAATTCTGATCTAGGTTCTAACTTATCGGCGCCTTGTCGCAACACATGTGCTGGACAACCCCAGATCCGAATGTGTCTCAAGTTAGGCTTGCGCCCACTCCACAATTCCATGGGTGTGGTTGGTTCCGTTTTGGTTGGAACCCTATTCAAGATATACGCCGCTGTTTCCAAGGCATGTCCCCAGAACATAATATGTAAGTCCGAGTAACTCATCATTGATCGCACCATTTCCATAAGAGTCCTATTCCTTCTTTCTGACACACCATTCTGCTGGGGAGTGTATGGTGAAGTCAGTTGGGATTCAATCCCATTCTCTGCTTGCTGGAATTCGATATCCCGGGGTATCAAAAAAACGCGGAACCGATAACCCCGACCGAAATCCCGTCGCCGGAAACCGATCACGAACGCCACGAAGAACCGAGCTCGACAAGAGCATCGCCGCGGGATGAACCCGCGGCTAAACCCTAGCCGAGCCCCACCGTGGGGCTCGCGATCGCGCACGAGGCGATCGCTGGGGCTGCTCCGGCAGCCCCGGGCGGTGAGTCCGGCGACTCACCGCCACCGCCCGAGGAGGGCGGTTCGCCCAGCGGCGAACCCGCCGCGGCTCCAGCCGCGGCTGCCCGGCGATCGACCACCGCGGTCGATCGCCCACCCCGGCTCCCAGCCGGGGTTCCTCCACGCGCCGTCGCGGTCGAAGCCCTAGGGCTCGACCGCACCCCCTCGGCTCCCAGCCGAGGGCTCCTTCGAACTTCGCCGGGGATCTCGAATCCCCGTCCCCGAAGTTCGTCGTTTACCCGGATCGTGTGTTCATGCATGTATCACAATTTAATTGAACATAAAATCACACAAGGAGTTTTATGATCATACCTTTGATTCGTTGTGCGGAGAAACGAAATCAAGTTGAAGACCTTTGAATCTTCCCACGTATTCCTTGCACTCCGTTCGAACGTCGGGTGGGCGACGATCTATCGAACTCCTATGGATCTCCTTCAACTCTCTAGAATATCAAGTATGATAATCTTGTCTTATGATTTATGAAGGCCATGTAGTGCTTTTATAGGCTACGTAGGGGATCTAAAGGAGGTGGAATATTGGGCTTCCAATATTGAAGATTAAATTGAGCCCACTGCCCAAGTCCATTAATCCTTATCAATATTAATTAATTTATTTTCCACTATATAAATTAATTGCACTCCCAATATTAAACCATATTATATCAAATAATATTTCTCCGGTAGTATTATTTATTCCGTGTATTTAAGATTTAAATATCCATGAATAAAATTAATTTATTGCTAATTAATTTATTCATCTCTTTAATCCGAGACTAGTACCATTCAACCTTAATTATTGTGCGGAACGAATCCACTCATGAGGTTTACACAATAATTCCTTATGAACTCATCTCGGGGATATTATCAACCCTTCCGGGATACACTGTCCGGTCAATTATTCACGGCATGCCATATATGAAATATAGTGACCCAACTTAACCGGTAATTAACCCAATAATTAAATCGGTTAATTCCTTTGGTAAATCAAAGTCACTTATATTAAATATACACACCCGCAATAATATCGGGGATTAAGAATAAAATACACTGAGACTCGAATCGATTATCGCCGGCAATCCTAATCGATGAATCTCAACGATCCGCTCAATACACCAAGTGTACAAGTGTGATAAAATAATTAAGATAAATTATTTTCTCTCTCACACAACGACTATACCGATGGATTGGTCCAGGTCCATCTAGGTCGTGAGCCACTGTTTGATTAAATACGAGTAACCGATAGTATGATCTTCTGTGTGCCCATGCAACACCATACTAACTACAACGTATAAAATCTAGGACTATGATTTGCATATATTTAATTAATAATAATTAAAAGCAAACAATTGTTTATTAATTTAATAGATTAAATGCTATGATCCGGAGTTTACCGTTACTTAAATCTAGACATTAAGTACACAACTCCAACACTGCTAAGTATGCCTTGAATTCTCCAGACAGGTACTCGCCTCCGCGATCAGATCGCAGGCATTTTATGGATTTACCACGAAGGTTCTCCACAAGAGCCTTGAATTCTTTGAACTTGCCAAAGGATTCGCTCTTGCGGCTCATCAGGTATACATATCCATATCTTGAGTAATCATCAGTGAAAGTGATGAAGTACTCGTACCCTCCCCTTGCCTGAGTAGACATAGGTCCGCATACATCAGAGTGAATCAAATCCAACACTTGTTCAGCTCTTCGTCCTTTACCAGAAAAAGGACGCTTAGTCATTTTTCCCTCTAAACAGGATTCGCAGGTTGGAAGGTCCTCTCCTTCAACATCGCTGATTAGACCATCAGCTTTCAACCTTTGAAGCCTATTTGAGTTTATATGACCTAGCCTTAGATGCCACAAGTATAATTGATTCATCCTAGAAGGTTCCTGTCTCTTATTGGTGTTCGTAGATGTGTTATTACTCTCGGTTAGTTGCATCATGTTAGACTCAGGATTTAGCACATACAAATCGTCTACCAATGTACCAGAACAGATAATATCACTATTTCTTCTTATGATCACAGAGTGGTCAAAAGAAACAGAATATCCATTCATAATAAGTTTAGAAACCGAAATTAAATTCTTTCTAAAATTTGGTACATAAAGACAATTATGTAAAACTAAAATCCTATCACTACTAAAACGCAAGTGAACGTCTCCCACTGCAACAGCCGCCACCCTCGCAGCATTGCCCATGTAGACCACGATCTCTCCCTCTCTAAGTCTCTGGGTTTCCTGGAACCCCTGCAATGAATTGCAGACATGATCAGTGGCCCCCGTATCTACACACCAGGTGCTGGTAGATAACACCACTGATAATGTTTCAGTGACTAAGGAAAATTTCGTACCTTTGATGAGAGGACAATTAGACCTCCAGTGCCCAGACTGCTTGCATTGATAGCACTTGCCTCGCGGCTTGCTCTTCCCATTCCGTGGTTTGGAACCACTGGGCTTCTTTGCTTGCACTTCCATCTTAGCCACAAGAGCTTGTGATTTTCTGACCATACTTATAAGTTCAGCTCTTTTGAAATCGTTTTCAAGCGACTCCTCAAGAGGACTGAATTTATAGAGTATGTCAATCACTTCTTGTCCGGCTTCCATACTATGTTTCAACATCATTCTGAGGTCATTCCAAATGTCCTCATGAGTTGGGACAACAGCAGATATAGAAGGCTCAACAGTCTGGACAATGTCCAGATTTCTTTTCCAATCAGTACTATATGGAACCAGTGAGTTTTCATCTTTAAGTATATCACAAAGTGGGGTCACAGTCATTCCTAACCTATAAGCACATAAAACAAACAAACAATTTAATATCCGATATTATCTCCCTTAAATAATATCATTAAATCACTAATCACATCTAAAATCCCATCAGGTAAGGCAAGCCACGTGGTGTGGACGTTTACCTACCTAAATGACTTAGTAATTAGATTTTCTTTGGTCATACATCACTTATAGCGGAACCTCGTGGGGAGGAATACTATAAGGCGTATCTAAGTGTAAACCATTACTCAGCACCAAAGTAAATTGCTTGGAATTGCTACATCACCGCAAGCCACGTGGTGTGGACGTTTACGACAACTTTACAACTCTTCACAATTTCTTACAACTGTCTACATCAATTAATCCAAAATCCGTCGGTATAGCAAGCCACGTGGTGTGGACGTTCACTACACCAAGAGATCTTTATAATTGACTCCCAATTACTTGATCCATTCAATCTTGTAAATCAAGACGCGGAGAATCATAAGTGAAACTCGAAGTTTCTAACCAGTGATTCACCATGCGAACAACCCTATCTCTCATAAATGAGGGAGCCGAGCAGACAATCGATCCATCTTCAAAAGAATGGTACGAAGGTCTCTAATTTGTGTCCTCTACATGACCAAGTGGCTCTGGCTCCATTCCACTCCCCGGGGTGAGAATGAGTCAACTTGAAATCAGCTTTGGAAAGACAAATTAGGCATTGTTTGATAAACTTAATCAATGTTTCTCATAAGAGGAATTACAAGAACTCTCCTCCAATAACTTATCTATATAAACTTCAAAAGTTTATAAAAGTCACCAAGAGAGCAGCAATGGAGACCATGGGTATGTTTCCATACCCTCTCCCACTTAGCTTTTTACAATAAAGGGATACGCTATCTAGTGCATAAAAGTAAACACATATAGCATGCATACATGTAATAAAGCACATAGTATTATCACATAGTCAAAATAATTACTATAATATTATTTTCCGACTATTATGGCTTTACTCCATCTCCGTACGCATCTTCTAGTCTTTAGTCTTCGTTCTTGAATGCTCCATGTGACGAGAATATTAATTTCCAATATTTAAATCTATTTATTTTTAATAAATCCAAAAGATACTTAATTAATAATAATTAAGTCAATCGAATTGATCAAAAATAAAATTAAATATTATTAATATTTTTATTTATTTTATTTTCCCTTTCTACTTCATTAAATCTCTAGAATAATCTATCCAAGACCCACTTGGAATATTCTAGATGATTTCCATAATGAAATAAGGAAATAAAATAATTTAGGACTTTTCTTCTTTCCAAATTAATTAGATTCCTAATCCATGAATATTTCCATAAAATAGAAATAATCAATTTAGGAATCCTAATCAATTTCAAATTGATTCTTTTCCTAATCCATAAGAGTTCCCAAAAATAGGAACACTCAAATAGGAAAAACCCGAATCAATTAGGAAAGAGAATCACCGAACCGGGATAGCACGGGGTGGGGATCCCCGCGCCACCCTCGACCGCCGCCTATATTCCGCCGCCGTCCAGCCCACGCGCCACCTCCCTTGGTGGCCGGAGCTCCCACGGGCAGCTCTTTAGGGCGTGGGTCGATTGTCCTCATGGATCGACCATGGGGCGGTCGATCCGAGCCCTTCACCCTCACGATCATCTCCTTCGTCACGCGTCTTCTCCGGCGGTCGTTTCGGCATCGATCCAACGCAAAATAAATTACAAAATAAATTTTACACTATCCGGTATCGATTCTATACATGAAATCGACCCTATACAATTTCCGGAAAAAGTAGAACAATAATAATAAACCTAAATTCGGTCAACCCCCGAATTTTTACTATTACAAGCATTCACCACCAAAAACGAATCTCGACATGTCCGAGAGTTTAATTAAACCAACAATCACATGACAAAATAATTAAACAAATAATCATCAAGCCATAATAGTCGGAACCCTGCAAGGTAGAACAATTTTATCGAAAATACCGCGAACGTAAACCACGCTCTGATACCAATTGTTGGAATTCGATATCCCAGGCTATTAAAATTTGCGGAAATCATAGCCCGATCAAAAACCCATCGCCGGAGATCACATGAACGCCGACTCATCCGCCGGAGTCCGGCCTTTGGAGACCACGCGCCCGAAGGCACGCAGCCCGCCCCCAGCCGAACCCCCGCGAGCTGGGGTTCACGCCATCGTGAGGATCGCGTTCGATGGGGCTGCATTCGGCAGCCCCCGGCAGCAGGTCCGGCGACCTGCTGCCCGCCGTGGAGGAGCCCCCACCGTCAAGGTGGGGAGGTGACGGCACCAGCCCGCCACCGCCGGCGATCGCGCCTCGTGGCAGCGATCGCCCCCTCGGCCGAAGCCGAGGGCTCCTCTTCGCGCGCCAAACCCTAGGCGTGCGGTCCCCACGCGGTCCGGTGGCTTCGCCACCACCGCGTGGTCGTTCGTCTAATCCGGGTTCGATCCTTCGGATCTTGCGTTCTACGGTATTCTCGATAAACCAAAAACCGAATAATATCGAGGGTGTTAGGATATCATACCTTTCGATTCGTTGTTCGGAGAAACGGAATCAAGACGACCTTTGAATCTTCCCACGTATTCCTTGCACTCCGTTCGAACGTCCGGTGGGCGACGATCTATCGAACTCCTATGGATCTCCTTCAACTCTCTAGAATATCAAGTATGATAATCTTGTCTTATGATTTATGAAGGCCATGTAGTGCTTTTATAGGCTACGTAGGAGATCTAAAGGAGGTGGAATATTGGGCTTCCAATATTGAAGATTAAATTGAGCCCACTGCTCAAGTCCATTAATCCTTATCAATATTAATTAATTTATTTTCCACTATATAAATTAATTGCACTCCCAATATTAAACCATATTATATCCAAATAATATTTCTCCGGTAGTATTATTTATTCCGTGTATTTAAGATATAAATATCCATGAATAAAATTTATTTATTGCTTAATAAATTTATTCATCTCTTTTATCCGAGACTAGTACCACTCAACCTTATTTATTATGCGGAATCAAATCCACTCGCGAGGTTTACATAATAAATCCTTATGAGCTCATCTCGGGGATATTATCAACCCTTCCGGGATACACTGTCCCGTCAAGAATTCACGGCATGCCATATATAAAATATAGTGACCCAACTTAACCGGTAATTGACCCAATAATTAAACCGGTCAATTCCTTTGGAAAATCAAAGTCACTTATACTAAATATACACACCCGCAATTGTATCGGGGATTAAGAATAAAATACACTGAGTCTCAAATCAATTATCGCCGAGCAAACCTAATTGATGAGTCTCAATCGATCCGCTCAATACACCAAGTGTACAAGTGTGATCAAATAATTAAGATAAATTATTTTCTCTCTCACACAACGACTATACCGATGGATTGGTCCGTGTCCATCTAGGTCGTGAGCATCTGTTCGATTAAATACGAGTAACCGATAGTATGATCTTCTGTGTGCCCATGCAACACCATACTAACTACAACGTATAAAATCCAGGACTATAATTTGCATATATTTAATTATCAATAATTAAAAGCAAATGAATGTTTGTATTTAATAGGTAAATGAAAGTGTACAAGGAGTTCATAATACTCAAATCTAGACATTAAGTATACTACTCCAACATTGACTAATCAATTAGTCTCACTCACTAGTAAGTCAAAGAACCGAGAACTGGACATACGCACCTATAATTATATAGGGATTAGGAATTCGTATATCCGTAATATCTGAGGTCTAGTTCGATTACTGCGATTAGTATAAATCGAACGCCCTCCCGTGGTCCTGCTCAATACACCAAGTGTACGAGTGTAACATGATAGTCAAGACCGACTATCTACCAGTCACACTACGACGTACCGATGGATTGTACCTGTCCATCTAAGTCGTGAGCTACTGTTCGATAGTATACGAGTAACCGACAGTATGATCTCCCGCGTGTCTCCTCACGCCATACTGTCTACAACGTATACATCAAGGACTATTGCATTAAATGCAATCATGCTTGAATCATATCTCGAATTAAGGTATAGATAAGGAGTTCCGTATTTGTACTAAACTAGGCATTTAGAATACAACTCCATCACGACTGATATTTTACTTGTGACACTCACAACATTTATAATATCACGTCTAGTACACAAAATGCCATACATAATGCTCCCTAGTGCGGAGATATATGTGTTGTCCATTTCATCTCCTCGAATTCCATCAACATTACAGTCACACGAATTACGAGAGATGAACCCCATGGGACATTGGCAAGAATCTCTTCAGGATTCTTCCATGCTAAACCATTTCAGAAACAGTTTCTATGTACAAGGATTGAGAAGATTTTGCATTATTCTAGATCTATATCTATAGTGACGTATCACAATACGTAGGATGCCTCTCCTCAAATCCTTTATTCGAGAAACGTGTGGATAACCGTGCTTTCGTTGACTGCAACATCACTCAATCATCTCTATGATTAGTATGTCATCAACGTACAACATTTAAATTTCACTGCGCTCCCACTAACCTTCTTGAATACAAGGTACCTTCAAGTTTTATACCAAGTCAACGCTTTGACTATTGTATTTAAAACACATGTTCCATTTTAGGGATGCTCGTTTCAATCCATAAATGGATCGCTGGAGTATGCAAACCTTTTGCTCCTTTCCAGAAAATATGAAGCCTTCCGGCTGCGCTACAACTCTTCCATAATATCACATTCAAGGAAAGTAGACCTCATATCTATTTTCCATATCTCATAGTCGTACTATGCAGAAATGGCCAGCAAAATTGTAATGGACTTAAGCATAGCGACTGATGGAAAGATTGCCTCATAAACAACACATTGTCTTTGAGTAACTTCTTTCGCCATCATCCTTGCTTTAAAGGTCACACCATTATATATATATACTCTCACGTCATAATTAATAGATCAATATGCAGCCTTTGGGAACGATTCCCTTTGGTGGATCTACCAAGGTCAAACCTTGTTGGAGTACATACAGTCCATTATGAATTTCATGGCAATAAGCCAATGTCCCATATTCGTATCCAATACGAATCAATTGAAGTTTATTGGATCATATCCATCTTCAACTTTATCTTGATCATTATCAAGATGGAACCGTCTACCAGGTACCTTCCGAACATTTTCGGATTTACGAACCGATAGATGAAGAGGTATATTAGTGGTTTGTTGAATTGGTTCATCTCCAAGTACTTGTGTTTGAACTTCATAGTGTGGTTCATATTCTCGAACTATTTCGAGATTTACTATATTGCCTTTTCTATCGAATATAAACTTCTTCTCTAAGAAGGCAACATTTCTTTAAACAAACATTTTATTTTAGAAATATAGTAGAATAGGTATCCTGTGAATGTTTAGGATACCCCACTAAATGGCATAAGCCGGATCTACTATCCAACTTATCTCCCACTAGCCGCTTCACGCAAGCAGGATACGGGAGTGCCCAAGTTCATATGGTGTGGTTTTAACTGCTTTGGTGGTAACACTATTCAGCAAATGGACGACTGTCAAAAGTGCAGGACTTTTACAGTTTCGTCGACAATTTGGTGAACCCCTTTGTGGATCGAACCATGTCCAACAAAGTTTGATTCCAACATTCGGACACTCAATACAATTAAGGAGTTCCAGACGGAGTCCATTGCCAGAGAATCGTATTCTCTTTTCGATAGTCAATAAGCTTGGTGCTTAAATATTTATTACCACGATCATATCGTAATATAGCAACCAAGTTGGTTTCCTACTTTGATGTCTAAAATTATTGAACACTTCAAAATTAGAGACGTGTACTTCATAAGTACATTTGGTAGTTGAAAACCACCCCACCAGTAACACATTAGTGGATCACACATCTCCGTTTGGATCAAATCCAATAGATCTTCAACACACTCAACTAGCGTGCTAAAGTTGTGCGGGGTTTTGACTTCTATCAATTGCTGATATTTGGGTTTAGTTCATTCTTGTTTATTTGTTTATCGTCTTTAGCAAATCATATTTGCTTTCTTTTGTATAAAGGAAATCGGATTTCCAAAACAAAATTAAAACCTTTACCTTCTATATCAAATATAGAAGTAAGATCTAATAATAGAACATTTCTATTAATATTAAGTTTCTAAAATTAGACGAAACAAATAATCTGAAAGTCGTAGGCAGTAAATAAAACGCAGTGAAATGCGCTGCCTAGACAAGGCAGTGTTCTGCGGCAGAACAGCGTATGCCGCAGCACGATGCCTTGCACAGAAAATGTTCGTTTTTCGTAATTTATATATTTTAGCGTGTGTCTTAATGTTTCAGATTAAGGTTTATATATGTTATATATGTATATCGTTGCAGCGGAATTAATTAAAAATAAATTACTTGTAAAAACGAACTCACACACACATACGGAAATTAAAAGAACAAGAATTTAATCTTTGTATGTGTATTTAAATTATACACATACGAAACGGCCTTACGGCCAGAAACTTTATTAAAGAAACGAGTCTTTACAAAAGGTCTACTCTTGGATTTACAAATGATTTTACCAAAGATCATACACACGTATGTCTTCGTGATAATCGTATCCGAAGAGTATAATTAACAATCAACAGTAAAAGACCTAGCTACTGAATAAACACCTATCTAATGTCACGATAATCAGCTAACAAAAGAACTCTCTTTGAAACGAGAGAACATATGGCTCGACGAACTTCACAAGTGAAGCCGCGGCACTAAAAGCGTGATGATCGATCTTGGAAGTGAAAAGATGTTTCTGAGGTGTTGGAATAGCTAATGAATGCAGCTGGGGTCGTCCTCTATTTATAGGAGGAGAGTCCCAACTGATTTCCTTGAATTGCTAGGTCAACAAGTCGGTTGAGATATTCTAGGGCAGGCTGTTTTGACCACTGCCGCAGGAATGCCTTCTGAAGTTCTTCTGGAATGCTCTGCCGTACTGCACTGCCTTCCATACTCTCTGGACTTCAGCAATCCTTTGCCCTACGCTCATGCTTCGCTCGATCTCTTGACTCAACGACTTGGTCCATGCCTTGCAGCGCTGCGGCATAACCCTGCCTTGCTGTGTTGCGGCAGAAAGCTTCTATGTTGATTGTTTTTCAAGCACGTTCCAACTAATGAACTATGCTAAATCAAATCACCAATTATGACAAGTGATTACAACAGTTTAAATTTTGAAGAAAGAAGAAAACAAATAAATATGTTAGCAAAACAACTTCTGCCTAGATCCTTTAAGACATTGTAATGCCCAAACATATTTATCCTTACAAACTCCCCCTTTTTATCTTTCTTCACAAAACCATGAGGCAGCAGCGCAATGAGCACTCCCCCTCAATGAAATACATCTTACTTGGAAGTTTATGGAATTTATCTTGACAAAACAACTAAGGCATAAAACTCCCCCTTAGTTAATACTTCCTAAGTAGAACAAAAATTTATTTAACAACTAACTAACTAATAAAACAAAAACAAGTTAAACTAAGTAAGCCTTAAATGTAACACACCATTTTTTTTTCAAAAGGAAATAACTACTTAAATAGAAAATTGTTCAACCAAAATAAACTTAAAAATTAAATTGTTCAAAAACCAATAAACATAAATTAAATTGTTCAGAGCAAATAAAAACTAAAAATCAAAAGAAGAAATAATATTTCTTCAGGTCTTCAGAGCTTGCTTTGAATCTTCAAATCATCAGGTCTCGGGCTCGAGTGACGAATCACGATACTCTCCATAATTCTCTGCGGCAGACTTTTTCTGTCTCTTCTGCGGCAGTATTTTGCACTTCATCCTCGATGTGCTCCTTCAATTGATTCCACAGTTGTCTCTTTGCCTCTTAGAGCTCTGCTGCTGCTGCGCTGCTGGTGTCTCTTTGCCTCTTAGAGCTCTGCTGCTGCTGCGCTGCTGGTACTCCCACTTTTTGTGGAGGAAAGCCCCTTTCTTCAAGAAATCAGACAATACCATCAACAATTGCCTTGGTCATGTAACCCTGCATGATAACAAAATGATTTGCAGCACATTGTTCGGCAAATGCGTGAGCTCGAGCATGAATACTCGTCTACGGAGCTGAGGAACGGAGGGCATCAGTCCGCGCTTTTGGAGCTTTCTTTGGAGTTGAGACTGCGGCAGTGCAATGAAAATTTGTCCATGGAAGACAATTGGAATCGCGGATGCTCAACTTGTATGCTGTAGGCAGTAGTGTCTCAATATCAGCATCGTTGTATGACAATCATTGTGCCTTCATCATCTCCCAGATAAAAGAGGGGAACGCAAGGCTTTGCGTCTGTGATGAGCTTCAGCCTGCGTAGCCATTTAGTAAAAATGAGCTGCCCAAGGATCACTTTGCCTTCCTGCACCAAGGTTAAAAAGAACCTCTGCCATTGTGGTGTGCACAAAGTGCATATTGGACGTGGGAGTCCATTTGCCACGAGCAATGGTAAGTAGTAGATAGTAAAAAGAGGTTAGTTTGGAGGCAGGAATGTAAGTAGTGTTTGGTGTTTAGCCAATCAGGCGGTGACCAATGTTGGAATTCGATATCCCGGGTTATTTAAATTTGCGGAAACCAATAACCCGATCAAACCCTTCGCCGGGGATCACATGAACGTCGACTCATCCGCCGAAGTCCGGGCTTTGGAGACCACGCGCCCGAAGGAGCGCAATCCGCCCCCACCCGAACCCCCGCGAGCCGGGTTCACGCGATCGAACATCGCGTTCGATGGGGCTGCATCCGGCAGCCCCCAGCAGCAGGTCCGGCGACCTGCTGCCCGCCGTCGAGGAGCCCCCACCGTCGCGGTGGGGAGGTGACGGCACCAGCCCGTCAGCGCCGACGATCGCTCCTAGCGATCCCCCCTCGGCCAAGGCCGAGGGTTCTCCTTCGCGCGCCGAACCCTAGGCGTGCGGTCCACGCGGTCCGGTGGCTTCGCCACCACCGCGTTGTCCCTCGTCTAATCCGGGTTCGATCCTTCGGATCTTGTTTTTCGATAATTGATCAATAAACTAGAATTAAATTGCGGAAATTTAATTCACCTTTCGATTCGTTGTGCGGAGAAATGAGATCTTATGATGACCTTGAGATCTTCCCACGTATTCCTTGCACTAGCCCGGACGTCGTGTGGGCGACGATCTACCGAACTCCATGGATCCTCCTCTCTACTTTCTCTCTCTAGAATTGTGTTCTTCAAGTTATGAGAATAGAGAAGACCATGTAGTGCTTTTATAGGCTACGTAGGGGATCTTAAGGAGGTGGAATATTGGGCTTCCAATATTAATGATTAAATTGAGCCCAAGCCCAAATCTATTAATCCATTAATATTAATTAATTCTATTTTCCACTATATAAAATTAATTGCACTCCCAATATTAAACCATATTATATCAAATAATATTTCTCCGGTAGTATTATTTATTCCGTGTATTTAAGATATAAATATCCATGAATAAAATTAATTTATTGCTAATTAATTTATTCATCTCTTATATCCGAGACTAGTACCATTCAACCTTAATTATTATGCGGAACAAGTCCACCTGCAGGGTTTACATAATAATTCCTTATGAACTCATCTCGGGGATATTATCAACCCTTCCGGGATACACTTTCCCGTCAAGTATTCACGGCATGTCATATATAAAATATATTGACCCAACTTAACCGGTAATTAACCCAATAATTAAATCGGTTAATTCCTTTGGTAAATCAAAGTCACTTATATTAAATATACACACCCGCAATAGTTTCAGGGATTAAGAATAAAATACACTGAGACTCGAATCGATTATCGCCGGCAATCCTAATCGATGAATCTCAACGATCCGCTCAATACACCAAGTGTACAAGTGTGATAAAATAATTAAGACAAATTATTTTCTCTCTCACACAACGACTATACCGATGGATTGGTCCGTGTCCATCTAGGTCGTGAGCAACTGTTCGATTAAATACGAGTAACCGATAGTATGATCTTCTGTGTGGGGCCCGACACACCATACTAACTACAACGTATAGAATCCAGGACTATGTTTTGCATATATTTAATTATAAATAATTAAATGCAAATAATTGTTTATTTAATTAAATAGATTAGTGGCAATGGATCGTGAGTTTCCGTCACTTAAATCTAGACATTAAGTACACAACTCCAACAAGCAATTGCGGCAGTGCTGGGTTCAATGACTGCGGCAGGATATTCAATATCCGAGCGGTCAAGGAAATCATTGAATGCGGCAGGGCTGAAAGTGAAAATCTTTTTCCGGAGATACACTCTGCCGTAGCCTTGAGAGCCATCATTACCAAAACAGTGGTGCATTTTGGCATAAATATCCCATATCAAATCCTCTTTGAGTAAGCCTTTGTCGCCTCCATGTCGATTCTGGATCCTACTTAGGCGCATGGACTGCGGCAGCAGTGGCATTACCCTTGTCCTTTTCGGCAGATGGAGGTACTGCGGCATCTCCACTGTGTGAATTGTCTATTTTTGATGCGGCATATTTCTTTCCTTTGCGGCCCTTCTTCGTAGTGGCTTCCAAATCAATTGGATTGGCCGAAGAAGTGAGTGGCAGCCTCTTGCCTTTTGCTCAGGCAGTAGATCGGGTGAATAAACAGCGGTGAGCTCCCAGTAGTCTGCGGCAGCGTGGATGCGGTACATGGCATCCATATATTCTGGCACTTGAATGTCTGCCAGCGTGGCCTCGGGGCGAACCTTCCCTGATGAACGCAATGCACCATGGGTCGCCAAAATAAGGAGTAAAAAGAATGTATTCGACCATTGAAAATTTGGAGAGAAAGAAAATTTAGGGCAAGAAAACAGAGCACAAATTCGACACAAGGATTGGATTTTATGTGCGAGAGAAAAATTAGGGATTTCAGGAATTCAAATTAATTCAAACTCTAGATCTAATATTATGAGAGAGTTGCATTCCAATTAAGATTTTGAAGTAAAGAATAAGAAAAATAAGTGAAAATCAGATGGTGGTTTGATGTAACGCAAAAATAGGCAACGGTTACGTTTCTAAGGTTGAACCATCGTCTGCTGCACACTTGAGTGCTGCCCAACGGTCAAGTGGGGCAATGCTCTACGGCAGGTTGTTGCCAAAAATCAAAATCCAAAATCCCTTTTTTTTTTTCTATTTTTCTGTTTTTAATTTTTCTCTTTTTCTGTTTTTAATATTATTTTTTTTTTGTTTTTAGAATATTTTCTTTTTCTATTTTTTGTTTTAATAAAATAAGTAAAATATTTTTGTGGTGTGAAAAAACAGGGCTTACAAAGCAAAATTAGGAAAAGATTAACAACTATCTAATCCTAATGGAACATCATGCTGCATCATAAGTACTTATACTCTACTTAGGTATAATGCCATGTCAACAATGAGATTATCAAATACTTAGTTCACCTAGTACATAGTATCTCAACCCATTTCGTATTAATTACATGTATATGGGTTTGACCATGTTGCCTAGAGTGGTTTGGGTATTTTCTCTTCCTTCGGAAAATTTTAAACTCAAAAATTGACTAAGGCAGAATGCTGTGGCAGAGGTTCAGTAGGCATGACAATGCGGCAGCATGATGCAGATCAGCATCTAAGGCATGATGCACATGCACAAAGAATTCCTTAGGGCAATGAAACGTTCTGAGTTCAGTGGCTTGGTGAAGATATCAGCGATTTGCTTCTCTGTTGGGATGTGATCAATTCTCAAGAGACGTTTATCCACCAAATCTTGTATAAAATGATGCCTTATGCTGATGTGTTTGGTTCTTGAGTGCTGCACTGGATTATGACTGATATTTATGGCACTCGTATTGTCGCAGTAGAGTGTAAGAACATTGCTATCCAGGTGGTAGTCATCAAGCATGTGCTTCAACCAAATCAGTTGGGTACAGCAACTCCCTGCGGCAACATATTCTGATTCGGCAGTGGATAGAGAAATGCAGTTTTGCTTGCGGCTATCCCATGAAATGATGTTATTTCCAAGAAAACAACATCCACCGCTTGTACTCTTGCGATCATCCATGTCTCTAGCCCAGTCGGCATCGGAAAATCCAACTAAATCGGTATTGGTATCTTTATTATACCATATGCCTAACTCGACTGTTGCGGCAACATATCGTATGATGCGTTTGACTGCCTTCAAGTGTTCTTCCCTTGGATCAGCTTGAAACCTGGCACATAAACAAACGCTGTACATAATATAAGGTCTAGTTGCCGTGAGATAAAGTAAACTCCCTATCATGGATCGGTAGAGTGTCTGATCCACTGCGGCAGTATCAGTGCCTCGGGAGATCTTGTCCGTTGAACCCATAGGTGTTCTCATGGGCTTGGATCCTTCAAGTTGGAATCTTTTGATGATATTCTTGGCATATGTGGCTTGTGAGATGAAAGTTCAAGTTGATGATTGCTTGATGTGGAGCCCTAAAAAATGAGTTAGTTCTCCTACCATGCTCATCTCAAATTTTGATGTCATGGCAGAGGTGAATGCCTTAAGCATGTTCTCACATGTGGATCCAAAGACAATATCATCAACATACATTTGTGCAATTAAAATATTGGAAGAATTGAATTTAACAAACAGTGATTTGTCGGCAGTGCCTCGAGTGAATCCAAAACTGAATAGAAAATCAGTTAGGCAGCCATACGAAGCTCTAGGAGCTTGTTTTAGGCCGTACAATGCCTTGTGTAATTGATACACATGGTCAGGATATTTCGGATCTTCGAAGCCTTTGGGTTGTGCAACGTATGCCTCCTCTTCAAGTATGTCGTTGAGAAAGGCTGCCTTCACGTCCATTTGATGTAAGGTGATGTTGAGGTGGCATGAAATAGCAATAAGCAAACGTATGGACTCCATGCGTGCTACGGGGGCAAAGGTCTCATCGAAATCGATGCCTTCAATTTGAGTGTAGCCTTGTGCCACGAGTCTTGCCTTGTTGCTGATGGAGTTATATTCTAAATGTCTAGTTTAGTGACAATATGGAACTCCTTATCTGTGTTTTACATTATCTAATAATCAAACTGTCGGCATTTTTGTCTTTCTTGTACTTGAATGCAATAGTCCTAGATATATACGTTGTAGACAGTATGGCGTGAGGAAACACGCGGAAGATCATACTGTTGGTTACTCGTATACTATCGAACAGAAGCTCACGACTTAGATGGACAAGGACAATCCATCGGTACGTCGTAGTGTGACTGGGTAATAGTTGGTCTTGACTATTATGTTACACTAGTACACTTGGTGTATTGAGCAGGACCACGGGAGGGCGTTCGATTTATACTAATCGACGTAATCGAACTAGACCTCAGAGATTACGGATATACGAATTCCTAATCCCTATATAATTATAGGTGCGTGTGTCCAATTCTCGGTTCTTTAACTTGCCAATGAGTGAGACTAATTGATTAGTCGAGATACTCGGTAAATTGGGAATCGGAATTGTACACACGGCATGCTATAGATTATAGACAGGAAACCGTGTCCCGTTTATCGGGTTGATAACGTCCCCGAGATGAGCTCATAAAGTTTATCATGTAAACCCTGCAGGTGGATTTGTTCCACATGATAATAAGGATGAGTGGTACTAGTCTCGGATAATAAGAAACGAATTAATTTAATTATTAGTAATTAAATAAATTCGTGGACGTTCGATATCTTAAACACGGGGAAAGTCGTATATGTAATTTCGGCGGATTTATTATTGTTGAAATAATATTAAAATTAATTTCGGGAATTCAATTATTATTTTATAGTGGAGTTAATAATAATTAAAATTGAAATCGATTAATTAAGGAATTGCTTTTACGTATTCCAAGTTAATTAATATTTCAATTTAGCCCTTAATTAATTTATCCTTAGGTCCCTAACGTAGCTCTATTTAAACCCCCTCCCTTACCCTCTCTAAACCTAACATTCGCCGCAATTCTTATTTTTCATCTGAGAATAATTATTTTGCTTAGCGCAAAAATATTTTTCTCTGTGTGAAAAATAGAGTTAACGCAATTATAATTTTATTCTCTCATTGAGAATAATTATACCGTGGTTGAGAAAGAGAGTGTATAGACGGGAGAGCTCCAGCGGATCGTTGCCCACACAGCGGTTGGAGACGGGGTCAGAGAATACGTTAGAAGCTCTAAGGTCTCAACAATCGACCGATAAGGTATGAGATCGGAACTTTCAATTCCGCATTTATTCGATCTCAATTTCCTCGTTGATTATACATGAATGTACGATCGGGTTCCGGGTATCGTGGATTGTATTCCTCGACTACTGGGGGTTCTAGGACCTCCGGATCGGTAGTCGGATGAGGAAAAACGACCCGGAAACGAGCCCGGAACAGCAATGTCGCGTTGCTGTTCGCGGTGAAACGGCGACCGCCGTTTCCAAACGGCGACCGCCGTTTTGGCTTTTTTCTGGCAGCCCGCTTGGTTCGCGCGGTTGTCCTTCGGGGCAATGGCTGGGCGTGAATCGGGGCACGGGCTGGAAAGGCGAACGAAGTAGCGACTTCGGATGTCGACTGGGATCGTTCGGATGTTCGAGCAATCGAACGAACGCATCCCGGGTAGTCGATTTCCAACAATTGGTATCAGAGCCGGTTATGCGTTCTTGTATTGTTTGCGAGTTTGTTTTGCAGGTCACCCGATTATTATGGTCATGTTTATTGTACTGTAATTTTTGTGGTTTGGTAAACTCTCGGGGTTGTCGAGATTTTTGTTTTTAACGTTGCTTGTTTGTAATAGATTAAAACGACGGGTTGAGTCGTTTAGGGTTTTCTATTTCGTTTTCGTTTATCCGGGTGTATAGGATCGATCGATATGTATAGGATCGATGCCGGAAGTAGTTAGTATTACTTATGTAATGTTGCTGCTGCTTGGTGGATCGAGACGAGATCGAGGGTCGGACGAACGAGGGTCGAGAAGTCGAACCCGCGGCTGCTGAAGGGCAAAACGGCGGTCGCCGTTTCTCAAACGGCGGTCGCCGTTTCGCTGGTTTTCGGGCAGCAGCTCCGCGGGGTTCGACGAACGTCACGGATCGCTTGTCGAGGGCCCGGGATGATACTTCAGTGGGAGGGGTTCATCTCTTGGTCCTTAGACGAGTCGGTGATGGACCGAGACCGAGACGAGCAACGAGACGAAGATCCGAGAAGACGTGCATTGAAGACTTTAAAGACCATAATAATCGGGCCACGTTAATTGCTTCTTGTGTGTTTAACGTGTTTTATTATGCTTTAATTTCTATATGCATGTGCTTGTATATCCCTAAATCGTAAAATACTAAGTGGGAGAGGGATTGGAAACAATCCTGCGGTCTCCATTCTCTGTTTCGAGAGTGATGTGTATTGACTTACGAGTTGGCTTTAGTGTCATCCTCCCTATCGGATAAAGTCGATACACGGAAATCATTTTGATCGAAATTCGAATGAAATTCCAATTCTAAAATTGAACAATTAAGTTTTTCAAAGCAATGCCTAATCTGTCTTTCAAAGACTAATTTCAACTCGACTCATTCTCACCCCGGGGAGTGGAATGGAGCCAAAGCGCTTGGTTATGTCGATGACACAGATTAGAGACATTCGAGTCATTTGATGACTAGATCGATTGTCTGGTTGGCTCCCTCACTTTGTGAGAGATAGGGCTCAATTGCATGATTGATCGCTGGTTAGAAACTTCGAGTTTCACTTACGAGATATCAAGCTTTGATTAACGAAATTGTGAAATTTATTAAATGGAATTCAATTAACAAAGTTGTTTGTTTAGTAAACGTCCACACTATCGTGGCTTACTAGACGGAAACGGAACTTTAGGTTAATTGAGGCTCGACAGTTATAGGAAATCGTAAAGGGACCGCATGTCAACGTAAACGTCCACACTAACGTGGCTTGCGGTGGGCGTGTAGTTTCCGAGCGGTTAACTTAGTACTGAGAAATGGTATACACTTAGGTACGCTTTACAGTATCCTCCCCATCGGAGTCACTGCTGTAATGATGTACGACCGAAGAAAAAGTCCAGTTATAAAATCGTTTGGACTAGTATACGTCCACATGAACGTGGCATGCTAGTATGATGGGATTTTAGGATTGATTGGTAGATTTAATGATATTAATTAAGGGAGTTAATATCGAATTAAATTTGACAGTTTGATTTGTCTCTTTTATAGATATGGCACTCAACCCGCTGTCCATTATACTAAAAGAAAACAAACTCACTGGTCCAAACTATGTTGATTGGAAACGAAACTTGGACATTGTCCTAACTGCTGAGGAGTACAAATATGTACTCCATGAGGTTTGTCCTGATGAACCTATTGATACCTCCACTCCTGAGGAAAAGGAAGCTCATCGGAAGTGGGTCAAGGCTGATCAGATGGCGCGGTGCTACATTTTGGCTTCTATGTCAAATGTGCTGCAACATTAGCATGAGGCCATGACCACTGCCTATGATATGATGCTTAACCTCAAGGAGATGTTTGGTAGTCAGGATAGGGCAGCCAGGCAAGATGCCATGAGAAAACTCATGACGGCCACTATGTCCGAAGGAACGCCCGTGAGGGATCACGTTCTTAGGATGATAGGCTATCTGAATGAGATAGAGATTATGGGAGTAGCTATCGATGGGGAAACCCAGATCGATATAGTGCTCCAGTCTCTGCCTAGGAGTTTTGAGCAGTTCCGTCTGAACTATAACATGAACAAGAGGTTATATTCGTTGGCGGAGCTCCTGACTGAACTCCAGGCGGCAGAGGGAATCTTTAAGAAATCTCAGGCACTTGTGGCTGTGAAACTTCCTGGCCCTCCGGGGACTAAGAGGAAGAAGAAGCAAGGACGGAAACCCAGTGGACCCAGAAATGGTGGACCACAGAATGGAGTGAACAAGCCCAAGGGCAAGTGTTTCCGTTGCAAGCAGTCTGGACATTGGAAGTCGAATTGTCCTGTCAGACAAGGAGGTACGAACTTTTCCTTAGTCACTGAAACATGTTTAGCGGTGTTATCCACCGGTACCTGGTGTGTGGATACGGGAGCCACTGATCATGTCTGCAATTCTTTGCAGGGGTTCCAGGAAACCCGGCGGCTTAGAGAGGGAGAGATCACTATCTACATGGGCAACGCGACGAAAGTGGCGGCTGTTGCAGTGGGAGATATTTATTTATCTTTTAATAATAAAGTTTTAGTATTGAATAATTGTCTTTATGTACCGAATTTTAGAAAGAACCTTGTTTCGGTTTCTAAATTGGTTTTGAATAAATATTCTGTTTCTTTTGATAGTTCTGTTATTATCAAAAAGAATGGTGAGTATATATGTTCTGGTACATTGATAGGCAACTTATATATACTGAATCCTGATTATTCCACGATGCAACGAGTAGAGTCAAATAATACATCTAGTACCAATAAGAGAAAGGAGCCTTCTAGAATGAATCAAAAGTACTTATGGCATCTTAGGCTAGGTCATATTAACTTGGGTAGGATTCAAAGGTTGATAACTGATGGAATACTCAGTGGTGTGAAAGATGAGGACTTTCCAACCTGCGAATCATGCCTGGAAGGAAAAATGACCAAGCGACCCTTTAGTGATAAGGGGTATAGATCCAAGGAATTACTGGAATTGATTCACTCTGATTTGTGCGGGCCTTTATCTGTCCAAGCGAGAGGAGGTTATGAATATTTCGTAACCTTCACTGATGATTACTCAAGGTATGGTTTTATATACCTGATGCGCCGCAAGAGCGAGTGCTTTGACAAGTTCAAGGAGTACAAAGCTCTTGTGGAGAACCTTCATGGTAAAACCATAAAGACTCTACGATCTGATCGTGGAGGAGAGTACCTCTCGGGAGAGTTTAAGGCGTACTTATTAGAGAATGGGATTGATTCCCAGATGACTGCACCATACACGCCCCAGCAGAATGGTGTAGCAGAAAGAAGGAATATGACTCTTATGGAAATGGTAAGATCTATGATGAGTTATTCAGAACTACCAGTTTCGTTCTGGGGATATGCCTTGGAAACAGCGGCGTATATCCTGAACTTAGTTCCTTCTAAATCAGTCCCTAAGACGCCCTCGGAATTGTGGACCGGGCGAAAGCCAAATTTGAAACACATTCGGGTCTGGGGTTGTCCAGCACATGTGCTGAAGCATGGGGCTGATAAGTTGGAATCTCGTTCAGATATTCGGTTGTTTATAGGATATCCTAGAGGAACGAAAGGTGGTCTATTTTATAGTCCTAAGGACCAGAAGATCGTTGTTAGCACCAACGCTCGGTTCTTGGAAGAGGATTATATAATGGACCACAAGCCCAAGAGTGAGATAATACTAAACGAACTGAGAGGGGACGATCAAGGCTTAGATCCAACCGAACCGGGTGATACGCCACCACAGTCTGCACCTGTAGTTACTGAGGTTACACCGGAGCCTCGTCGTAGTGGGAGGGTTGTTCGACAACCCGATAGGTTCATGTTTATAGGTCAGTCTTCGGACTTGTTACCTGGAGAACATGAAGCCGATCCCTGGACCTATGGCGAGGCGCTTAAAGATCAAGATGCTGAGTCTTGGCAAAAAGCGATGAAATCTGAGATTGAATCAATGGATTCAAATCAGGTCTGGAATCTTGTAGCACCGCCCAAAGGTGTAAAAGCCATTGGTTGCAAGTGGGTGTACAAGAGGAAAAGAGGGTCTGACGGGAAGGTTGAAACCTTCAAGGCTAGGCTTGTTGCGAAAGGGTATACTCAGAAAGAAGGGATCGATTATGAGGAAACCTTTTCGCCGGTAGCTATGCTAAAGTCGATCCGGATTCTTTTGTCTATAGCATCTTATATGGATTATGAGGTGTGGCAAATGGACGTCAAGACAGCATTCTTGAATGGGAATCTTGACGAGACCATTTACATGAGACAGCCAGAAGGTTTCATTAAGAAAGGCCAAGAGCATCTAGTGTGTAAGCTAAACCGATCCATTTATGGATTGAAGCAAGCTTCTAGATCTTGGAACATGCGGTTTGATGAGGTTATCCAGTCTTATGGATTCATTCAAAGCATGGACGAGTCGTGTGTATACCGGAGATGTGACGGAAACAGTGTGGCGTTTCTCGTGCTTTATGTAGACGACATCCTTCTAATTGGCAACAATGTGAAGATGTTGTCGGACATAAAGGGATGGTTGTCCAAGCAATTCGATATGAAAGACTTAGGACAAGTTGGGCATGTTCTTGGGATCAAGGTTATAAGGGATCGCCGGAAAAGAACATTAAGCTTGTCCCAGGCTTCATATATTGATACGATTCTGGCTCGTTTCAACATGCAGAATTCCAAGAGAGGTGCTCAACCTTTCTGCCATGGAATTCATCTATCTAAAGACATGTGTCCCAAAACACAAAAGGAGATAGATTACATGAAGAAGGTTCCTTATGCTTCGGCAGTAGGAAGTCTAATGTATGCCATGTTGTGCACGAGACCTGATATCTGCTATGCCGTGGGCATGGTAGCTTGATATCAGAGTAACCCTGGACAGGGTCACTGGACTGCTGTAAAGAACATACTTAAGTACCTGCGAAGGACTAGGAATTATGTTCTGAGTTACAAAGCGTCCGAGTTGATTCCTATTGGTTACACAGACTCGGATTTCCAATCTGATAAGGATCAGCGAAAGTCTACATCAGGCTATGTGTTCACATTGGGAGGTGGGGCAGTCTCATGGAAGAGTGTTAAGCAGAAATGCATTTCGGACTCTACCATGGAAGCCGAATATGTAGCAGCCTCTGAGGCAGCTAAAGAATCGGTGTGGCTCCGGAACTTCCTTATGGACTTGGATGTGGTTCCTAAAATGCCTAGAGCTATCAAAAATTTATTGTGACAATAGCGGTGCAGTGGCAAATGCAAAGGAACCACGAGCCCACAATGCGAGTAAACACATAGATCGCAAGTACCACCTGATTAGAGACATCGTCAGGAGAGGCGATGCGGTTGTCACCAAGATTGCATCAGCGGATAACCTGGCTGACCCCTTTACGAAGGCACTTCCAGCGGAAGCGTTCAAGAGACACGTGAAGGGGATGGGTATCGGATGTATGGTAGAGGGCAACTAGAGATTTAGTATAAGTGGGAGATTGATGGAGTTATATTCTAAATGTCTAGTTTAGTGACAATATGGAACTCCTTATCTGTGTTTTACATTATCTAATAATCAAACTGTCGGCATTTTTGTCTTTCTTGTACTTGAATGCAATAGTCCTAGATATATACGTTGTAGACAGTATGGCGTGAGGAAACACGCGGAAGATCATACTGTTGGTTACTCGTATACTATCGAACAGAAGCTCACGACTTAGATGGACAGGGACAATCCATCGGTACGTCGTAGTGTGACTGGGTAATAGTTGGTCTTGACTATTATGTTACACTAGTACACTTGGTGTATTGAGCAGGACCACGGGAGGGCGTTCGATTTATACTAATCGACGTAATCGAACTAGACCTCAGAGATTACGGATATACGAATTCCTAATCCCTATATAATTATAGGTGCGTGTGTCCAATTCTCGGTTCTTTAACTTGTCAATGAGTGAGACTAATTGATTAGTCGAGATACTCAGTAAATTGGGAATCGGAATTGTACACACGGCATGCTATATATTATAGACAGGAAACCGTGTCCCGTTTATCGGGTTGATAACGTCCCCGAGATGAGCTCATAAAGTTTATCATGTAAACCCTGCAGGTGGATTTGTTCCACATGATAATAAGGATGAGTGGTACTAGTCTCGGATAATAAGAAACGAATTAATTTAATTATTAGTAATTAAATAAATTCGTGGACGTTCGATATCTTAAACACGGGGAAAGTCGTATATGTAATTTCGGCGGATTTATTATTGTTGAAATAATATTAAAATTAATTTCGGGAATTCAATTATTATTTTATAGTGGAGGTAATAATAATTAAAATTGAAATCGATTAATTAAGGAATTGCTTTTACGTATTCCAAGTTAATTAATATTTCAATTTAGCCCTTAATTAATTTATCCTTAGGTCCCTAACGTAGCTCTATTTAAACCCCCTCCCTTACCCTCTCTAAACCTAACATTCGCCGCAATTCTTATTTTTCATCTGAGAATAATTATTTTGCTTAGCGCAAAAATATTTTTCTCTGTGTGAAAAATAGAGTTAACGCAATTATAATTTTATTCTCTCATTGAGAATAATTATACCGTGGTTGAGAAAGAGAGTGTATAGACGGGAGAGCTCCAGCGGATCGTTGCCCACACAGCGGTTGGAGACGGGGTCAGAGAATACGTTAGAAGCTCTAAGGTCTCAACAATCGACCGATAAGGTATGAGATCGGAACTTTCAATTCCGCATTTATTCGATCTCAATTTCCTCGTTGATTATACATGAATGTACGATCGGGTTCCGGGTATCGTGGATTGTATTCCTCGACTACTGGGGGTTCTAGGACTTCCGGATCGGTAGTCGGATGAGGAAAAACGACCCGGAAACGAGCCCGGAATAGCAACGTCGCGTTGCTGTTCGCGGTGAAACGGCGACCGCCGTTTCCAAACGGCGACCGCCGTTTTGGCTTTTTTCTGGCAGCCCGCTTGGTTCGCGCGGTTGTCCTTCGGGGCAATGGCTGGGCGTGAATCGGGGCACGGGCTGGAAAGGCGAACGAAGTAGCGACTTCGGATGTCGACTGGGATCGTTCGGATGTTCGAGCAATCGAACGAACGCATCCCGGGTAGTCGATTTCCAACAGTTGCGCACAACCTACCCATGCTCATTTGATTTGTTCTTAAAAATCCACTTTGTCCCGATGACATTCTTGTTTTTGGGACGAGAAATGAGCTTCCAAACTTTGTTTCTTTCAAACTCGTTCATCTCTTCTTGCATTGCCATGATCCAAAATTCATCGGCCAATGCTTCTTTGACATTTTTCGGTTCTACCGTGGAGAGATACGAGAAAATGCCTATCTCAATGCATGTGGCAGACATGCTTACATTCTTGGTCATGTTGCGGTAGTTGATGTACGGACGAGCTCTCATGCGTGTGGCCAACAATTGACTCGAAGGATGGTTTCGGATAACATGCCTTGGGGGATCCCTTCGTCGTTGATTTGGTGTTTCTTCAACATCTGATGAATCTGTTTGTTGAGGAGTGTTATCATCATTTGATTGATCGGGAGACGCTGTAGAAGGTTTGGCATCATTGTTCGAGCCAGTGGGTGCGGCAGTAGGCTGCGCAGGAGTGAAACTGCCTTCAATTTCTGCTACTGCGGCAGGTTCGAGCAGACCTTCTACCTTCTCTTCTTTGGGTTTCCTGAGTCGACTTAGATCATCAAAATCAACATTTACAGATTCAATAATGGTTCTAGTTCGTATGATAAAAATACGATAAGCATGACTATTCCTAGAGTATCCAACAAATAATCCTTTAAGTGACTTTGGATCAAGTTTAGATCTAGGTTCCCTATCATTCAGAACATAACAAACAGAGCCAAACACATGAAAGTATTTCAGATTAGGCTTCCTATTGTTCAAAATTTCATAGGCCGTTTTTGTTGTTCCTGAACGTATGCTTATGCGGTTCAGGATATGGCATGCGGCATTGAATGCTTCTGCCCAAAATTGCTTGCTTAGGCCCTTGGCGATTAGCATTGTACACGCCATTTCTTTGAGGGTTCGGTTCTTCCTTTCAGCTACGCCGTTTTGTTGCGGTGTTATGGGGGCAGAAAACTCTTGGGCAATGCCATGCGTATCAAAAAATCTGGAAAACCGTTGGTTTTCGAACTCGGTGCCATGGTCACTTCTTATTCTCTTTTTTGAGGCTTCATGGTTGGTCTTTATCCACCTAATGAGCTTGGACACCTCATCAAATGTTTCACTCTTGTCTTGGAGAAAACGCACCCAAGTGTATCTCGAGAAATCATCTACTACGACAAGTACGTAGCGTTTTCCAGAATGGCTCCTTGTCTCGATTGGTCCCATTAAATCCATGTGGAGGAGATCAAAGCATTTGGTTTGCTTTTGATACAGTCCTGCCTTGGAGTGGGCAGGTCCTGCGGCAGAGGCATCAGTCTGTTCTGCGGCAGGTATTGCTGGATGACTTGTAAGAGTCATTTTTCCTTGTTTGCAATGTCCACATGTTGTCTTCTGGATTTTCGGGAGAGCTGGGAGTCCACGAACAGCATTGAGCTTGATTAGACGCTCTAAATTCCCAAGACTTGTGTGTCCAAGTTTTTGATGCCATAGGTCTATGTCATCTTTGACTTGTGCAGAGAGGCATGTTTCTCCAATGGAGTAGCAGTTGTTTGCCTTGGAACGCTCCCCCTGGATGAGTGGGTTCCCTGCATTATCAAACACTTCACACAATTGGTGAGTGAATTTTACATTCATGCCTTCATCGCATAGTTGACTTATGCTTATAAGATTCGTGATGAGGCCTTCAACATGAAGCACTTGTTGTAGCTTCAGCAGGCCTTGCACATTCAGTGTGCCTCGGCCAACAATTGAGCCACTGGAACCTCCTCCAAAAGTGACTTCTCCTCCGTGAAAGACTTTGTAGTTGATGAGATGATCACTATTTCCGGTCATGTGCCGCGAGCATCCGCTATCGAAGTACCACTTATCATCTTTGGTAGCTTTGAGGGCAGTGAAGATAACATTGCATGTTTCAACACTTTGGATGGCATTTGATGCGGCAGAGGAGTCATCGGAGGGACCTGTAAAACAGACATTGGTAGAGAGTTTAGTTCTGGGCACCCATTTGCGTATGGTTGTTGCCTTTTTTTTGATAAGGCGTCGTGAAGGCAGAGAAAAATATTTGGGATGCCGTGGTCCAGTGTTGGAGTGAAAATAATATCCCCTTGCTTGGTCCTCTTCGCGTCTCCAACAAAAAGGTCGAATGTGACCAGGTACTAGGCAGTAGTGGCAAACATATCGTCTCTTCGATTTTGAGTGTTGCTTAGGCAGGGGTTTTCTTGTCTTCATCCTGCCTGATGATGTCTGCCTTTGCTTCGGCCTTCTGCGGCAGTCTCTTGCTGGGGCAGTGGCCTTGCCTTCGGTTTGTTCAACCCTTTTTGGAGTTGAGGATTGTGCGGCAGCTGTTGAATCGTCATTTGATGCCTTTACAAATGCCATGTCCGTTGGGTTTTTCTTTGGAAAAACGGCATCTACAACCTTTTGATATCCGAGGCCTTGCCTTTCAACATGTGAAATACTCATTACGGCATCTAATTTTGTTGTTGCCGTGTTAAGTTTTACAAAAGTATTGTTAGCAACTTCGAGTTTTCCATTTACACGATTAAAGTCAATTTTTAGTTTTTCGGCCTCCATATCCTTTCTGGTGAGTTGGACATCAAGTTTCTTCAATCGTTCTTCAAAGGTGTTCTTCTCTACGAGCATTTGTTCAATTTCCATGGCCTGCTTTGGTTGAAGTAAGCATTTTCATCATCTTGGTATGCCGGGCAAATTTCATGCGTAGCTCATCGAAACTTTCTTTGAGCTCGATGAAAAGATCAATGGGAATGGTCTCCTCTTCAGATTCATACCCATTGACTGAGGCAGTGAGACACAGGCAGTTCTCTGCGGCAAGCGTTACTGTCTTGTCTGCGGCAGAGGCGGAAAAAGCAACATGCCGTCGTGGAGGGGCCTGGAATGGACCGTCATCTTCTGCATCGGATAGGGAAATACCTTCAAAGCGAGCAGCAAGCGCAGTGGTGGGGTCTTCAAGGCAGTATTGTTCCATATCCTCTTGCACAACCATGGAGTTTAAAATTCCAATGCCTCGATCTTTTGAAGGGCATTCGGTTGAGAAATGTCCAATTCCTTCACACACGTGACACTTGATTTTTGACCAGTCTCTTGGACTTGAGTTTGAATTTGCTCCTGTGCTTGGGTGGCGTACAACGATCCTTCTTTCTTGATTCTTTGTTGGCCTCGATGGGAACTTCCTGCGTCGGGGATCGTACGGCTTCTTCAACGAGCGGACAAGTACTGCATCCAGTTTTTGTGAAAGGAATGCAAACTTGTCTTCTCCACCATCAGATCCAAGCAACTCATAGATCTCTTCATCGGTCAAATCATTTGCGGTGGGAGGACTTCTGCCTTGATAGCTGTTACCTGATTCCCTGCCGCAAGGTTCTGTCACGGTGTAGGCAAGATTCTTCTCGTCGCTTCGTGAACGTGATTTCCCGTGAGTTTCACGATCTTCATGGTTAAGCTCATAATTCTTGAAGATTGCCATTAATGAAACATAATCTTCCTCTGACATGGAGCTGTCTTCTATGGCAGTGACCTTCGGCAGAAACTTTTTGCTCATCGATCGCATTATCTTACTACACACTGCCGGGTTGCTAATGGGCGAACCAAGGGCAGCACATTCAGTAACAATGGACATTAATTCTCCAAAGTACTGAAGGCATGTCTCGTCCTCGTTCATACGCAAGTTCTCGAAACGAGACATAAGCATACGGACCTTGGTCTTCTTCACTGTGTTGTTACCTTCACAATGAAGAGCCAGCATATCCCATACTTCTTTGGCAGTAGTACATTGTTTGACAATTTTGTACATATTGCAATCGATGGACTCAAGGATGGCACACCTTGCCCTATCGTTAGCAGTACCTGCGGCAACCTCTTCGGTAGACCACTTCTCCGGAGCTTTTTCAAGCGTACCGCCTTCAGGGATTACCTCCTGAGGTGGTTTCCATCCTCGAAGTACGGACAACCACGCATTGCGATCAATTGATTTGATCCTTGCTTCAATGCGAGTTTTCCAAAATCCATAATTTGTACCGTCAAGAACAACCGGTGTTCGTACGATGTAAAAGGATGGATCTGCCATTGTAAGTGTGCGTGATCAGACGGACCTTAAACACTAAGTAAGTCTAGTGCCCGCTCTGATACCACTTGAAAGTCGTAGGCAGTAAATAAAACGCAGTGAAATGCGCTGCCTAGACAAGGCAGTGTTCTGCGGCAGAACAGCGTATGCCGCAGCACGATGCCTTGCACAGAAAATGTTCGTTTTTCGTAATTTATATATTTTAGCGTGTGTCTTAATGTTTCAGATTAAGGTTTATATATGTTATATATGTATATCGTTGCAGCGGAATTAATTAAAAATAAATTACTTGTAAAAACGAACTCACACACACATACGGAAATTAAAAGAACAAGAATTTAATCTTTGTATGTGTATTTAAATTATACACATACGAAACGGCCTTACGGCCAGAAACTTTATTAAAGAAACGAGTCTTTACAAAAGGTCTACTCTTGGATTTACAAATGATTTTACCAAAGATCATACACACGTATGTCTTCGTGATAATCGTATCCGAAGAGTATAATTAAAAATCAACAGTAAAAGACCTAGCTACTGAATAAACACCTATCTAATGTCACGATCATCAGCTAACAAAAGAACTCTCTTTGAAACGAGAGAACATATGGCTCGACGAACTTCACAAGTGAAGTCGCGGCACTAAAAGCGTGATGATCGATCTTGGAAGTGAAAAGATGTTTCTGAGGTGTTGGAATAGCTAATGAATGCAGCTGGGGTCGTCCTCTATTTATAGGAGGAGAGTCCCAACTGATTTCCTTGAATTGCTAGGTCAACAAGTCGGTTGAGATATTCTAAGGCAGGCTGTTTTGACCACTGCCGCAGGAATGCCTTCTGAAGTTCTTCTGGAATGCTCTGCCGTACTGCACTGCCTTCCATACTCTCTGGACTTCAGCAATCCTTTGCCCTACGCTCATGCTTCGCTCGATCTCTTGACTCAACGACTTGGTCCATGCCTTGCAGCGCTGCGGCATAACCCTGCCTTGCTGTGTTGCGGCAGAAAGCTTCTATGTTGATTGTTTTTCAAGCACGTTCCAACTAATGAACTATGCTAAATCAAATCACCAATTATGACAAGTGATTACAACAGTTTAAATTGTGAAGAAAGAAGAAAACAAATAAATATGTTAGCAAAACAACTTCTGCCTAGATCCTTTAAGACATTGTAATGCCCAAACATATTTATCCTTACATAATCAATAGTTCAAAACAATAGAATAACTATAACTCAATACGAACCTTTGTTAGAACGTTTCTGCCCAAGGTATTTTAGCAGTTATGGCCCTATGGCCTTTATTCACACAACGATGGCAAGCGTCATCAACTCATTTGTTGACCTTGTTCTTAGTCGCCCTTCTAGTATCACCTTTATCCATCTTTACACTTAGACCGGAAACCATTTCCGTCATTTTCTTCAAGAAGAACACTTCTTTCATGAAGAAGCAATAATGAGAACAAATTTCTCGTATTGATGGTTGACTCTTTGATCAACATCTTGACCAACTTATCCATTGAAGGATCGAGCTTTGTTCATGTAGTAGTTCATAATGAACGATTCATAAGAACTAGAAATCCATTTCTCATAAGTGGCATTCCTCAGCAGTCAAAGGTTGAGTGAGATTATCAAATAATCTATTCTCAAGTACATAGAGGCACTCATCATTTTAAATCACAAGATTGAGATTCCAATTCAAATGGTTTGGGCCAGTGAGTTTGGATTGGTCGAGTATTGATGTTACGGGATATCTTAGAGAATATTACTGAGAAATATTAAGAAGATTAACATTGAGATAATTCGTTATTAATGATTACAATTAAATGTTTGGTCTTTATCATTTAATTGCCTCCCACTAAATTTTTTTCGAATTCCGCTATCCTCTAGCAGACAGACGGGAAAACTTATTTTTCCTTAGTTGGGCTTTAGGTCCAATAGCGTGAATATAACCCGTAGTTAATCTAGCCCGATTATATTCACCTGATGGTAGAAACATTTTCAATCACATCTCTATGTGACCCTAAAGATTACTTTTCCTCACCATGACAATGAACTACGTTAATCGTACCCTTCAAAGTCAACCATGTGTCAAGACCGACCTACCGATGTGAGAAGTAAAAGTTGGACTCCAGTAAACATGTGTAAGCCCATAGTTAATCTATCCGACCACACATATTTAAAAGAATCGTAGCTAACACCTCTCCATCTTATGTCAATAAATTACAGCTTAACTCACAAGCAGTACTCCCCGCTAACACGACATACCATACTATTTGTAAGTGGCTTTCACATAATTTATTGTCGGTAGAAGGAAAGGAGAAAGAACGACACATCGGTTCTCCTTTAAGGCTTGATATACATTCTCGGGAGAGAATGGAGGAGTATAGGATTGGTTATCTCATCAGAATAATCGTTATACATTCTCAAGAGAGAATGAAGTGAGTGATCGATTGTTGATTCTTAACAACTATGTCCTCTATAGGTCATCCTAACGAGCACATACGATCATAACATATATCACAATATATATCTCACATAATTCACATAGTATTTAATCACAATTAAAACGAGGTATGTAAATTAAATGGTGCTCTATTAATTAACTTGATTTAACAATTAAATCAAATAATTAATCTATCACCTTGTTGATAGAATATTTAAATCAATTATTTAATTGGTCAATAAATAATTTCAGTAAATTAAATATTGATACTTCCTTTCTATTTCAATTTATTAATATCTTAATAATCAAAACGTGATGTCTTGTAAGTGAAACTCGAGGTTTCTAACCAGCGATTCATCATGCGAGCGACCCTATCTCCCATAAATGGGGGAGCCGAGCAGACCATAGAATCATGCCATCATATGGCTCGATGTCTCTAATTTGTTTTAACAAAAACAAGTCTAGATGAATCACTCCCCGAGGTGCATTCATGTTCGACATTGAATTGTTACTTGATAACAAATTAGGCATTGTTTCAATCTATTAGATAAAAATAAATATCTTAATAGAAACAACTAAGTCCCAATTAAACAACATTAAATCAATCAATTCAACAAACAGCATGCTTAAGGCGATTATATTCATAGACAATTAATCAATTTCAGAAACTACGCTCTGATACCACTGTTGGGGATCGTGCATGTATACGCAGTGCAAAACAAAAATTTTATGAAAAATCGTTTTTCATTAATGTAAACATTTTACATTATATTTATTTTATTTTATTGAAAATCATATTTTCAATATTACATGCATTAATTGATTTAATTCAAATATATTAGAATCAATAATTCACCATTTAATTTAATTATCAAATAATTAAATATTTAATTCATGCATCCCATACTACACAAATTAAATCTAGCGCAATTATATTTATCATATAAATTAATTACTTCTAGCGCAACTATATTAATCATATTAATATATTACTTGTAGCGCAATTATATTAATCATATTAATATATTAATATATTACAATTAATTACGGAGACATAATTAATTTGCGTCAAATTTACAATTAACATAATCTTATTATTTAATTCTAATCAACTTGAGTTTATGTAAACATCCGGACATAATTAATTTGCATCAGATTGACAATTAACATAATCATATTATTTAATTCTAATCAACTTGAATTGTGCAATTAAATTAATCAAATTAATTAATTACACATATATAATTAATTACGTAAACATGTGCACATAATCAGTTTGCGTCAAATTGACAATTAAGATAATCATATTATTTAATTCGAATCCATTTGAATTTAATTGATATTTAAATTAATCACAATTAATTTTATCAATTAAAAATCCCATAGCGCAAACAACATAGCGCAAACATTTAACGCAAACAATTAAATCTAAATTTAATCGTAAGTACCTCAGGGATTCATCGGACGAAACGAGGTTTGTCGGAAGTCGCGCGGATGCGACGCGGGGACGGCACGGGTCGTGTGCGGGGAGAGCCGAGCGAGTGGCGGGGCTCTCGGATGGACTCGTGTGTCACGGCTGGAGCGCACGGGCGCGACTCGGGCTGTGCTCGGGCATTCCTTCGGCGTCTCTCGTCTAATAAGGTTTCACCTCGTATAGGTAATCCAACTTACGTATTGCACTAGAAACACGTAAGGGAGAATACGACGGGAAAAACGGGCCGGAAAAACGGTGCCGGAATCGGATTCCGGCGAGGGGAGGCGGCTGCCGGCGGAGGCACTAGGCGGCGGCGGGCGGCGGCTCCGGTTGTCGGCGGTCCTCCGAGGGAGGAGCCGAGGGGGCGGACGAGAGGGAGAGAGGAGAGGAGAGAAAGTGAGGCTAGGGTTTTGAGCTCTTCATTTGGTGTGTTTATTCTCATGCCTATGGAGCTCCTTTTATAGGTGAAGAAAGGAGCTTGTTGGGCTCAAACCCTAATGGATCGGATCCATTAACCCTAGCCGGCCCAATACATTAGCCGTCATTACGTTTCTCCAAAATTGACAATCAATTTCATCTCCGAAAAATATAACGATTATATTTTCTTTCTCGTTTTAATTTTCTTATCAATATGAGATAAAAATAAAATTTTCCAATTTCACAAAATCGGAAAGCCCATTTCAGGGGTACTGCTCAATCGGGAAATTTCCCAAAATAGAAAGTGTACACCATCGTGTCCGTTTTCTTTAGCTCATTATTATTTCCAACTCATAATCACAATTATGAATCTCGGATTCAATCATATTGACCTCCGACTATATGTACTTAATTAACAGTTAATTAATACATGATCGTATTCAAGGATCGGTTTACACGAGAATGTGACCCTCAATGGTTCAGGTGTATAACTAGCCGTGGGCTCACAACATATTGTGATTCGAACAACATATTGTTCTTATTTCAACTACTCCCAAGAGTTTTAGATTAATAATCATATTATTTAATCTCCGAACAAGTCGGTGCCCAACGAATCAGTGACGAGCGTCTAGCAGCCACGCTTCACTAATTCCCTAGATACAAATGAAGTGCCTGCAAGAACCTTGTAATATAGTTAGCGTACAGTACGATCCCTCCGATACATATGTCCCGATCAAACTAGAGATATTGGTTAATCGAGATCTCTTGTTGAGTTTGATAACTGTGCGTACGTTCTAGGTTTCGTAAAATCCAGTCGTGATTGATTCAGAGAAACACATTTCTCTAATCACCTCACTATTCAACTCTGGCCAGAGATTCCGGGACTACGAACCATCAGAACACACAGGACATCCATGATCTATATCAAGCGATCAGATCCCCTACTACCATGCACAGACTTCACATCAGATTTCGAACTGCACGAACATTGTCTCCTTTTTCGACTTACTCCCTTTCCAGGGAATCAGAGACACGTCACGATACAGCTAGTCCTCTGATGAAGTCACGGTGATGTCTGGGTCTTAAGGATTAATTGTGTACAACTATATTATGGAATTCTCTACTCGATCAGTGATAACCACTTAGAGATTCCAGGGAGAGGGGGTTCAGTGAACTCATCAACAGTGAGCACCCACTCAAGTATGTCGATGTCCCAACACCGAGGCTCGAGATTAGCCCACATACACTAAGTGCTAGTATCAAGGGGGAAAGGCCGGGTATCCTTGTTATTGGCGTAACCCATCGACTAGGAACTGAGTTTGACCAGTTACGTTGCGTTAACAGAATTATCTCTCGGTTTCCACAAAACCGAATTCATACAACATGTGTAACTGTACAGGACTATATCTATGATTCAACATTGGGAGCAGATATAGTATATGCCATTAATATAGGTTTCATTAATTAACGAAATAAACCGTTATATAACGGAATACGGTTAACCGCTCGGCCAACCGTTGGCTCGCCGGTCACCTATTCCAACACATATCATCATCCAAGATGAAATTTTAGTTTAACATCTTGACAAAGTATTTAACAACGATAATCAAAAGAGACATAAACATAAATTCAATAAAAACAAAGCATTTATGAAAATAACATCAAAGCATTTAGAAATCTATATGTGTATTACATTTAGTTAAAAGCATGAAAAGAAACAAAGGAAAGTAAAACAAATAATCGAAATCAAGTTTAAAGTTCAAACTAGTAAAAGTAGTGGCCGTAGAACTTCGATCGTGCTTCTCGACTAGTGAACGTTGTCGTTGTCAATGGTTTCGTCCCCGATCTTCTCCCAAGTTCACCGGGCGAGAGTTAGCTTTCTTCTGCAAAAAAAATTGAACATCAAACGCCCAAGAAACCGCCCCGTAACCGCTGATGTCGCGCCTGTCCAGCCCCGTTCGGCGTCCGCTGATTTCGTCTGGTGCCCGTCGGAGGCCCTTCGGTGACCGCGGAAACCCAACGACAGTCGTCGTTTTGTTAATTTTGATGACAAGAAGTCTGGTGCTTTTCCGGGCCTTTCGGTGCCCGCCAAGGTGGTTCTGACGCCCGCCGGTCAAACACAGCGGCCGCAGAAGCCATTCGACGATCGCCATTTCTCTTTTTCCAACTCTTTGCTCGACAAACGACATACAAAATGAACTCAAAAACACTCCTAAACCTCGTGAGATCCGACACACACATAAACATAAAACATACTAAACAACATAATCACGACTCAAAACAGCTAACACACGACACAAAAACATAAACGAAAAACACACACTTACGACACAAATAACCCCCCACGCTCAAATCCTTGCTAGTCCCGAGCAAGGTAAAATCAACCAACAATTGTTTGCACAAATCACCTAATTTGAACTCACTACGAACCACTAACTATCCAACTTGTCATGTACGAGAAAAAAATGAGAAATGCAAAATCATGTCGCTCAAGCTCACCTCATCTCTCTCAAAGTATATCCCTCGAAAATGAAATGGTTTAAATAATGCAAGTATAATATCGTCACTTGCATACTCAACAAGAAAGCTCCTCCAAATCAAAATGAACAACAAGACATCAATCAACAACGAGACATGCATGAAATACAATATCACAAGATAATCTGTATACTTTGACAAAGAAGAATAAGAATCAGAATGAGATTGTAATATGGTAGGCTCGGGTTGCTGGAAATCGATATCCCGGGGTATCAAAAATTGCGGAACCGATAACCCCGACCGAAATCCCATCGCCGGAAACCGATCACGAACACCACGAAGAACCGGGCTCGACAAGAGCATCGCCGCGGGATGAACCCGCGGCTAAACCCTAGCTGAGCCCCACCGTGGGGCTCGCGATCGCACGCATGCGATCGCTGGGGCTGCTCCGGCAGCCCCGGGCGGTGAGTCCGGCGACTCACCGCCACCGCCCGAGGAGGGCGGTTCGCCCAGCGGCGAACCCGCCGCGGCTGCCCGGCGATCGACCACCACGGTCGATCGCCCACCCCGGCTCCCAGCCGGGGTTCCTCGCGTGCACACGATCGAACCCTCGGGTTCGATCGACTCCCTCGGCTCCCAGCCGAGGGTTCGTCTTGATCTTCGCCGGGGATCTCGAATCCCCGTCCCCGATGTTCATACGTATTCCCGGATCGTGCGTTCATGTATGTATCACAATTAATTCACATAAAATCATAGAAGGGAGTATATGATTTTACCTTTTAATTCGTTGTGTGGAGAAACGAATTTAAGTTGATGACCTTACGATCTTCCCACGTATTCCTTGCACTAGCTTGAACGTCGGGTGGGCGACGATCCTCCAAGCTTATGGATCCTCTTCAACTCTCTAGAATATCAAGTATGATAATCTTGTCTTATTGTTATGAGAAAGTGAAGACCATGTAGTGCTTTTATAGGCTACGTAGGGGATCTAAAGGAGGTGGAATATTGGGCTTCCAATATTAATGATTAAATTGAGCCCAAGCCCAAATCTATTAATCTCCCATTAATATTAATTAATTTATTTTCCACTATATAAATTAATTGCACTCCCAATATTAAACCATATTATATCAAATAATATTTCTCCGGTAGTATTATTTATTCCGTGTATTTAAGATTTAAATATCCATGAATAAAATTAATTTATTGCTAATTAATTTATTCATCTCTTTATTCCGAGACTAGTACCATTCAACCTTAATTATTGTGCGGAACGAATCCACTCATGAGGTTTTCACAATAATTCCTTATGAACTCATCTCGGGGATATTATCAACCCTTCCGGGATACACTTTCCCGTCAAGTATTCACGGCATGCCATATATAAAATATAGTGACCCAACTTAACCGGTAATTAACCCAATAATTAAATCGGTTAATTCCTTTGGAAAATCAAAGTCACATATATTAAATATACACACCCGCAATAGTATCGGGGATTAAGAATAAAATACTGTGAGACTTGAATCGATTATCTCAAGGCAATCCTAATCGATAAATCTCAAGCGATCCGCCCAATACACCAAGTGTACAAGTGTGATAAAATAATTAAGACAAATTATTTTCTCTCTCACACAACGACTATACCGATGGATTGGTCCGTGTCCATCTAGGTCGTGAGCAACTGTTTGATTAAATACGAGTAACCGATAGTATGATCTTCTGTGTGACGTCGCACACCATACTAACTACAACGTATATAATCCAGGACTATATTTTGCATATATTTAATTATCAATAATTAAACGCAAACAATTGTTTATTAATTTAATAGATTAAATGCTATGACCGGGAGTTTACCGTTACTTAAATCTAGACATTAAGTACACAACTCCAACAATCTCCCACTTGTACTAAGGTCTAGTCATTTCCTCCAAACTCCCGAATCCCATACTCATCACGTGCTTAGAGTTGTACTTCCAAGAAGTACTGTGTGAATGAGCATTCTAGGTTGCCGCTCTGAAGTTATCTTGGTGACTACTGCGTCGTCTCCCTCGACGATGACTCGTATCAGGTGGTACTTGCTCTATGTGTTAACATCACTTTTGGCTTATGACTTCTTCCAGTTTACCATGCACCGCTATCCAATAGCCTTTGGTAAACTAAGAGTCATATCCAAGCCAAGAGGTTATCCCGGAACCTAACCAAAACTTCCGCTGCCTCTGAGGCCCCTTATTCGGTTATGAGAGAGTCTGAGAAGCGTCCTACTTATCACTCTTTCATTTCATGGTTCCACCTCTTTCTAAAAGTGAACACATAGCCTGATATCGACTTACAATGGTCCTCCTCTGATTTAAGATCTGAGAATTTGTAATCAAAGAAGATTTCGTCTTGCTTAATAATCCAGTACTTCGCGAGTACTATTACAGCAATCCGAAAAACTCTTGTCTAGATTACCTTGATATCCTCCCACTACGCAAAACGCATAGTTGATATTAGGTTCTTGTTTTACAACATTGCATCTATAAAGCTTTCCATACTTGAAGTATAGGAAACTGCTTTGTCCTCATCTATCCCCTTCATGTGTTCGAACACATACCCTTTTGATAGATGTATATTCTGTCTCTGAAAGGCAATAACCTTTCTCAGAAGTATGCATGTTTAAACAAACCATAATCGTATAAGATATCTAGGAGAAGTACAATGTTCTTATCTTTAGATCGAAAGATCTCAAGAACATGCTCTAACTTCTACTCAATCTTATATTTCGATTCATTTAGACAACCATTATCTTTATGTCTGACAACATCTTTACATTGTTGCCAATGATAAAATGTCATCTACATAAAATCTCCGAGAAACACCACATTGTTTCTATTACATCTCCAATACACCTATCGTCCATGCCTTTTGATGAATCCATCAAATGGACTATCCCATCAATTCGCAAGTTCCACGATTTATAGCTATGTTTCAATCCATAAATGGATTTACTAAGCTTGTACTCTAAATGATCTTGCCTCTTAACAATAATCCTTATTGTTTTCCAAGCCGGCACATTTAGATCTAGTACCGCCCTCGTGCAGAGCTAGGGATCGATTTCATCTTTACTAGATCCAGAGTCCGAAACTCTTCTAGTCTTATGAACATCTCTGGTTGTTCAACAACCTCCCACTGCAATGGCGTCCCGGTGTATAACAGTAATAACAGTAGGTGCAGTGTGTGGTGTACTTCTACTCGGTTTGGCTGGTTCCCAGTCTTTGTCCTTTTTCTCATTCCAAGGTACTGCGTCAGTTCGGGCTCTGTGGTTCTTCTAATAGTCTTCCTCTAAGAACCGGGCGTCACACGTCCTTCTGGTTCATAGTACTATAGAACACACAGTTCTTTGTTCATCTAGGATATCCTACAACCACATATAATGTGCCCCGTTGTCTCTAGGAATATCCATAGAACATAGGTAGTTCCGAACAACTTGTTCTTTTACTTATTAGATTCCCATTTCTTATACTTGACACACCATCTCTACACGTAAGTGTATGGTGAAGTCATTTATTAGGATTCAATCCCAATCTTCGATATATGCTATGTGTTATTTAGATAGGTGATGGCCTACGCGACCCAGTCGCAGGCTCCTTAATGGATATACTTTAATGGTTCCCCATAATAGCTTTGTGTCCATTGACTAGTCAAAACACTTTGCTTTTATGGCACATTAAGTATTCTAATCCATCAGCGAGTATTCTTGGAAGAACTACTCGTACCTTTATAAACACATATGTCTGCATATCTAAATCATTCCCAATACTTGTCCGAATTCTATCTTTTACCAAAAAGTATGCTTAGTTGTATTATCTTCCAAACTTGATTCTTAGGTCGGAAGGTCCATTCCTTCAACTATAATTGATCAAATCAATTTCAACCTTTTGAATCTTATTTGAATAAATACTACTAAGTATAAGAATTCACAAGTATAATGATTTAACAAGAAATATATCTAAATAGTAAAACAAGTTATAGAACGGTTTGTTGCATCGTGGTAGACTAAGGATTCATCATTTACTTATTGCTATCTAATGTACCAGAATAGATAATGCCATTATTTCTTATCAAAATCATCTAATGATTAAAGAAATAAAATATCCATTCATTAATAATAGAAATCCAGAACAAAACGTTCTTTCTAAAATAGAGGGTACATAATGCAATAAACTTGAAATGAAATCCTATTTAACTACTAAAGCAGATAAATGTCTTCCACTGCAACAGCTGCCTCCTCTACAGCTTCCGCCCGTGTAGACTCGAACTCTTCTTCTCTAAGTCGCCGGGTTTTCTGGAACCCCTGCATTTAAAATGCACATACCGTCAGTGGTTCCATATCTACACACCAGATTTCTGGTAGATAATACCGCTGACTATGTTTTTACGACTAAAGAAAAATTCGTACCTTTGAGAGGACATTCAGACTTCCAGTGTCCAGTCTTATTGCATCGGAAGCACTTGCCTCTTGGCTTTGCAGCCCCCACTCGTGGTCCACTCCTCTTGGCACCACTGGGTTTCCAGGCTTGCTTCCTTTTCTTGCCCCTACCTCCAACAGGCTTCGAGCCCTTGGACTTGGTAGCTACAAGCGCTTGAGACTTGCCCTTCTTGTAGATCCCCTCTGCCGCCTTTAGTTCAGTCAGGAGTTGCGCAAGAGTATAAGATAGTTTACCCATATTATAGCTCATACGAAACTGCTCAAAACTAGGGGTCAGAGACTGGAGTATGATGTCGACTTGCGTCTCAGCATCAATAGAAGCTCCTAGGACCTCAAGTTCATTCAACAAACTCATCATCTTAAGAACGTGCTCCCCAACGGGCGTTCCTTCAGATTGAGTAGTCGACATGAGGACTCACATGGCTTCTTGCCTAGCCGCACGATCTTGCTCCCCAAACATCTCCTTGAGGTTAAACATCATATCATAGGCAGTGTCCATCGGCTCATGTTGGGTTTGGAGTAAATTTGACATAGAAGCCAAAATATAACACCTAGCCATTTCATCAGCCTTTTTCCACTTCCGATATGTCAGTTTTTCCTCATCAGTTGAGGCAGCCGTGGGCTTGGCAGGGCACACTTCATGGAGTACAAACTTGTACTCCTCAGAAGTCAGGACAATGTCTAAATTTCTCTTCCAATCAATGTAATTGGGACCAGTGAGCTTATGCTCCTTGAGTATCACAGAAAGTGGATTCATAGCTATTCTCTAAACCTATAAGCACATTTAAACAAACAATCAATTTAATATCCGATATTATCTCCCTCAAATAATATCATTAAATTACTAATCACATCTAAAATCCCATCAGATATGGCAAGCCACGATAGTGTGGACGTTTACCTATCCAAATGATTTAGTAATTAGATTTGCTTCGGTCGTACATCACTATAGCGTTACTTCGATGGGAAGAATACTATAGAGCGTACCTAAGTGTAAACCATTACTCAGTACTAAGAAGTTTGTTTAAGATTCGTATGTTACCGCAAGCCACGATAGTGTGGACGTTTACGTTAACGTACGTTTCCTTCACTCCCTTCTATAACTGTCTACATCAATCGTTCCAAAGTCCCATTCAATGCAGCAAGCCACGATAGTGTGGACGTTTACTACACCAAAAGACTTTTACAATTGACATCCAGTTACTTGAACCATTCGATTTTGTAAATCAAGACGCGGAGAATCATAAGTGAAACTCGAAGTTTCTAACCAGTGATTCACCATGCGAACAACCCTATCTCTCATTAGATGAGGGAGCCGAGCAGACAAACGATCCATCTTCAAAAGAATGGTACGAATGTCTCTAATTTGTGTCATCCACATGACCAAGTGGCTTTGGCTCCATTCCACTCCCCGGGGTGAGAATGAGTCGACTTGAAGTCAGTTTCAGAAAGACAAATTAGGCATTGTTTGATAAACTTAATCAATGTTTCTTGTAAAAGGAATTACAAGAATTCTCCTCCAATGACATATCCATATGAACTTCGAAAGCTCATAAATGTCACCAAGAGAACAGTAATGGAGACCATGGGAATGTTTCCATCCCCGCTCCCACTTAGCTTTTTATAACAAAGGGATACGCTATCTAATGCATAATTAAACACATAAGCATGCATACAAGTAATAAAGCACATATCACATAGTCAAAATAATGCTAGAAAATTATTTTCCGACTATCATGGCTTTATTCCATCTCCGTATGCGTCTTCTAGTCTTCAGTCTTCGTTCTTGAATGCTCCATGTGACGAGAATATTAATCCCAATATTTAAATCTATTTATTTTTAATAAATCCAAAAGATACTTAATTCGAAAATTAAGTCAATCGAATAAATCAAAAATAAAATTAAATACTATTAATATTTTTATTTATTTACTTTCCCATCTAATTCTATTAAATCTCTAGAATAATCTATCCAAGTGAAACTTGGAATACTCTAGAAGACTTCTATAATAGAATAAGGAAATAAAATAAATTATGACTCTTCTACTTTCCAAGATTAATTAATTTCCATGTCCATGAAAATTCCCATAAAATAGGAATAATCAAATAGAAATAAATTAATTCATTAATTATTTATTTTCCTATCTAATTCTATTAAATCTCTAGATTCCTATTCCAAGTAGAACTTGGAATATTCTAGAAGACTTCCATAATAGAATAAGGAAATAAATAATATTAATTAATTCTTTTCCTATCTCCATGAGAGTTCCCAAACTTAGGAATACTCAAAATAGGAAAACTTGAATTAATTAGGAAAGTGAATCTAGGTAGGAGTAGTACGGGTTGGGATCCCCGCACCACCACCACCATCATCAATCGATCACCGGGAGGGAGCACCCGCCGCCGCCACTCCAGCCGGCCAGCCGCCACCGTTGCTGGCGACAACCCACGGCCGAAGGGGGCGACGCCCCTCTCCCCTTTGATCGATCATGGGGTCGATCATGGGGTCGATCATGGGGTGATCGACCCCTTCGGTCCTTTCTCCCTCTCATCTTCTTCTTCGTCACACGAGTTCTCCGGAGGTCGTCTCGGCATCGATCCAACGTAAATAAATTACAAGAAATAAATTTACAATTCCGGTATCGATTCTATACATGAAATCGACCCTATACACTTTCCGGAAAACATAGAACAATAATAATAAATCTAAATTCGGTCAACCCCCGAATTTTTACTATTACAAGCATTCATCCACACAAAACGAATCTCGACATGTCCGAGAGTTTAATAATCATGGTAAAATTAAATAACAATTAATTAAACAATTAATCTATTAATTAACCATGATAGTCGGAATCCCTGCAAGGTAGAACACAATTGAACACATACATGAACACGAAACCAAACGCTCTGATACCAATTGCTGGAAATTGATATCCCGGGGTATCAAAAATTGCGGAACCGATAACCCCGACCGAAATCCCATCGCCGGAAACCGATCACGAACACCACGAAGAACCGGGCTCGACAAGAGCATCGCCGCGGGATGAACCCGCGGCTAAACCCTAGCCGAGCCCCACTGTGGGGCTCGCGATCGCACGCATGCGATCGCTGGGGCTGCTCCGGCAGCCCCGGGCGGTGAGTCCGGCGACTCACCGCCACCGCCCGAGGAGGGCGGTTCGCCCAGCGGCGAACCCGCCGCGGCTGCCCGGCGATCGACCACCACGGTCGATCGCCCACCCCGGCTCCCAGCCGGGGTTCCTCGCGTGCACACGATCGAACCCTCGGGTTCGATCGACTCCCTCGGCTCCCAGCCGAGGGTTCGTCTTGATCTTCGCCAGGGATCTCGAATCCCCGTCCCCGAAGTTCATACGTATTCCCGGATCGTGCGTTCATGTATGTATCACAATTAATTCACATAAAATCATAGAAGGGAGTATATGATTTTACCTTTTAATTCGTTGTGCGGAGAAACGAATTTAAGTTGATGACCTTACGATCTTCCCACGTATTCCTTGCACTAGCTTGAACGTCGGGTGGGCGACGATCCTCCAAGCTTATGGATCCTCTTCAACTCTCTAGAATATCAAGTATGATAATCTTGTCTTATTGTTATGAGAAAGTGAAGACCATGTAGTGCTTTTATAGGCTACGTAGGGGATCTAAAGGAGGTGGAATATTGGGCTTCCAATATTAATGATTAAATTGAGCCCAAGCCCAAATCTATTAATCTCCCATTAATATTAATTAATTTATTTTCCACTATATAAATTAATTGCACTCCCAATATTAAACCATATTATATCAAATAATATTTCTCCGGTAGTATTATTTATTCCGTGTATTTAAGATTTAAATATTCATGAATAAAATTAATTTATTGCTAATTAATTTATTCATCTCTTTATTCCGAGACTAGTACCATTCAACCTTAATTATTGTGCGGAACGAATCCACTCATGAGGTTTACACAATAATTCCTTATGAACTCATCTCGGGGATATTATCAACCCTTCCGGGATACACTTTCCCGTCAAGTATTCACGGCATGCCATATATAAAATATAGTGACCCAACTTAACCGGTAATTAACCCAATAATTAAATCGGTTAATTCCTTTGGAAAATCAAAGTCACATATATTAAATATACACACCCGCAATAGTATCGGGGATTAAGAATAAAATACTCTGAGACTTGAATCGATTATCTCAAGGCAATCCTAATCGATAAATCTCAAGCGATCCGCCCAATACACCAAGTGTACAAGTGTGATAAAATAATTAAGACAAATTATTTTCTCTCTCACACAACGACTATACCGATGGATTGGTCCGTGTCCATCTAGGTCGTGAGCAACTGTTTGATTAAATACGAGTAACCGATAGTATGATCTTCTGTGTGACGTCGCACACCATACTAACTACAACGTATATAATCCATGACTATATTTTGCATATATTTAATTATCAATAATTAAACGCAAACAATTGTTTATTAATTTAATAGATTAAATGCTATGACCGGGAGTTTACCGTTACTTAAATCTAGACATTAAGTACACAACTCCAACACGGGTCATAGGTGATTCGAAAGAATGATAATAAACAAATAGGCTCACTCTCGACAATCTCCTACACCAAATGTACTCACATCTCAACCCCCATTTTAACTCCAATATACATCATAAATACATGTTCTCGTTAGGCTTTTATTATTCATATACTCCCCGCTTTTTACTATTTTTTTTTTCATTCTTATGCTTTTTTCTCTTTTTTTCTTCTTTTTGCTTTTTGCGCCTTTTTTATTCTTCCCTCATCAATTGTTTTCACAATTAAAGAGTATTCGTTTTTTTGATTTTTTTTATATATATAGTGAGTAAGCTTTTTCTAATTATAGCTAGCCTTAATACGAGAAACATGATTATAATTCATCTCAACATCCCATATTAACCTTTATACAACAAACTTGTAACACCCTCATAATTTCACATCGCTCGTGGAACACTCGGTTACAAGAAAAGGTACCATGTAGGCTCAAAAAAGTTAACTAGGGAGTCCCTCGACGGGCACGGTCATTTTGGGGGATTTTTTAAAATGTGGAGGTAATCCTAGCAATCTGAAATGTCATTTTCCATTCTCAACCAAGTCAAAGAAACTTCATATAAAAAGTGATATCAAAAATCCAATCCAATCATGCATTCTCAAGTACTTCTAAGGAATACTCATGTTCTCTCTCGAGGAAATAATCACTAATACTCTCCAAGGAAAAATAAGGCTCAAAACTCGCATATATATATCAAGGAAAGAAACTCATGAACATCACACAATCATTTTCTCGACACATGACAAGTAGTACAACCTACAAACCAAGTGAGTTCAAGTACCAACTTAACCATATCCACATACAAACACTACCACATTCGGGACAAAACAATGCCTTGAGCGTAAACGAGTAATTTCCCACAAAACAAAAAAACACACAAACTAAACCACACTACTAAACTAAGATAAAACAAATAAAACACTAACACATATATACAAAGACTTAAAAAGAAAAATAAAAGAAAACACATACCTAGGTCGTGCCGAGCACGACCTCTCTCACATGTCGGGTGGTGGGTAGTTTTGGTTCGTGTGCTGCCAAGTACTTCTAACACGATCTACCTAGCCTTTATTCTTGCTCAATTTTATGGTCGAGAGCTTGACTTATTTCTCTTCTCACATCAGCCATTCTTCTTGTCAAGTCGCCAATCCTTGTCGTCTTCTACATGCGACTTACTTTCGAAGTATCTCTTCTTCTTCTCTTCTTCCTTGCTTACTCTTTTCTTTGGAATCAAATGAATCGGAGGCACCCAATCATCCTCCGTTGCTCCCACTTTCGATCCGCTTCCATATAATAGGATGTTCTCCGCCTTGAATACATCCTTAAAATCAACTTCCGCCAACAAATTATACAAGTGCTGAAAGTGTTGGTCTTGCTTCTTGTTTAAGAGGTTGCTTGGAAACTAAACAAACGGATGCTATAACTTTTCGAACTCGTGCAACCAGCCCTTTTTCGTTTCATCTTCTGCAACTCTCCTCCTCTTCTTCGTCTCATCCTCTAACTCCTCAACTTCACTCTCCTCATTTTTCTCCTTTATATCAAGGTTATCCTCTTCTTTGTCTTCCGGTATTTGCACTTTGTTATCCTCAACTTTCTCTGCTCTTAACACCGTAAGAGCCTTAGCATCTGATGGTTTATTTGGAAAGCTTTCGACCTCATCTTTTGCTTGTAGCTTCCCAAGTGTCGTAGCCATTTTCCCAAGTTGTGTACTAATGTCTTCCAACACCGCATCAAAGCCTCCAATTTTCACTTCAAGGTTGTTCATCCTCAAATCTAACAAACACTTAAAACAAAACTATCCTTTCCCCGACAATGGCGCCAATTTTGATTAGACGTTTTTCATGTGCTTCTCTCGTCAAAATCCGAGGTCAGTTGTAGACTCAGTATCAATCCAAAGAAACGGGAGAGTAATATTCAAGTGAATGTCCGTGTTAGAAGCATATGACATAATTCTCAATCCTAAATTCAAGTTGTTCGACAAATAAAAATAGCAAATATGAAAATACAAATATGAGAAACAACTTGGACGATAACAATCAAAACATTAAAGATAATTTCACAAATACTCAATTCAATCAACACACGAAAGTCAAGCTTCCACTCGGGTTACTTCACTCGTCGTCACACGTTTAATCCACTTAGAGGTTCGCTCTTGATCGGGTTACGATTCTAAGATTATGTTGACATATTGAGATCAATCAAGTAATTGCTGGTTATTCTCGTTCGTTCATAATATCATCATCCAAGATGAAAATTTAGTTCAACATCTTGACAAAGTATTTAACAACGATAATCAAAAGAGACATAAACATAAATTCAATAAAAATAAAACATTTATGAAAATAACATCAAAGCATTTAGAAATCTATATGTGTATTACATAACCTTAAAAGCATGAAAAGAAACAAAGCCAAGTAAATCAAATAATCGAAATCAAGTTTAAAGTTCAAACTAGTAAAAGAAGTGGCTGTAGAACTTCGATCGTGCTTCTCGACTCATGAACGTTTCCGTTGTCAATGGCTTCGTCCCCGATCTTCTCCCAAGTTCACCGGGCGAGAGTTAGCTTTAATCTGCAAAACAAATCACTTAAATCGGACTTCAAACGCCCAAGAAACCGCCTTGTAACCGCTGATGCCGCGCCTGTCCAGCCCCGTTCGGCGCCAGCTGATTCCGTCTGGCGCCGCCGGAGGCCCTTCGGCGACCGCGGAAACCCAACGACGGTCGTCGTTTTGTTAATTTTGACGACAAGAAGTCTGGTGCTTTTCTGGGCCTTTCGGCGCCCGCCCAGGTAGTTCTGGCGCCCGCCGGTCATACACAGCGGCCGCGGAAGCCATTTGGCGATCGCCATTTCTCTTTTTCCATCTCTTTTGCTCGATTTCTCGACTTTTCTCGAAAAACGACCTACAAAATGAACTCAACAACACTCCAAAACCCCGTGAGATCCGACACACACACATAAACATAAATATACTAAACAACATAAACACGACTCAAAACAACTAACACACGACACAAAAACATAAACGAGAAACACACACTTACGACACAAATCAATTAATACATCTTTAAATTGATAAAATTTCATAGTCCCAACCTTATTAATTTATAGAGGTTTTACTGTACTATTTTAATATAAAAATATTTATAAATAAATTTAAATAAAATTTTAAATATATATGCGAATATTTGTAATATGTTTTTTTAAGTAAATGTTACAATCTTCTAATAAACACTGATAATGATTAGAAAATATATTCTTAATGTTAAAATATTTATTAAAATGTTAAATACAATCTAATATTTGGATAAAAGCCATCACAACGATTGAAAAAAATAACCTTACCTGATAATAGATAAAAAAAAATAGAAAATTTTCAAGGTAAATTCAAATTTCCGAACTGTTGTATCTTTAGGGCGTTTCTGAATATGGAGGCTTTGGAAAATATTGAATCACTTTTACACGTTTTCCATAAAAAATATTTCGACCCTATAATAGCCAATGTATCACGAAACTTCTTTTAGGATAAGACAATACCGCACTTGTTCTTTGGTGTAGAAACAAGTATACTATAGAATGTTTATTTGCTATACTTCGTAGAATACCGTCGAACAAAGATCCGAGGGACGAACCCCGAAACGAGGGTCGATCGGCGGTGGTGGTCGAAGACCACCGGATTTACCTGTGTAGCAGCGGATCCGGCGATCCGCTGCGGGGATGCTACGAGCATCCCCGTGTTGGGAATCGACTACCCGGGATGCGTTCGTTCGATCACTCGAACATCCGAACGATCCCAGTCGACATCCGGTGTCGCTACTTCGTTCGCTTTTCCAGCCCGTGCCCCGATTCACGCCCAGCCATTGCCCCGAAGGACAACCGCGCGAACCGAGCGGGCTGCCAGAAAAAGACCAAAACGGCGGTCGCCGTTTGGAAACGGCGGTCGCCGTTTCTCCGCGAACAGCAGCGCGTTCTGCTGTTCCGGGCTCGTTTCCGGTCCATTTTTCCTCTTCCGACTACCGATCCGAAGGTCCTTGAACCCCTAGTAGTCGAGGAACACGTACCACGACTCCCGGAACCCGATCGTTCGTTCGATGTATTTTTAACGAATTTAGAGATCGATAATTGCGGAATTAGGGATCGATCTCATACCTTTGTCGCGTGATTCGGAGAAGCCGAATTGACAGATACCTCGAGTCTTCTAGCGTGTATCCTAGCCCTCTTGCTCCAGCCGATGTGTGGGCATCGATCCGCTTGGAGCTTCTCTTCTTCTTCTCTCTCAAACCCTCCTTTTCACGTTTTTATTATTCTGTCTCCAGAAATATATTTGCGCTAGCAAATTAATTTCTACAGAAAAGAAAAACTATTCTGTATCCAGAAATATATTTGCGCTAGCAAATTAATTTCTACAGAAAAGAAGAACAATTCTGTATCCAGAAATATATTTGCGCTAGCAAAATAATTTCTACAGAAAAGAAAAACACTACGCTAATCTAAATTAATTAAGCGGAGAAAAGAATAATTGCGCTAACAAAATAATTTCTCCACAGAATTAATTATAGCGGCGTTCTGTAGGTTTAGAGAAGAGAGACAAGGGTTTTATATAGGCCACACTAGGGACCCATAGGCAATTAATTAATTAGGCTTAAATTGCAATTTAATTAACTTGGTGTCCCAAAAAGAAAACCTTAATTAAATTCCACAATTTTATTTATAATTAATTCCACTATAAAATTATAAATGATTTCCCAATTAATTAATTCAAATTATTCCGTCAATAATTTTCCCGCCGTATTACATATATGATTTTCCCCGTGTTTAAGATATCGCATGTCCATGAATTAATTAATTACTAATAATTAAATTAATTCATTTCTTATTATCCGAGACTAGTACCACTCATCCTTATTATCATGTGGAACGAATCCACCTGCAGGGTTTACATGATAAACTTTATGAGCTCATCTCGGGGACATCATCAACCCAATAAATGGGACACGGTTTCCTGTCTATAATCTATAGCATGCCGTGTGTACAATACCGATTCCCAATCTACCGAGAATATTGACTAATCAATTAATCTCACTCATTGGCACATCAAAGAACCGAGCATTGGACACATGCACCTATAATTATATAGGGATTAAGAACTCACATATCCGTAATATCTGAGGTCTAGTTCGATTACATCGATTAGTATAAATCGAACGCCCTCCCGTGGTCCTGCTCAATACACCAAGTGTACGAGTGTAACATGATAGTCAAGACCGACTATCTACCAGTCACACTACGACGTACCGATGGATTGTCCCTGTCCATCTAAGTCGTGAGCTACTGTTCGATAGTATACGAGTAACCGACATTATGATCTTCCGCGTGTCCCCTCACGCCATACTGTCTACAACGTATACATCAAGGAGTATTGCATTAAATGCAATCATGCTTGAATCATATCTCGAATTAAGGTATAGATAAGGAGTTCCGTATTTGCACTAAACTAGACATTTAGAATACAACTCCATCAATCTCCCACTTATACTAAAAGTCTAGTCACCCTCTCCCAAACATCAGATTCCCATAACCTCATCACGCCTACCCAACGCTTTCGCTGGAAGTGCCTATGTGAACGGGTTTACCAGGCAATCCTCTTGATGCTATCTAGGTGACAACTGCATCGTCTTACTAGACGATCTCTCGAATCAGGTGGTACTTGCGCTCTACGTGTTATCTCCCACTGTGGACTCGTGGCATTTCAAGTTTGCCAATACCGCTATTCAAAATAGCTTTGGGTAAACTAGAAACCCCATCTAAGTCCCTTAGGAAGTTCTGGAGCCACACTGACCTTTTAACTGCCTCAGAGGCCGTTATCCTTTCAGTTTCCATGGTAGAGTCCGTAATGCATTGCTGCTTTACATTCTTCCATGTGACTGCTCCACTTCACAGTGAGAACACATAGCCTGACTTCGACTTTCGACTGTCCCTGTTTGATTGTAAATATCCAAAGGAAACCACTTGACTGCTTTGTAACTCAGAACATAATTCCTGTTCCTCTGCAGGAGCCTAAACATGTTCTTTACATCAGTCAAGTGATCCTTTCCAGGATTACTATGATATCTCACCACCATGCCCACGGCATAGTAGATATCAGTCTCGTGCATCGCATTACATATATTAAGCTTCCCACCATTAAGGTGCAGGGAACTGCTTACTCTTCATCTATCTCCTTTATTGTGTCAGACACAAAACCTTAGATAGATGAATTCCACATCTAAAAGGTGAAGACCTTTCTTGGGATTCTGTATGCTGCAACGAGTAAGAATTGTATTTTATATATGAGACTCGAGATAAGTTCTATGTTTTTTTCTGGCGATCATTTAATACTTTGATCCCAAGAACATTCCCGACTTCTCCTGAGTCTCTTATATTGAATTACTCGGACAACCATCCCTTTATGTCCGATAACATCTTTCATATTGTTGCCAATTTAGAAGGATGTCGTCTACATAAAGAATGAGAAAACACCACATCTTTTCTGTCACTTCTTTATTACACACAGGACCTAAACATGCCTTGAATGAATCCATGAAATGGATTTTCTCATAGGTCCGCATGTGTCCAAGATCTAGAAACTTCCTTCAATCTTAAGATTGATTAAGCTTGCTTACCGAATGCTCTTGGCTCTTTTCGATGAATCTTTCTGGCTGTCCCACACAGATGGCCCCGTCAAGACTTCGATTTAGAAAATCTGTCTTGACTTCCATCTTCCATGTGAAGACAAAAGAATCCTGATCGACTTTTGCCAAGACTGAGCATCTTGATCTTTCAGCGTCTCGTCATAGATCCAGGGTTCGGCTTCATGTTCTCCAGGTAACAAGTCCGAAGACTCACCTATAAACACGAACCTGTTGGGTTGTCTAACAACCCTCCCACTACGACAACGCTCCGGTGTATCTTTAGTGACTAAAGATTATAGTAGTGAACTACTCAGTTAGGCTGGTTCTAAGTTTTAATCAGTCCCTCTAAGCACATTTATGTATTACTCTACTCTTGGGCTTGCGATATTGCATATACATATAGTCCATGTCTAAGAACCGAATCGTTGATTCAATCAACGAACATCTGGTCCTTTGGACTATATTACATATCTCAATTCATTTTCTTAGGGTATCTTATAAACAGCCGAATATCTGTACAAGTTTCCAAAAGAATCATGTTCAGGATAAACGCCGCTGTTTCCAAGCCATATCCCAAAAACGAATTAGGTAACTCCGAATAACTTATTGTTTACTTTCCCATATCTATAAGAGTCCTATTCCTTCTTTACAACACATTATTTTGCCGAGGCATAAATGGTGTAGTCTGTTGGGAGTTAATCCCATTTTCTGATAAGCATGCCTTACTCCTCAAAGAGGTCTGCATATATCAGAGCGAATCAACTCTAGTACTTTCTTGGATCTTTTCCCTTTAACCGTAAAGGGTTGCTTGGTCATTAAAACTTCCAAGTATGATTCGAAGGTTGGAAAGTCCTTTCCTTCAACCTAGCTGAGTAGTCCATCAGCTTTCACCCTTTGAATCGTACTCAAGTTAAAATGATCTAGCCTAAGATTCCATAAGTACATTTGATTCATCCTAGAAGGATCTTTACTCTTATTGGGGTTCGACAATGTGTTATTAGCTCCGGTGTGTTGCATCGTGGAAGAACACGGATTCAGTATTAAATTGTCTATCAATGTACCAGAATAGATAATATCCCCGTTTCCTACTCTGATAGGTATAAAACTATCAGAAGAAACGGAATATCCATTCTAAGCCAATTTAGAAATCCGAAATGAAAAATTCTTTCTAAATACCGGCACATAAAGACAATTTATTAGAACTAAAATCCTACCGTTAAAACATTTAACATCTCCCACTGCAATGGCTGTTACCTTAACAGTATTGCCCATGTAGATTATAATTTCTTCCTTTCTAAGTCTCCGGGTTTCCAGGAACCCCCGCATTTAGGTGCAGACATGATTAGTGGTTTCCGTATCCACACACCAGGTAGATAACACCACTAAACATGTTTCGGTGACTAAGGAAGAGTTAACTTCTAGTTGCTTTGAGAGGACAACCAAAACTCCAAGTATCCAAACTGCTTACAACGGAAGCACTTGCCCCTTGGGCTTGCTTGTCCCATTCCGTGGTCCAGATATATTAGGCCCACTGGGTTTCCGTATTTTCTTCTTCCTTTTGCTGCCCGAAAGCCTAGGAAGATTCAATCTCTCAGCCATAAGTGCTTTGAGGACCCTCAAAGATTCTCTCAGCCGCTTGAAGTTCAATCAGGAGCTCCATCAATGAATAAGACCCCTTATTCATATTTTAGTTTAGGCGGAACTGCTCAAAACTTCTCGGCAGAGACTGGAGCACAAAATCAATCTGGGTTACCCCTTTGATAATTTCTCCCAGAACCTCTATCTCATTACGATAGCCCATCATTCTAAGAACGTGATCCCTTACGGGCGTTCTTTCCGACATGATGGCCGTCATGAGTTGCCTCATTTCACTTTGCTCGGCTGTCCTGTCCTGATAACCAAAACTTCTTGAGGTTAAGCATCATATCATAGGTAATGGTCATGGCATGATCCCGATGTCGCAGCACTTTTGACATGAAAGTCATAATGTTGCTCCGCGTCATCTCATAGCCTTGATCCATTTCCAATGAGCTTCCTTTCCTCAGTAGTGGAAGTACCATTTGGTTTAGCAGGTCAATTGACTTGGAGTACATAATTGTACTCCTTTGCAGTTAGGACAATGTCCAAGTTTCTTTTCCAATCCATACAATCAGGTTCAGTGAGTTTGTTGACTTTTAATGGGAATAATACCATATAAAACAAACAATGAGTTTAATTCGATATCATTTCCCTCAAGTGATATCATTAAACTACCAATCATTTCCAAAATCCCATCAGACATAGCAAGCCACGTTCTTGTGGACGTTTACCAGTCCAAAAGATTTTATGATTGGATTTCACTTCGGTCGTACATCATCATAGCAGTGACTCCGATGGGGAGGATACTATAAAGCGTACCTAAGTGTGTACCATTTCTCAGTACTGAGTCCACCGCTCGGGAACCACATGTCCACCGCAAGCCACGTTCTTGTGGACGTTTACGTTGACATGCGGTCCTCCACGACTTTCTATAACTGTCGAGCCTCAATTAATCCCAAAGTTCCGTTTCCATTTAGCAAGCCACGTTCTTGTGGACGTTTACTAAAACAAACAACTTTATTAATTTAATCTCACTTATTTAAATGTCATAGAATCTTAATTAACCCAAAGTACCGTTTCCATTTAGCAAGCCACGTTCTTGTGGACGTTTACTAAAACAAACAACTTTGTTAATTGACTCTTACATTTATTAAATTTCACAATTTTATTAATCAAAGCTTGATATCTCGTAAGTGAAACTCGAAGTTTCTAACCAGCGATCAATCATGCAATTGAGCCCTATCTCTCACTAGGTGAGGGAGCCAACCAGACAATCGATCTAGTCATCGAATGACTCGAATGTCTCTAATCTGTGTCATCGACATAACCAAGCGCTTTGGCTCCATTCCACTCCCCGGGGTGAGAATGAGTCGAGTTGAAATTAGTCTTTGAATGACAGATTAGGCATTGCTTTTGAGAAATATAATTGTTCAATTTTATAAGTGGATTTTAAATTCGAATTTTGATCCAGTGATATCCGTGTGTCGACTTTATCCGATAGGGAGGATGACACTAAAGCCAACTCGTAAGTGACACAGATCACTATCAAAACAGAGAATGGAGACCGCGGGATTGTTTCCAATCCCTCTCCCACTTAGTATTTTACGAAAGGGATAACATGCACAAATAAATAAAGCATAATAAAAGCACGTTAACACACAAAAAGCATTTAACGTGGCCCCGATTATTATGGCCTTTAAATATCTTCCATGCACGTCTTCTCGGATCTTCGTCTCGTTGCTCGTCTCGGTCTCGGTCCACCACCGACTCGTCTAAGTGCCAAGAGACGAACCCCTCCCACTGGAGTATCATCCCGTGCAAAGACGAGCGTTCCGTGATGTCCATCGATCCCCCGATCCGCTGCTGCCAACCCTAGGGCAGCGGGCGCTGCCCTATATTCAGCGCTCGCTGGAGGAGCTGCAAACGGCGACCGCCGTTTGCCCTCCAGCGGGCGCCGTTTGTGCACAGCAGCCGCGGGTTCGACTTCTCGACCCTCGTTCGTCCGGCCTTCGATCTTCTCTCGATTCACCAAGTAGCAGTAACATTACAAAGGTAAAACATACTACTTCCAGCATCGATCCTATACAGGTTGATCGATCCTATACATCCGGATAAAACGAAAAACGTAATAAAACCTAAACGACTCAACCCGTCGTTTTAACTATTACAAACATGCAACGATTTCAAAACCAAAACTGATCTCAACAAGCCCGAGAGTTAAACAAACCACAAACATTAAAGCACAAACACATGGCCATAATAATCGGGTTCGAACCTGCAAAACAAATCTCGCAAAAATACAACGAACGTACAAAACCGGCTCTGATACCATTTGTTGGGAATCGACTACCCGGGATGCGTTCGTTCGATCACTCGAACATCCGAACGATCCCAGTCGACATCCGGTGTCGCTACTTCGTTCGCTTTTCCAGCCCGTGCCCCGATTCACGCCCAGCCATTGCCCCGAAGGACAACCGCGCGAACCGAGCGGGCTGCCAGAAAAAGACCAAAACGGCGGTCGCCGTTTGGAAACGGCGGTCGCCGTTTCTCCGCGAACAGCAGCGCGTTCTGCTGTTCCGGGCTCGTTTCCGGTCCGTTTTTCCTCTTCCGACTACCGATCCGAAGGTCCTTGAACCCCTAGTAGTCGAGGAACACGTACCACGACTCCCGGAACCCGATCGTTCGTTCGATGTATTTTTAACGAATTTAGAGATCGATAATTGCGGAATTAGGGATCGATCTCATACCTTTGTCGCGTGATTCGGAGAAGCCGAATTGACAGATACCTCGAGTCTTCTAGCGTGTATCCTAGCCCTCTTGCTCCAGCCGATGTGTGGGCATCGATCCGCTTGGAGCTTCTCTTCTTCTTCTCTCTCAAACCCTCCTTTTCACGTTTTTATTATTCTGTCTCCAGAAATATATTTGCGCTAGCAAATTAATTTCTACAGAAAAGAAAAACTATTCTGTATCCAGAAATATATTTGTGCTAGCAAATTAATTTCTACAGAAAAGAAGAACAATTCTGTATCCAGAAATATATTTGCGCTAGCAAAATAATTTCTACAGAAAAGAAAAACACTACGCTAATCTAAATTAATTAAGCGGAGAAAAGAATAATTGCGCTAACAAAATAATTTCTCCACAGAATTAATTATAGCGGCGTTCTGTAGGTTTAGAGAAGAGAGACAAGGGTTTTATATAGGCCACACTAGGGACCCATAGGCAATTAATTAATTAGGCTTAAATTGCAATTTAATTAACTTGGTGTCCCAAAAAGAAAACCTTAATTAAATTCCACAATTTTATTTATAATTAATTCCACTATAAAATTATAAATGATTTCCCAATTAATTAATTCAAATTATTCCGTCAATAATTTTCCCGCCGTATTACATATATGATTTTCCCCGTGTTTAAGATATCGCATGTCCATGAATTAATTAATTACTAATAATTAAATTAATTCATTTCTTATTATCCGAGACTAGTACCACTCATCCTTATTATCATGTGGAACGAATCCACCTGCAGGGTTTACATGATAAACTTTATGAGCTCATCTCGGGGACATCATCAACCCAATAAATGGGACACGGTTTCCTGTCTATAATCTATAGCATGCCGTGTGTACAATACCGATTCCCAATCTACCGAGAATATTGACTAATCAATTAATCTCACTCATTGGCACATCAAAGAACCGAGCATTGGACACACGCACCTATAATTATATAGGGATTAAGAACTCACATATCCGTAATATCTGAGGTCTAGTTCGATTACATCGATTAGTATAAATTGAACGCCCTCCCGTGGTCCTGCTCAATACACCAAGTGTACGAGTGTAACATGATAGTCAAGACCGACTATCTACCAGTCACACTACGACGTACCGATGGATTGTCCCTGTCCATCTAAGTCGTGAGCTACTGTTCGATAGTATACGAGTAACCGACAGTATGATCTTCCGCGTGTCTCCTCACGCCATACTGTCTACAACGTATACATCAAGGACTATTGCATTAAATGCAATCATGCTTGAATCATATCTCGAATTAAGGTATAGATAAGGAGTTCCGTATTTGCACTAAACTAGACATTTAGAATACAACTCCATCACCCCGACGATTGCGCTGGGCAATCGCGAGCCCCTCGCGGGGGCTCGGCTGGGCGTGCGCGTGGCTTCAGCCACGTGGCGCGTTCGGTCAGGCTCTGGTTCGCATGGGCTCGTGGTTTCTCCAGCGATCGGGATTCTGATCGGGTCGTCAATTCCGTTTTCCGGCTACCCCGGGGGTCGGGGTGTCGATATCCAATAATTGGTATCATAGTGTGGTTTTAATTCGCGGTATTTTTGATAAAATTGTTCTACCTTGTAGGGTTTCCGATTATTATGGCTAGATTTAATTACTATTAATTAATGTCGTAATGGTTTTGATTATTAAATTCTCGGACATGTCGAGATTATTTTTTATGTGTGGTGAATGCTTGTAATAGTAAAATTCGGGGGTTGACCGATTTGGGTTTATTATTATTGTTTTTGATTTTCCGTAAATTGTATAGGGTCGATTTCATGTATAGAATCGATACCGGATAGTGTAGTAATAAATTTGTAAGTTATTTTACGTTGGATCGATGACGAAACGACCACCGGAGAAGACGATGTGACGGAGGAGACGAAGGAGAGGGAGAGGACCCTCTCGGCCATCCCTATGGCCGAGGGATCGATCGCCGTGGAAGGGGTCGCCGGCGATGGTGGCCGGGCACCTCCTAGGCGGCGGTCCGGTGGGGGTTGAGGGAGTTGTATACTTAATGTCTAGATTTAAGTAACGTAAACTCCCGATCATAGCATTTAATCTATTTAATGAATAAACAATCGTTTGCTTTTAATTATTTATAATTAAATAAATGCAGATTATAGTCCTGGATTATATACGTTGTAGTTAGTATGGTGTGCGACGTCACACGGAAGATCATGCTATCGGTTACTCGTATATCAATCAAACAGTAGCTCACGACCTAGATGGACAGGGACCAATCCATCGGTATAGTCGTTGTATGAGAGAGAAAATAATTGGTCTTAAATATTTTATCATACTTGTACACTTGGTGTATTGAGCGGATCGCTTGAGATTTATCGATTAGGATTGCCTTAGATAATCGATTTAAATCTAAGAGTATTTTATTCTTAATCCCTAATATTATTGCGGGTGTGTACATTTAATATTAGTGACTTTGATTTTCCAAAGGAATTGACTGATTAGAATAACCGGTCAATTACCGGCAAAGTTGGGTCACAATATTTTATGTATGACATGTCGTGAATTCTTGATAGGAAAATGTGTCCTCGAAAGGGTTGATAATGTCCCCGAGATGAGTTCATTAGGAATTATAATTATGTAAACCTCATGAGTGGATTTGTTCCGCATAATAATTAAAGTTGAATGGTACTATTCTCGGATTACAAGAGATGAATAAATTAATTAGCAATAAATTTAATTTATTCATGGACATTTATATCTTAAACACATGGAATAAATAATACTACCGGAGATAATATTATTTGATATAATATGATATAATGTTTGGAGTGCAATTATATTTATATAGTGGAAAATAAATATAATTAATATTAATGGATTAATAGATTTGGGATTTGGCTCAATTTAATCATTAATATTAGGAGCCCAATATTCCACCTCCTTTAGATCCCCTACGTAGCCTATAAAAGCACTACATGGTCTTCACAATTCATACATCAATAACAAGACAAGAATATCAATAGTTGATAGTTCTAGAGAGTTTGTGAAAGAGATCCATAAGAGTTCGGAGGATCGTCGCCCACACGACGTTCGAACGAGGTGCAAGGAATACGTGGGAAGATTCAAAGGTCTTCAATTAATTTTGTTTCTCCGCACAACGAGACTAAGGTAAAAATCATAAACCCCCTTCTATGATTTTATGCGTATTTATCGTGATATACACATGAACGGAAGATCCGGGAAACGAACGAGACCGGGGACGAGGATAGAGAGGGCGGTGGTGGTCGAAGACCACCGGACCACTGGCGGTCTAGGGATCCCCGCCGGGGTCGACGCGAGGAACCCTCGGCTGGAGCCGAGGGGTGCGATCGATCACGAGGATCGATCGCGGGTATGCTGCGGGGTCACCCGTAGCCGCCTCGCATGATCTACGGGTTCGCCCGCAGTGGTCGTGCGAGGGCGAAGCACCTCGCTGCAGGGCTGCTACGAGCAGCCCCGGGGATACATCGTGCATCCCCAACGATCATCCGCGAGACGATTTCGAGCCCCGTGCGGGGGCTCGGCTGGCAACCGCGGGTTCGCCCGTGGCAGTGCTCGGCTGGGCCTCGGCTCGCGTGGTGGTTCTCCGGGGATCGAGGATTTCGGCCGGGTTGTCGGTTTCCGTAATTTTTGATAACCCGGGATATCGATTTCCAACAGGGGTGTGGGGTCCTTGTGATCTCATGCTTCCCCGGCAAGATCCTCTTTCCTAATTAATTCGGTTTTCCTATTTTTATTTTATTCCTATTTTTGGAAATTTTTATTGAATATGAAAGGAATTATTTTTGGAAAGTTTAGGAGTCCTAAATTATTTTATTTTCTTATTCCATTAAGGAAATCTTCTAGAATATTCCAGGTGGGTCTTGGATAGGATTCTTGAGATTTGATGAAATTAGAAAAGAAAAATAAAAATTAAAAAAATATTAATTAATATTTAAATTTATTTTTGATTTATTCGATTGACTTAATTTTTAAATTATGTAACTTTTGGATTTATAAAAAATAAATGGATTGAAATATTGGAATTAATATTCCCGTCGCATGGAAGAATTCAAGAACGAAGACTGAAGACTAGAAGATACGTACGGGATGCGATAAAGCCATAATAGTCAGAAAATAATATTATAGTATTATTTTGATTATGTGATAATATTCTATGTGCTTTATTTCATTTATGCATGCTTGTGTGTATTTAATTTATGCATTAGATAGCGTATCCCTTGTTGTTATAAAATACTAAGTGGGAGAAAGATTGGAAACAATCCCACAGTCTCAATTGCTGTTCTCTAGGTGACTTTTATAGACTTTTGAAGTTTATATAGACAAGTCATTGGATGAGAATTCTTTTAAATTCCTCTTACGAGATCCATTGATCAACTTTATCAAACAATGCCTAATTTGTCTTTCTGAAACTGACATCAAGTCGACTCATTCTTACCCCGGGGAGTGGAATGGAGGCAAAGCCACTTAGTCATGTCGAAGACACAAATTAGAAACTTTCGTATCATTATATGACTAGATCGATTGTCTGATCGGCTCCCTCATTCTATGAGAGATAGGGTTGATTTCATGGTGAATCACTAATTAGAAACCTCGAGTTTTCACTTATGAATCACCGCGTCTTAATTGATGAGATTGAATGATTCAAGTAATTGGATTTCAATTGATAAAAATCTTTTGGTGTAGTAAACATCCACACAAACGTGGCTTGCTATATTGAATGAGATTTTTGGATTAATTGATGTAGACAGTTATAGGGAGTTGTAAAGGATTGTGAGTTATCGTAAACGTCCACATTAACGTGGCTTGCGGTGACGTAGCGATTCCAAACGATTCGCCTTAGTAGTGAGTAATGGTTACACTTAGGTACGCTTTATAGTATTCTTCCCAACGAAGTAACACTATAATGATGTACGACCGAAGCAAATCTAATTGCGAAATCGTTTGGATAGGTAAACGTCCACACAAACGTGGCTTGCCATATATGATGGGATTTTAGATGTGATTAGTGATTTAATGATATTATTTGAGGGAGATAATATCGGTATTAAATTGATTGTTTGTTTTATGTGCTTATAGGTTAAGAATGACTGTGACCCCAATTTGTGAGATACTTAAGGAAGTTAACACACTGGTTCCATATTGTGTTGATTGGAAGAGAAATCTGGACATTGCCCAAACTATTGAGGAGTACAAGGATGTACTCCGTGAGCCTTTTCCTCCCGAACCCACTGATGTCTCATTTGATGAGGAAAGGGCTGATTTTAAGAATTGGGAATTTGCTTAGGCAATGACCAGTGATTATCATATCTGGCATGGCCTCAAGGAGATGTTTAGACATGACGTGGTGGCTAGAAAAGAGGCGATGAGTATACTCATAAAGTTCAGCCTTCTTGAGGAATCGCTTGAAAATGATTTCAAAAAGATGGAACTTTTAGATGAGTTGAGAAACAAATCGCGAGCTCTTGAGGCCGGTAGAGGGAAGAAGGAAAAGCAAGCAAAGAAACCCAGTGGTTATAAGTTCATTAAACCACAGATTGGGAAGAGCAAGCTGAAAGGCAAGTGTTATCGATGCAAGCAGTCTGGGCACTGGAAGTCTGATTGTCCTCTCATTAAACAAGGTACGAAATTTTCCTTAGTCACTGAAACATTGTCAGCGGTGTTATCTACCAGGCACTGGTGTGTAGATACGGGAGCCACTGACCATGTATGAGAGGGCGCAAGCCTAGCTTGAAACACATTCGTATCTGGGGATGTCCAACACATGTGTTGCGACAAGGGGCCGATAAGTTAGAAACTCGATCAGAAGTACGGTTGTTTATTGGATACCAGAAAGGAACTAAAGGTGGTATGTGATGGAGTTGTATACTTAATGTCTAGATTTAAGTGATATGAACTCCCGATCCATTGTCATTAATCTATTTAATGAAATAAACAATTATTTGCGTTTAATTATTTATAATTAAATATATGCAAATTATAGTCCTAGATTATATACGTTGTACACTACAAAAAATTACACTTTTCTTGACGATATTATTGCGACGATATAAAATTCGTCACTAATTATCCCTTTAAAAGTGACAAATTAAATTTTTGTCACTTAATATATCTATTTAGAGACAAAACTTTATTTTGTCACCAAACATATTGTTTTTCTCGACAAAATTTTACTTCGTCAATGAAAATATTTTTTTCGTCATTAATTCAAAATAATCATGACAAAAATAAAATTTTCGTCACATAAATTTGTGATGAAGATATTTATAATGATTAGGGACAATATAAAAGATCATGAAATAATATATCTGTTATGACGAAATTATGTGTTGTCATTAATTATTTAAAATTAGTAGTGACATAATTATTAGTCAAAAATTATTCCAAAAGATAATAAATTTTAATTCGCGACAATAATATTTGTCATATAATATAGTAATTTGATGACGATTTTAGGTTTAGTAAAAAATTAAACCAATTATTTTACAAATATTTTTCTTAAGTAAATTAATAAATAGTATTTGTAAAGTATAAAAAAATCGATTGAAATTTCCTCCTAACATGATTTTATATAAAAACATAAATATGACAACATTCAATTAAATCATTATTTTTTTATAAAATAGTTATTAATTATAAATAAAAATTATAAATATTAGTAGTAATATAATATTATACGCAATTAGAAGAAAAAATAGCCGATTACCTCCAATTTTAATATATATATATATATATATATATATATATATATATATATATATATATTTAATTTCCAATTCAATTAAATATATAATAATAATTTTTTATTGTGAAAATTTTGAAATTGTGAACCTAAAATTGTATATAAAAAGATGGCCTCCCCCACTCCTCCAAGTCCAACCTTCTTCCACTATTTCACTTCAACAATTCCGCTGCCATTTCGTGGATCATGATCCAAAATTAATTAGAAAACCAAACTCCTACAAAACTCTTCCGAAATAGCCAAAATCGCCAGGTATGACCTCAAAACTCTCACCTCTACTCATTCTCGATCTTCAATTTCTCGCTCACCTTCTTCGATTCGCAGGAGCCCCGCTCAGATCTCTAACAAGAAGAAGTCGCTCGTGTACGAGTACGACCAATCGAAGCCTCATCCTCAACCGGCCCGACTCTGTCTCGACACAACGGTTCTGACATTCTCGCACTGTTATGATTGAATCAACGGCACGAGAGGAACCTTTCTAGGCTTAGTTTTGAAGCCAATTAAGACGTAGATGACACGAACGTGTATTTGCAGGTGTTCTGTGGTGATTTTGTATCCGCTATTCCACTGAACGAGATTGGGCACATTAACCGGCGGCAACCACAGTGTCCATTAGGGTTTTTGGATTTGCTCTATTTTTAATTAATATATATATTGTTTTTGTTGGTGATGACATATGTTGTATATTGTTTTTGTTGGTAATGTTGAGTCCTAAATTATTTTATGAGTCCTAAATTATTTTATTTCCTTATTTCATTAAAGAAATCTTCTAAAATATTCTAAGTGGGTCTTGGATAGAATTCTAGAGATAAAGGAAAATAAAAATAATAAAAATATTAATAATATTTAATTTTTTATTTATTTATTCGATTGACTTAATTCTTGGAATTAAGTAACTTTTGGATTTATTAAAAATAAATGGATTTAAATATTGGAATTAATATTCCCGTCACATGGAGCATTCAAGAAGGAGTATTCAAGAACGAAGACTGAAGACTAGAAGATGCGTACGGAGATGGAATAAAGCCATAATAGTCGGAAAATAATATTGTAGTATTATTTTGATTATGTCGGAGATGGAATAAAGCCATAATAGTCGGAAAATAATATTGTAGTATTATTTTGATTATGTGATAATATTCTATGTGCTTTATTTCATGTATGCATGCTTATGTGTATTTATTTATGCATTATATAGCATATCCCTTTATTGTAAAAAAGCTAAGTGGGAGAGGGATTGAAAACAATCTCATGGTCTACATTGTTGTTCTCTTGGTGACTTTTATGGACTTTTGAAGTTCGTATAGATAAGTCATTGGAGGAGAATTCTTGTAATTCCTCTTACGAGAAACATTGATTAAGTTTATCAAACAATGCCTAATTTGTCTTTCTGAAACTGATTTCAAGTCGACTCATTCTCATCCCGGGGAGTGGAATGGAGCCAAAGCCACTTGGTCATGTAGAGAACACAAATTAGAGACTTTCGTGTCATTTTATGACTAGATCGATTGTCTGCTCGGCTCCCTCATTCTATGAGAGATAGGGTTGTTCGCATGGTGAATCACTGGTAAGAAACTTCGAGTTTCACTTACGATTTACCGCGTCTTGATTAACGAGTGAATGATTCAAGTAATTGGATGTCACTTATAAAAATCTTTTGGTGTAGTTTACGTCCACACTAACGTGGCTTGCTGCACTGAATGGGATTTTGGATTAACTGATGTAGACAGTTATTGGAGGGAGTGAAGGACCGTGTGTTAGCGTAAACGTCCACACTATCGTGGCTTGCGGTGATATGCGAATCCCAAACAAACATCTTAGTACTGAGTAATGGTTTAAACTTAGGTACGCTTTATAGTATTCTTCCCATCGAAGTAACGCTATAATTGATGTACGACCGAAGCAAATCTAATTACTAAATCATTTGGATAGGTAAACGTCCACACTATCGTGGCTTACCATATCTGATGGGATTTTAGATGTGATTAGTGATTTAATGATATTATTTGAGGGAGATAATATCGGATAAATTAATTGTTTGTTGATTTATGTGCTCATAGGTTAGGAAATGGCTTTGGACCCACTTTCTGTGATACTTAAGGAACTTAACTCACTGGTCCCTGAATGTATTGATTGGAATAGAGATCTGGACATTGCCCAAACTGTTTTAGAGTAAAAATTTGTACTCAGTAAGCTTTGTCCCCCCGAGTCTGTTGGAGTTGTGTACTTAATGTCTAGATTTAAGTAACGGTAACTCCCGATCATAGCATTTAATCTATTAAATTAATAAACAATTGTTTGCATTTAATTATTGATAATTAAATATATGCAAAATATAGTCCTGGATTTTATACGTTGTAGTTAGTATGGTGTGTCGGGCCCACACAGAAGATCATACTATCGGTTACTCGTATTTAATCAAACAAGTTGCTCACGACCTAGATGGACACGGACCAATCCATCGGTATAGTCGTTGTGTGAGAGAGAAAATAATTTATCTTAATTATTTTATCACACTTGTACACTTGGTGTATTGGGCGGATTGTTTGAGATTTATCGATTAGGATTGCCTTAGATAATCGATTCAAGTCTCAGAGTATTTTATTCTTAATCCTCGATACTATTGCGAGTGTGTATATTTAATATATGTGACTTTGATTTTCCAAAGGAATTAACCGATTTAATTATTGGGTTAATTACCGGTTAAGTTGGGTTCCTATATTTTATATATGACATGCCGTGAATACTTGACGGGAAAGTATCCCGGAAGGGTTGATAATATCCCCGAGATGAGTTCATAAGGAATTATTGTGTAAACCTCATGAGTGGATTCGTTTGGCACAATAATTAAGGTTGAATGGTACTAGTCTCGGATTCAAGAGATGAATAAATTAATTAGCAATAAATTAATTTCATTCATGGATATTTAAATCTTAAATACACGGAATAAATAATACTACCGGAGAAATATTATTTGACATGATATGGTTTAATATTGGGAGTGCAATTAATTTATATAGTGGAAAATAAATTAATTAATATTAATAGAGGATTAATAGATTTGGGCTTGGGCTCAATTTAATCTTTAATATTGGAAGCCCAATATTCCACCTCCTTTAGATCCCCTACGTAGCCTATAAAAGCACTACATGGTTTTCTCTATTCTACACACATCATAACTTGAAGATCATAATTCTTCTAGAGAGAGAAAGTAGAGAGAGAGAGAAGAGGATCCATAAGCTTGGAAGATCGTCGTCCACCCGACGTTCAAGCTAGTGCAACGAATACGTGGGAAGATCGTAAGGTCATCAATTGATTTCGTTTCTCCGCACAACGAATCAAAAGGTACAATCATAAACTCCTTTGTGTGAATTTATGTGATTTAATTGTAACGTATACATGAACACAAGATCCGGGAAAAACGACGAATTTCGGGGACGGTGATTCGAGATCCCCGGCGAAGGTTCGAAGGACCCTCGGCTGGGAGCCGAGGGTGTGCGGTCGAGCCCTAGGGCACCGACTGCGACGGCACGCGAAGGAAACCCCGGCTGGGAGCCAGGGTGGGCGATCGACCGTGAGGTCGATCGCCGGGCAGCCGCGGCTGGAGCCGCGGCGGGTTCGCCGCTGGGCGAACCGCCCTCCTCGGGCGGTGGCGGTGAGTCGCCGGACTCACCGCCAGGGGCTGCCGGAGCAGCCCCAGCGATCGCATGCGTGCGATCGCGAACCCCACGGTGGGGTTCGGCTAGGGTTTAGCCGCGGGTTCATCCCGCGGCGATGCTCTTGTCGAGCCCGGTTCTTCGTGGCGTTCGTGATCGGTTTCCGGCGATGGGATTTCCGTCGGGGTTATCGGTTCCGCAATTTTTGATACCCCGGGATATCGATTTCCAACAATTGGTATCAGAGCGTTTGGTTTCGTGTTCATGTATGTGTTCAATTATCGTTCTACCTTGCAGGGATTCCGACTATCATGGTTAAATTAATTGTTGATTAATTGTTTAATTAATTTTTAATTATTTTACCATGATTATTCGTTATTAAACTCTCGGACATGTCGAGATTCGTTTTGTGTGGATGAATGTTTGTAATAGTAAAAATTCGGGGGTTGACCGAATTTAGATTTATTATTATTGTTCTATGTTTTCCGGAAATTGTATAGGGTCGATTTCATGTATAGAATCGATACCGGAATTGTAAATTTATTGTTGTGTAATTTATTTACGTTGGATCGATGCCGAGACGACCGCCGGAGAACTCGTGTGACGAAGAAGACGAAGAGGACGAAAAACCGGGGGGGTCGATCATCCCCATGATCGATCCCCATGAGGATCGATCGACCCCACGCGGAGGGGCTGCCCGCTAGGGCTTCCGGCCACGCCGGCCACCGATGGTGGTGGCGCGCGGCTGGGGGGCGGCGGCGGTGATGCCCGGCGATGGTGGTGGTCGATGGTGGGGGTGGTATGGGGTTCCCCAACCCATGCTACTCCTACCAAGATCCTACTTTCCTAATTGATTCGGTTTTCCTATTTTGAGTTTTCCTATTTTGAGTATTCCTATTTTTGGGAATTCTCATGGAAATAGGAAAAGAATTAATTAATATTAATTTATTTCCTTATTCTATTATAGAAGTCTTCTAGAATATTCAAGTCTAACTTGGATAGGATTCTAGAGATTTAATAGAATTGGAAAGGAATTTAATTAATAAGGAATTAATTTATTTCCTAATTGATTATTCCTATTTTATGGGAATTTTCATGGACATGGAAATTAATTAATCATGGAAAGTAGAAGAGTCCTAATTTATTTTATTTCCTTATTCTATTATAGAAGTTTTCTAGAATATTCCAAGTTTTACTTGGATAGATTATTCTAGAGATTTAATAGAATTAGATAGGAAAATAAATAAATAAAAATATTAATAATATTTAATTTTATTTTTGATTTATTCGATTGACTTAATTTTCGAATTAAGTATCTTTTGGATTTATTAAAAATAAATAGATTTAAATATTGGGATTAATATTCTCGTCGCATGGAGCATTCAAGAACGAAGACTGAAGACTAGAAGAAGCATACGGGGATGGAATAAAGACATGATAGTCGGAAAATAATTTTTTCTAGCATTATTTTGACTATGTGATGCTATGTGCTTTATCAATTGTATGCATGCTATATGTGTTTATTCTTTATGCACTAGATAGCGTATCCCTTTGTTATAAAAAGCTATGTGGGAGAGGGGATGGAAACATTCCCATGGTCTCCATTACTGTTCTCTTGGTGACTCTTATGGATTTTTGAAGTTCATATAGATGTGTCATTGGAGGAGAATTCTTGTAATTCCTTTTACAAGAAACATTGATTAAGTTTATCAAATAATGCCTAATTTGTCTTTCTGAAACTGACTTCAAGTCGACTCATTCTCACCCCGGGGAGTGGAATGGAGCCAAAGCCACTTGGTCATGTGGATGACACAAATTAGAGACATTCGTACCATCCTTTTGAAGGTGGATCGATTGTCTGCTCGGCTCCCTCATCTAATGAGAGATAGGGTTGTTCGCATGGTGAATCACTGGTTAGAAACTTCGAGTTTCACTTATGATTCTCCGCGTCTTGATTTACGAAAATCGAATGGATCTTGTAATTGGGAGTCAATTATAAAAATCTCTTGGTATAGTAAACGTCCACACCACGTGGCTTGCTATACTAACGGATTTTGGATTAATTGATGTAGACAGTTATAAGCAATTGTGAAGAGTTGTGAAGTTGTCGTAAACGTCCACACCACGTGGCTTGCGGTGATGTAGCAATTCCTAAAGATTTACTTTAGTACTGAGTAATGGTTTACACTTAGATACGCATTATAGTATTCCTCCCCACGAACTTACGTTATAAGTGATGTATGACCAAAGAAAATCTAATTGCTAAATCATTTGGGTGGGTAAACGTCCACACCACGTGGCTTGCCTTACCTGATGAGATTTTAGATGTAATTAGTAATTTAATGATATTATTTGAGGGAGATAATATCGGATATTAAATTGATTGTTTGTTTAAATGTGCTTATAGGTTTAGAGAATAGCTATGAATCCACTTTATGTGATACTCAAGGAGCATAAACTCACTGGCCCCAATTATATTGATTGGAGGAGAAATTTGGACATTGTCCTCACTTCTGAGGAGTACAAATTTGTACTCCATGAATTGTGCCCTGCTGAGCCCACGGCTGCCTCAACTAATGAGGAAAAAGAGGCATATCGGAAGTGGAAAAAGGCTGATGAAATGGCTAGGTGTTATATTTTGGCTTCCATGTCAAATGTGTTGGAGTTGTGTACTTAATGTCTAGATTTAAGTAACGGAAACTCACGATCCATTTCCATTAATCTATTTAATTAAATAAACAATTATTTGCATTTAATTATTTATAATTAAATATATGCAAATTATAGTCCTGGATTTTATACGTTGTAGTTAGTATGGTGTTGTATGGACACACAGAAGATCATACTATCGGTTACTCGTATTTAATCGAACAGTTGCTCACGACCTAGATGGACACGGACCAATCCATCGGTATAGTCGTTGTGTGAGAGAGAAAATAATCTATCTTGATTATTTTATCACACTTGTACACTTGGTGTATTGAGCGGATCGTTTGAGATTTATCGATTAGGATTGCCGGCGATAATCGATTTAAATCTCAGTGTATTTTATTCTTAATCCCCGATACTATTGCGGGTGTGTATATTTAATATAAGTGACTTTGATTTAACAAAGGAATTAACCGATTTAATTATTGGGTTAATTACCGGTTAAGTTGGGTCGCTATATTTTATATATGACATGCCGTGAATACTTGACGGGAAAGTGTATCCCGTAAGGGTTGATAATATCCCCGAGATGAGTTCATAAGGAATTATTATGTAAACCCTGCAGGTGGATTTGTTCCGCATAATAATTAAGGTTGAATGATACTAGTCTCGGAAATAAGAGATGAATAAATTAATTAGCAATAAATTAATTTTATTCATGGATATTTATATCTTAAATACACGGAATAAATAATACTAACGGAGAAATATTATTTGATATAATATGGTTTAATATTGGGAGTGCAATTAATTTTATATAGTGGAAAATAGAATTAATTAATATTAATGGATTAATAGATTTGGGCTTGGGCTCAATTTAATCATTAATATTGGAAGCCCAATATTCCACCTCCTTAAGATCCCCTACGTAGCCTATAAAAGCACTACATGGTCTTCTCTATTCTCATAAGTTCATAACTTGAAGATCACAATTCTAGAGAGAGAAAGTAGAGAGGAGGATCCATGGAGTTCGGTAGATCGTCGCCCACACGACGTCCGGGCTAGTGCAAGGAATACGTGGGAAGATCTCAAGGTCGTCAAATTGAGTTCTTCGTTTTTCCGAACAACGAGAACGAGGTAAATCGTAAAACCCTCTTTATGATTTTATCGTTTAATTATCGTGAAAATACCATGAACCAAGATCCGAGGGACGAACCCCGTGGACGAGGATCGACCTCGCGGTGGTGATCGAGGATCACCGGACCGCGGAGGCCGAGAGATCCCCGGCGGGGATCGCACGCGAAGAGAACTCTCGGCTGGTCGCCGAGGGTGGCGGTCGAGCCCTAGGGCTTCGACCGCCGGTGCATGTCGAAGGGCCCCGGCTGGACGCCGGGGCGAGCGATCGACTTCGGTCGATCGCTGGGGGCAGCCGCGGGCTGGAGCCGCGGCAGGCGCCCCCTCCTCCGATCGACGGCGGCGGTGAGTCGCCGGACTCACCGCCGGGGGGGCTGCTACGAGCAGCCCCGGGGGATGCTCGATGCATCCCCAGCGATTGTCGTGTGCAATCGCGAGCCCCTCGCGGGGCTCGGCTAGGGCACGCGTGGGGTTATCCCCGCGTGGTGTTCTTGGTCGAGCCCGGTTCGCGTACGGTGGTTCGCGGTGGTTTCCGGCGAAAGGTTTTTTCGATTGAGTTGTCGTTCCGCAATTTGACAACTCCGGATATTCGATCTCCGAAGGATTTCGGTCGGAATTAATTAGATAATTAATTTTAATTAATTTATTAATTCCGGGATATCGATTTCCAACAATTGGCATCAGAGCGTTGGTTTTAGTTCATGGTATTTTTCGATAAATTGTTCTACCTTGTAGGGTTTCCGATTATTATGGCTAGATTTAATTATTGTTAATTAATGTCATAATAATGTTCTTGATTATTAAACTCTCGGTGATGTCAATATTTGTTCTTGTGTGGTGAATGCTTGTTCTTAATTTTTCCGGAAATTGTATGAGGTTGATTTCATGTAGAATCGATGCCGGATAGCGTAGTAATAAATTTGTGATTTATTTTACGTTGGATCGATTCCGAAACGACGACCGGAAAAGTGTGACGGAGGAGACGAAGAGAGGGTTAGGGCTCGGTTCGGCTATCCCCATAGCCGAACCATGGATCGATCGCGTGGGGGGCACTCGACCGCACCCTCGGCCGTGCGATGTCACCGGCGGTGGTGGCGCGCCGGTTGGGTGGTGGCGGTGGTGGGCGTGCTCCTCGGCCGAGCTCGGGGATAGACCGGAACTCCCCATTCCGTGTTAATCCCGGTAAAGATCCTATTCCTAATATAATTCGGTTTTCCTAATATAATTATTCCTATTTTATGGGAATTTTTATGGATTAGGAAAAGAATTATTTTTCCTAAAAATTAGTTCGGTTTTCCTATTTTGAGTATTCCTATTTTTTGGGAATTCTCATGGAATAGGAAAAGAATTAATTTAGAATTAATTTATTTTCCTCATTTAATTATTCCTTTATGGAATTTTTAATGGATTAGGAAAATAGTTAATTTGGAAAGTTTAGGAGTCCTAAATTAATTTTTTCTTATTTAATTATTTCTTTATGGACTTTTTAATGGATTAGGAAAGGAATTAATTTGGAAGGACTAGGAGTCTTAAATTATTTTATTTCCTTATTTCATTATGGAAATCATCTAGAATATTCCAAGTGGGTTTTGGATAGATTATTCTAGAGATTTAATGAAGTAGAAAGGGAAAATAAAATAAATTATTTTATTTCCTTATTTCATTATAGAAGTCTTCTAGAATATTCCAAGTGGGTCTTGGATAGATTATTCTAGAGATTTAATGAAGTAGAAAGGGAAAATAAAATAAATAAAAATATTAATAATATTTAATTTTATTTTTGATTTATTCGATTGACTTAATTTTCGAATTAAGTATCTTTTGGATTTATTAAAAATAAATAGATTTAAGTATTGGAATTAATATTCCCGTCACATGGAGCATTCAAAGAACGAAGACTAAAGACTAGAAGACGCATACGGGGATGCGATAAAGCCATAATAGTCGGAAAATAATATTCTAGTATTATTTTGATTATGTGATAATATTTTATGTGCTTTATTTCATGTATGCATGCTTATGTGTATTTAATTATGCATTAGATAGCGTATCCCTTTGTTATAAAAAGCTAAGTGGGAGAGGGTATGGAAACATATCCATGGTCTCCATTGCTGTTCTCTTGGTGACTTTTATGAGCTTTTGAAGTTCGTATAGACAAGTCATTGGAGGAGAATTCTTGTAATTCCTTTTACGAGAAACATTGATTAAGTTTATCAAACAATGCCTAATTTTTCTTTCCAAAACTGATTTCAAGTCGACTCATTCTCACCCCGGGGAGTGGAATGGAGCCAAAGCCACTTGGTCATGTCGAGGACACAAATTAGAGACTTTCCTGTCATTTGATGACTAGATCGATTGTCTGCTCGGCTCCCTCATTTATGAGAGATAGGGTCGTTCGCATGGTGAATCACTGGTTAGAAACTTCGAGTTTCACTTATGATTCTCCGCGTCTTGATTTACAAGATTAAATGATTCAAGTAATCAGGAGTCAATTGTAAAAGTCTTTTGGTGTAGTAAACGTCCACACGAACGTGGCTTGCTACATTGAATGGGATTTTGGAACGATTGATGTAGACAGTTATAGAAGGGAGTAAAAGAGCGTATGTTAACGTAAACGTCCACACGAACGTGGCTTGCGGTGAATATACGTGTCCCAAACAATCTTCTTAGATACTGAGTAATAGTTTACACTTAGGTACGCTTTATAGTATTCTTCCCAACGAAGTAACGCTATAATTGATGTACGACCGAAGCAAATCTAATTGCTAAATCATTTGGATAGGTAAACGTCCACACGAACGTGGCTTGCCTTATCTGATGGGATTTTAGAGGTGATTAGTGGTTTAATGATATTATTTGAGGGAGATAATATCGGAGATTAAATCAATTGTTTGTTGTTATATGTGCTCATAGATTAGGAAATGGCTTTGAACCCACTTTCTGTGATACGTAAGAATTTTAAACTCACTGGTCCCTAAATATAATGATTGGAATAGAGATCTAGACATAACCCAAACTGTTGAAGAGTACAAGGTTGTACTCAATGAGCTTTATCCTTCCAAGCCTATTGACATAGGCGGCTAGACAAGAAGCGATGAGGATACTCATAAAGGCCAGTCACTTCGAGGAAACGCTTAAAAACGTTTTTGAGATGATTGACCTTTTAGACGAGTTGAGACGGAAATCGCAAGCTCTTGTAGCCAATGCCAAAGGTTTCGAACCTAAAGGCATGAATCGGGGGAAAGGACAAGAAAGCAAAGAAACCCAGTGGTTCTCTTTGGACCACGAGATGGGACGAGAAAGCCAATAGGCAAGTGTTCTCAATGCAAACAGTCTGGGTACTGGAAGTCTGATTATCCTCTCAAAGAAAGTACGAAATTTTCTTTAGTCGTAAAACATAGTTAGTGGTATTATCTACCGGAACCTGGTGTGTAGATATGGAACCACTGACGGTATGTGCATTTTAAATGCAAGGGTTCCAGGAAACTCGACGACTTGAAAAAGAAGAAATCGTAGTCTACATGGGCAATGCTGTAGAGGAGGCAGCAGTTGCAGTGGAGGACATAATATAGGATTTCATTTTGGGTTATTGCTTTTATGTACCTTTCATATTAGAAAGAACTTTGTTCTGGATTTCTAAGAAATGGATATTTTATTTCTTTTAATCATTTGATGGTTATAAGAAGAAATAATGATATTATCTATTCTGGTACATTGGCTAGCAATATATAAATGATGGATCCTGAGTCCACCACAATGCAACGAACCGTAGTAAAACTCGTTTTACTAATAAGAGATTTCTTTATCAATTATACTTGTGGATTCTTATGCTGAATCATGTTTATTCAAATAAGAAGTTCAAAGGTCGAAAATTGATATTTGATCAATTAAGTTGAAGGAGTGGACCTTCCGACCTAAGAATCTTATTTGGAAGATAACATGACTAAGCAATCCTTTATGAATATAAGATATAAGATCCGGACAAGTATTAGAATTGATTGACTCTGATGTATGCAGACCTATGTCTACTCAGACAATAAGGTACGAGTACTTCATTTGATGATTACTCGAGAAATGGATTAGAATACCTGATGTGCCACAAAAGCAAGTGTTTTGACAAGTCAATGGACACTAAGCAATTGTGGAGAACCATCGAGATATATCCATTTGTAGCCTGCGATTTGATCGCGGAGGCAAGTACCTGTCTGAGGAATGCATGGCATACTGATCAGAGTTTGGGATGATCCCAAATGACTACACCATACAATTTTAGTGTAGAAATGGTGTGTCGTAAACAAGAAATGGAACTCTTATAGAAATAGTAAAAGCATGAGTTATACGGAACTACCTATGTTCTATGGATATGTCTGGAAACAACGGCGCATTCAAATGCGGTTGTAGAATATCCTAGAAGAACAAAAGATGTGTGTTCAATAGTACTATGAACCAGAAGGACGTTATAAGTTCTAACGCTCGGTTCTTAGAGAAAGACTATATAATGAACCACAAGCTCAAGGTGAAGTAATACTTTGAAATGAGAGAGAAAGATTAAGACTTAGAACCAGCCGAACCGAGTAGCGGTACACCACTAACTGCACCTACTGTTATCACTGTTTATACACCGGAATGCCATTGTAGTGGGAGGTTGTGGGACAACCGGAGATATTCATAAGACTAGGAGAGTCTTCGGACTCTGGACCTAGTATACATGAAATCGATCCCTAGATCTACATAAAGGCCGTACTAGATCTAAATGTGCCTTCTTGGAGAGCAATAAGGATTATTGCTAAGAGGCGAGATCATTTAGAGTACAAGCTTAGTTGATCCATTTATGGATTGAAACAAAGCATTGAGTTCGTGGTACTTGCAAATTGATGAGATAGTCCATTATATGGATTCATCAAAAGCATAGACGAATTGTGTGTATTGGAAACGTGATGGAAAACAAGGTGGTGTTTCTCGGAGGTTTTATGTAGATGACACTCTTATCATTGGCAACAATGTAAAGATGTTATCAGACATAAAATGATGGTTGTCTAGATGAATCATTATGAAAGATAAAGGAAGATGTTGGACATGTTCTTGAGATCTTGGATCTCTAGAAAGAACATTGTACTTCTCCTGGACATCTTACATAAATGATTATGGTTCGTTTTAAACATGCAAGATTCCGAGAAAGGTTCGTTACCTTTCAGAGACGGAATGCATCTATCTAAGGATATGTGTTTTGGAACACAAAAGGAGATAGAAGCAATGAAAGAAGTTTCCTACACTTTGAGTGTGGAAAGCTTAATAAGTGCATTGTTGAAAACAAGAACCTGATATCGGCTATGCGGTGAGCATAGTGGGAGGATATCAAGGTAATCCTGGAAAGGAATATTCGACTGCTGTAAAAGTACTTTCGAAGTACTGTTCTAGACTACGAAGCAGACAAACATTTCCTTTGGATTACATTCTCTTAGATTTCTAATCAAATGAGGACCAGTGTAAGTCGATATCAGGCTATGTGTTTCACTATTGAAGGAGAAGGAGTTTTAACATCGAAGAGTGATAAGCACGATGCTTTTCGGACTCTGCCATGGGTAACCAAATAGCGGCCTCAGAGGCAGCGGAAGTTTTGGTATAACTCCGGGATAATCTCTGGGACTTAGATGTGATTCTTAATTTGCCAAAGGCTATGTAAATAGCGGTGCGAGCGATCGACTTCGGTCGATCGCTGGGGCCCCGGCTGGACGCCGGGGCGAGCGATCGACTTCGGTCGATCGCTGGGGGCAGCCGCGGGCTGGAGCCGCGGCAGGCGCCCCCTCCTCCGATCGACGGCGGCGGTGAGTCGCCGGACTCACCGCCGGGGGGGCTGCTACGAGCAGCCCCGGGGGATGCTCGATGCATCCCCAGCGATTGCCGTGTGCAATCGCGAGCCCCTCGCGGGGCTCGGCTAGGGCACGCGTGGGGTTATCCCCGCGTGGTGTTCTTGGTCGAGCCCGGTTCGCGTACGGTGGTTCGCGGTGGTTTCCGGCGAAAGGTTTTTTCGATTGAGTTGTCGTTCCGCAATTTGACAACTCCGGATATTCGATCTCCGAAGGATTTCGGTCGGAATTAATTAGATAATTAATTTTAATTAATTTATTAATTCCGGGATATCGATTTCCAACAAAATGTACTCCAAACCCAACATGAGTCGATGGCCACTGCCTATGATATGTTGTTCAACCTCAAAGAGATGTTTGGGGAGCAAGATCGTGCGGCAAGGCAAGAAGCCATGAGAGTCCTCATGACAACTACTCAGTCTGAAGGAACGCCCGTAGGGGAGCACGTTCTTAAGATGATGAGTTTGTTGAATGAACTTGAGATCCTAGGAGCTCAAATTGATGCTGAGACGCAAGTCGACATCATACTCCAGTCTCTGACCCCTAGTTTTGAGCAGTTTCGCATGAGTTATAATATGGGTAAACTGTCTTATACTCTTGCGCAACTCCTGACTGAACTGAAGGCGGTAGAGGGGATCTACAAGAAGGGCAAGTCTCAAGCACTTGTAGCTACCAAGTCCAAAGGCTCGAAGCCTGTCGGAGGTAGGGGCAAGAAGAGGAAGCAAGCCTGGAAACCCAGTGGTGCCAAGAGGAGTGGACCACGAGTGGGGGCTGCCAAGCCAAGAGGCAAGTGCTTCCGATGCAATAAGTCTGGACACTGGAAGTCTGAATGTCCTCTCAAAGGTACGAATTTTTCTTTAGTCGTAAAAACATAGTCAGCGGTATTATCTACCAGAATTCAGGTGTGTAGATATGGAACCACTGACGGTATGTGCATTTTTAATGCAGGGGTTCCAGAAAACCCGGCGACTTAGAGAAGTAGAGTTCGAGTCTACATGGGCAAAGTTGTGGAGGAGGCAGCTGTTGCAGTGGAAGACATTTATCTGCCTTAGTAGTTAAATAGGATTTCATTTCAAGTTTATTGCATTATGTACCTTTTATTTTAGAAAGAACTTTTGTTCTGGATTTCTATCATTTATGAATGGATATTTTATTTCTTTAATCATTCTTGATTTTGATAAGAAATAATGGCATTATCTATTCTGGTACATTAGATAGCAATAATATGAATGATGAATCCTAAGTCTACCACGATGCAACAAACCGTTCTATAACTTGTTTTACTTGTTAGATATATTTCTTTGATAAATCATTATACTTGTGAATTCTTATACTTAGTAGTATTTATTCAAATAAGATTCAAAAGGTCGAAATTGATTTGATCAATTAAAGTTGAAGGAATGGACCTTCCGACCTAAGAATTGAATTTGGAAGATGATACAACTAAGCATGCCTTTCTGGATAAAGGGTAGAATTCGGACAAGTATAGAGAATGATTAAATACAGATATATGCAGACATATGTGTAATTAGAAAGGTGCGAGTAATTCTTAGAATACTTCGGAAATGGATTAGAGTACTTGATGTGCCATAAAATCAAAGTGTTTTGACTAGTCAATGGACACAAAGCTACTATGGAGAACCTTCAAAGTATATCCATTTGGAGCCTGCGACTTGAACGCGGAGGCCATCACCTATCTGAATAACACATAGCATAATCAAAGTTGGGATTCAATCCCAAAATGACTACACCATACACTTACGTGTAGAGATAGTATGTCAGAAATAAGAGATGGAAATCTAATAGTAAAAGAACAAGTTGTTCGGAACTACCTATGTTCTATGGATATTCCTAGAGACAACAGGCACATTATATGTGGTTGTAGGATATCCTAGATGAACAAAGATCTGTGTGTTCTATAGTACTATGAACCAGAAGGACGTTTATCGCCCGGTTCTTAGAAGGAAGACTATTAGACGAACCACAGAGCCCGAATTGACATAATACCTTGGAATGAAAGAAAGGACAAAAGACTAGGAACCAGCCAAACCGAGTAGAAGTACACCACACACTGCACCTACTGTTATTACTGTTAATACACCAGGACGCCATTGCAGTGGGAGGTTGTTGGACAACCGGAGATGTTCATAAGACTAGAGGAGTTCGGACTCTGGATCTAGTAAAGATGAAATCGATCCCTGGCTCTGCATATGGGCAGTACTAGATCTAAATGTGCCTGCTTAGAAAGCAATAATATTTTATTGTTAAGAGGCAAGATCATTTAGAGTACAAGCTTAATTAATCCAATTTGGATTGGAACAAAGCTATGAATCGTGGAACTTGCGAATTGATGAGATAGTCCATCTAATGGATTCATCAAAAGGCATAGACGAAAGGTGTATTAGAAACGTAATGGAAACAAGGTGGTGTTTCTCGGAATTTTATGTAGATAGCATTTTATCATTGGCAACAATGAGAGAATGACATCAGACATAAAATGATGGTTGTCTAAATGAATCGGGATATAAGATTGAATAGAAGTTAGAACGTGTTCTTAAGATCTTTCGATCTAAGGATAAGAACATAGTACTTCTCCTAGATATCTTATACGATTATGGTTTGTTTTAAACATGCATAATTCTGAGAAAGGTTATTGCCTTTCAGATACAGAATATATATCTATCTAAGGGTTTGTGTTTCGAACACATGAAGGAGATAGATACAGACAAAGCAGTTTCCTACACTTCGAGTGCGGAAAGCTTAATGAATGCGATGTTGTAAAAACAAGAACCTGATATCAACTATGCGGTTTGCGTAGTGGGAGGGTATCAAAGTAATCTGGACAAGAGATATTCGAATGCTGTAAAAGTACATGGAAGTACTAGATTACTAAGCAAAGGCGAAATCTTCTTTGATTACAAATTCTCAAATCTCAAATCAGAGAAGGACTAGTGTAAGTCGATATCAGGCTATGTGTTCACTTTTAGAAAGAGGTGGAACCATGAAATGTAAGAGTGATAAGCAGGACGCTTCTCAGACTCTATAATAACCGAATAGCAGCCTCAGAGACAGCAGAAGTTTTGGTTAGGTTCCGGGATAACCTATTGACTTGGATATGACTCTTAGTTTACCAAAGGCTATTGGATAGCGGTGCACGGTAAACTGGAAGAAGTCATAAGTCAAAAGTGATGATAACACATAGAGCAAGTACCACCTGATACGAGTCATCGTCGAGGGAGACGACGCAGTAGTCACCAAGATAACTTCATAGCGACAACCTAGAGTGCTCATTCACATAGTACTTCTTGGAAGTACAACTTAAGCACGTGATGAGTATGGGAGTCGGATGTTTGGAGGAAATGACTAGACCTTAGTACAAGTGGGAGATTGTTGGAGTTGCGTACTTAATGTCTAGATTTAAGTAACGGTAATCCCGGTCATAGCATTTAATCTATTAAATTAATAAACAATTGTTTGCATTTAATTATTGATAATTAAATATATGCAAAATATAGTCCTGGATTTTATACGTTGTAGTTAGTATGGTGTGTCGGGCCCACACAGAAGATCATACTATCGGTTACTCGTATTTAATCAAACAAGTTGATCACGACCTAGATGGACACGGACCAATCCATCGGTATAGTCGTTGTGTGAGAGAGAAAATAATTTGTCGTAATTATTTTATCACACTTTTACACTTGGTGTATTGGGCGGATCGTTTGAGATTTATCGATTAGGATTGCCTTAGATAATCAATTCAAGTCTCAGAGTATTTTATTCTTAATCCCCGATACTATTGCGGGTGTGTATATTTAATATATGTGACTTTGATTTTCCAAAGGAATTAACCGATTTAATTATTGGGTTAATTACCGGTTAAGTTGGGTTCCTATATTTTATATATGACATGCCGTGAATACTTGACGGGAAAGTGTATCCCGGAAGGGTTGATAATATCCCCGAGATGAGTTCATAAGGAATTATTGTGTAAACCTCATGAGTGGATTCGTTCCTCACAATAATTAAGGTTGAATGGTACTAGTCTCGGATTCAAGAGATGAATAAATTAATTAGCGATAAATTAATTTCATTCATGGATATTTAAATCTTAAATACACGGAATAAATAATACTACCGGAGAAATATTATTTGATATAATATGGTTTAATATTGGGAGTGCAATTAATTTATATAGTGGAAAATAAATTAATTAATATTAATAGAGGATTAATAGATTTGGGCTTGGGCTCAATTTAATATTTAATATTGGAAGCCCAATATTCCACCTCCTTTAGATCCCCTACGTAGCCTATAAAAGCACTACATGGTCTTCTCTATTCTACACACATCATAACTTGAAGATCATAATTCTTCTAGAGAGAGAAAGTAGAGAGAGAGAGAAGAGGATCCATAAGCTTGGAAGATCGTCGCCCACCCGACGTTCAAGCTAGTGCAAGGAATACGTGGGAAGATCGTAAGGTCATCAATTGATTTCGTTTCTCCGCACAACGAATCAAAAGGTACAATCATAAACTCCTTTGTGTGAATTTATGTGATTTAATTGTAACGTATACATGAACACAAGATCCGGGAAAAACGACGAACTTCGGGGACGGGGATTCGAGATCCCCGGCGAAGGTTCGAAGGACCCTCGGCTGGGAGCCGAGGGTGTGCGGTCGAGCCCTAGGGCACCGACTGCGACGGCACGCGAAGGAAACCCCGGCTGGGAGCCAGGGTGGGCGATCGACCGTGAGGTCGATCGCCGGGCAGCCGCGGCTGGAGCCGCGGCGGGTTCGCCGCTGGGCGAACCGCCCTCCTCGGGCGGTGGCGGTGAGTCGCCGGACTCACCGCCCGGGGCTGCCGGAGCAGCCCCAGCGATCGCATGCGTGCGATCGCGAACCCCACGGTGGGGTTCGGCTAGGGTTTAGCCGCGGGTTCATCCCGCGGCGATGCTCTTGTCGAGCCCGGTTCTTCGTGGCGTTCGTGATCGTTTTCCGGCGATGGGATTTCGGTCGGGGTTATCGGTTCCGCAATTTTTGATACCCCGGGATATCGATTTCCAACAGAGCCTACCAATGTCTCAACTGATGAGGAAAGGACTGATTTTAAGAAGTGGGAAAATGCTTATGCAATGACCACTGAATATGATATCATGTTCAAACTCAAGCAGATGTTTAGACATGACGTAGAGGCTAGACAAGAAGCGACGAGGATACTCATAACGGCCAGTCGATTCGAGGAAACACTTGAAGACGTTTTTAAGATGATGGACCTTTTGGACGAGTTGAGACGGAAATCGCAAGCTCTTGTAGGCAATGCCAAAGGTTCTGAACCTAAGGGCAAGAACGGGGAAAAGGAAAAGAAAGCAAAGAAAACTAGTGGTCCTAATTTTCTTGGACCACGAGATGGGACGAGAAAACCCAGAGGAAAGTGTTCTCGATGCAAACAGTCTGGGTACTGGAAGTTTGATTATCCTTTCAAAGAAGGTACGAAATTTTCTTTAGTCGTAAAAACATAGTCAGTGGTATTATCTACCAAAACCTGGTGTGTAGATATGGAACCACTGACGGTATGTGCATTTTAAATGCAGAGGTTTCAGGAAACCCGACGACTTGGAAAAGAAGAAATCGTAGTCTACATGGGCAATGTTGTGGAGGAAGCAGCTGTTGCAGTGGAGAACATATATTATAGGATTTCATTTTAAGATTAATACTTTCATGTACCTTTTATTTTAGAAAGAACTTGTTCTGCATTTCTAATTTTAATTAATGGACATTTTATTTCTTTTAATCATTTGATGGTTATAAGAAGAAATAATGATTATCTATTCCACAATTTTAGAAAGAACTTATTCTGGATTTCTAATGAATGGATATTTTATTTTTTTTAATCATTTGATGGTTATGGGAAGAAATGATGATATTATCTATTCTGGTACATTAGCTGGCATTATATAAGTGATGAATGCTGAGTCCACCACGATGCAACGAACCGTTTTATATAACTCGTTTTACTAATAAGAGATTTCTTTATTAAATCATTTATATTTGCGGATTCTTATGCTAAGTCATATTTATTCAAATAAGAGTTCAAAGGTCGAAAATTGATAGTTTCATCAATTAAGTTGAAGTAGTGGACCTTCCGACCTAAGAATCTAATTTGGAAGATAACATGACTAAGCAATCCTTTATGGATATAAGATATAAGATCCGGACAAGTATTAGAATTGATTGACTCTAATATATGCAGACCTATGGTACGAGTGCTTCATTTGATGATTACTCTAGAAATGGATTAGAATACCTGATTCGCCACAAAAGCAAGTGTTTTGACAAGTCAATGGACACAAAGCTATTGTGGAGAACCTTCAAGGTATATCCATTAGAAGCCTGCGATTTGATCGCGGAGGCAAGTACCTGTCTGAGGAATGCAAGGCATACTGATCAGAGATTGAGATTGGATCTCAAGAGACTACACCATACAATACTCTGTAGAAATGGTGTATCAGAAATAAGAAATGGAACTCTTATGGGAATGGTAAAATGATGAGTTATTCGGAACTACCTATGTTCTATGGATATGTCTTGGAAACAACAGCGCATTCAAATGCGGTTGCAGAATATTCTAGAAGAACAAAAGATGTGAGTTCAATAGTACTATGAACCAGAAGGATGTTATAAGTTCTAACTCCCAGTTCTTAGAGGAAGACTATGTGATGAACCACAAGCCCAAAGTGACGTAATACTTTGTAATGAGAGAGAAAGAAAAAGGCTTAGAACCAGCCGAACCGAGTAGCGGTACACCACTAACTGCACCTACTGTTATTACTGTTAATACACTGGAATGCCGTTGTAGTGGGATGTTGTGGGTCAACCAGAGATATTCATGAGACTAGGAGATGTTGGAATTCGATATCCCGGGTTATTTAAATTTGCGGAAACCAATAACCCGAACGAACCCTTCGCCGGAGATAACACGAACGCCGCGTACGAGCCGGAGCACGAGCCGAACGCACGACACGGCCGAAGCCGCGCGCACGCCCAGCCCGAGCCCCCGTCCGCGGGGCTCATGTGATCGATCGGGTGGGGCTGCCCGTGCAGCCCCCGCGGCGAGTCCGGCGACTCACCGCCGCCTGGAGGTCAGCCACCTTCACGGTGGGGAGGGGCGGCACCAGCCCGCGCCCTCCGCGATCGATCCAAGCGATCGATCGCATCCCCTCGGCTCCAGCCGAGGGTTCGACCCTCTCGCCCCCGCCGAAACCCTAGCGGGCGATTGGCGTGGTCCGGTGGCTTCGCCACCACCACGCGATCGTCCGTCTACTCCGGGTTCGACCTTTTGGATCTTTGTTCTTCGATAATTGATTCAATAAAACAAGAATTAAATAGCAATTATTTAATTCACCTTTCGATTCGTTGTGCGGAGAAACGAGATCTTATGATGACCTTGAGATCTTCCCACGTATTCCTTGCACTAGCCCGGACGTCGTGTGGGCGAAGATCTACCGAACTCCATGGATCCTCCTCTCTACTTTCTCTCTCTAGAATTGTGATCTTCAAGTTATGAGAATAGAGAAGACCATGTAGTGCTTTTATAGGCTACGTAGGGGATCTTAAGGAGGTGGAATATTGGGCTTCCAATATTGAAGATTAAATTGAGCCCAATGCTCAAGTCCATTAATCCTTATCAATATTAATTAATTCTATTTTCCACTATATAAAATTAATTGCACTCCCAATATTATACCATATTATATCAAATAATATTTCTCCGGTAGTATTATTTATTCAGTGTATTTAAGATATAAATATCCATGAATAAAATTAATTTATTGCTAATTAATTAATTATTCATCTCTTATATCCGAGACTAGTACCATTCAACCTTAATTATTATGCGGATTAAATCCACCTGCAGGGTTTACATAATAATTCCTTATGAACTCATCTCGGGGATATTATCAACCCTTACGGGATACACTTTCCCGTCAAGTATTCACGGCATGTCATATATAAAATATAGTGACCCAACTTAACCGGTAATTAACCCAATAATTAAATCGGTTAATTCCTTTGGTAAATCAAAGTCACTTATATTAAATATACACACCCGCAATAATATCGGGGATTAAGAATAAAATACACTGAGACTCGAATCGATTATCGCCGGCAATCCTAATCGATGAATCTCAAACGATCCGCTCAATACACCAAGTGTACAAGTGTGATAAAATAATCAAGACAGATTATTTTCTCTCTCACACAACGACTATACCGATGGATTGGTCCGTGTCCATCTAGGTCGTGAGCAACTGTTCGATTAAATACGAGTAACCGATAGTATGATCTTCTGTGTGCCCATGCAACACCATACTAACTACAACGTATAAAATCCAGGACTATAATTTGCATATATTTAATTATAAATAATTAAACGCAAATAATTGTTTATTTAGTTAAATAGATTAATGGCAATGGATCGTGAGCTTGCGCTACTTAAATCTAGACATTAAGTACACAAATCCAACAATCTCCCACTTGTACTAAGGTCTAGTCATTTCCTCCAAACTCCCGACTCCCATACTCATCACGTGCTTAAGTTGTACTTCCAAGAAGTATTATGTGAATGAGCACTCTAGGTTGTCGCTCTGAAGTTATCTTGGTGACTACAGCGTCGTCTCCCTCGACGATGACTCGTATCAGGTGGTACTTGCACTATGTGTTATCTTACACTTTATGGACTAGTGATTTCTTACCATTTGCCATTGCACCGCTATTTACATAGCCTTTGGCAAATTAAGAATCACATCTAAGTCCCAGAGATTATCCCGGAGTTATACCAAAACTTCCGCTGCCTCTGAGGCCGCTATTTGGTTACCCATGGCAGAGTCCGAAAAGCATCGTGCTTATCACTCTTCCATGTTAAAACTCCTTCTCCTTTACTAGTGAAACACAGAGCCTGATCGACTTACACCGGTCCTTATTCGATTAGAAATCTAAGAGAATGTAATCCAAAGGAAAAACTCGTCTGCTTCGTAGCCTAGAACAGTACTTCGAAAGTACATTACAGCAGTCGAAATTCCTTTCCAGGATTACCTTGATATCCTCCCACTATGCTAACCGCATAGCCGATATCAGGTTCTCGTTTTCAACATCGCATTTATCAAGCTTTCCTCACTGTAAGTGTAGGAATCCGCTTTGATTGCTTCTATCTCCTTTATGTGTTCAAAAACACATACCTTAGATAGATGCATTCCGTCTCTGAAAGGTAACGAACCTTTCTCGGAATCTTGCATGTTAAAACGAACCATAATCATATATATGTAAGATGTCCAGGAGAAGTACAATGTTCTTTTCTTGAGATCCTAGATATTAAGAACATGCTCTAACTTCTTCTTTATCTTATATATCGATTTTTCTAGACAACCATCATTTTATGTCTGACAACATTTTTACATTGTTGCCAATGATAAAATGTTTATCTACATAAAACCTCCGAGAAACACCACCTTGTTTCCATCACGTTTCCCATACACACGATTCGTCAATGCCTTTTGATGAATCCATCAAATGGACTATCTCATCAATGCGCAAGTTCCACGAATTCTAGCTTTGTTACAATCCATAAATGGATCAACTAAGCTTGTACTCTAAATGATCTCGCCTCTTAACAATAATCCTTATTGCTTTCCAAGAAGGCACATTTAGATCTAGTACCGCCTCTATGTAGATCTAGGGATCGATTTCACGTATACTAGGTCCAGAGTCCGAAGACTCACCCAGTTTTATGAATATCTCCGGTTGTTATACAACCTCCCACTACAATGGCGTTCCGGTGTATAAACAGTAATAACAGTAGGTGCAGTTAGTGGTGTACCGCTACTCGGTTCGGCTGGTTCTAAGTCTTAATCGTTTTCTCTCTTTTCAGAAGCATCATGTCATTTTGGGCTTTGTGGTTCATCTAATAGTCTTCCTCTAAGAACCGGGCGTTAGAACTTATAACGTCCTTCTGGTTCATAGTACTATCGAACACACATCTTTTGTTCTTCTAGGATATTCTACAACCACATTTGAATGTGCCGTTGTTACCAAGACATATCCATAGAACATAGGTAGTTCCGTTTAACTCGCGCTTTTACTATTTCTATAAGAGTTCCATTTCTTATTTCCGACACACCAATCTTACAGAGGACTGTATGGTGTAGTCACTTGGGATCCAATCCCAAGCTCTGATCATAAATCAGAGTCAATCAATTCTAATACTTGTCCGGATCTTACATCTTATATCCATAAAGGATTGCTTAGTCGTATTATCTTCCAAATTAGATTCTTAGGTCGGAAGGTCCACTCCTTCAACTTAATTGATCTTACAATCAATTTTCGACCTTTGAACTTCTTATTTGAATAAATATGACTTAGCATAAGATTCCACAAGTATAAATGATTTAATAAAGAAATCTCTTATTAGTAAAACGAGTTATATAAAACGGTTCGTCGCATTGTGGTAGACTCAGGATTCATCATTTATATATTGCTAGCTAATGTACCAAAATAGATAATATCATTATTTCTTCTTATAACCATCAAATGATTAAAAGAAATAAAATATCCATTCATTAGAAATCCAGAACAAAGTTCTTTCTAATATGAAAAGTACATAAAAGCAATAACTCAAAATGAAATCCTATAAAGTGTCTTCCACTGCAACAGCTGCCTCCTTACAGCACTGCCCATCTAGACTACGATCTTTTCTTTTCTAAGTCGTCGGGTTTCCTGGAACCCTTGCATTTAGAATGCACATACCGCCAGTGGTTCCATATCTACACACCAGGTTCCGGTAGATAATACCACTGACTATGTTTTACGACTAAAGAAATTTCGTACCTTCTTTGAGAGGATAATTAGACTTCCAGTACCCAGACTGTTTTCATCGAGAACTCTTGCCTATTGGCTTTCTCGTCCCATCTCGTGGTTCAAGTAATCTTAGAACCACTGGGTTTCTTTGCTTTCTTTTCCTTTCCCCCGATTCATGCCTTTAGGTTCGAAACCTTTGGCATTGGCTACAAGAGCTTGCGATTTCCGTTTCAACTCGTCTAAAAGGTCAATCATCTCAAAAACGTGTTTAAGCGTTTCCTTGAATCGACTGCCCTTTATGAGTATCCACATCGCCTCTTGTCTAGCCGCCTATATCAATAGGCTCGGAAGGACAAAGCTCATTGAGTACAACCTTGTACTCTTCAACAGTTTGGGTAATGTCTAGATCTCTATTCCAATCATTACATTTAGGGACCAGTGAGTTTAAAATCCTTACGTATCACATAAAGTGGGTTCGAAGCCATATCCTAATCTATGAGCACATATAACAACAAACAATCGATTTAATCTCCGATATTATCTCCCTCAAATAATATCATTAAACCACTAATCACATCTAAAATCCCATCAGGTAAGGCAAGCAACGTGGTGTGGACGTTTACCCACCCAAATGATTTAGCAATTAGATTTGCTTCGGTCATACATCACTTATAGCGGAACCTCGTGGGGAGGAATACTATAATGCGTATCTAAGTGTAAACCATTACTCAGTACCAAAGTAAATTACTTGGAATTGCTACATCACCGCAAGCCACGTGGTGTGGACGTTTACGATAACTTCACAACTCTTCATAATTACTTACAACTGTCTACATCAATTAATCCAAAGTCCGTCAGCATAGCAAGCCACGTGGTGTGGACGTTTACTATACTAAGAGACTTTTATAATTGACTCCCAATTACTTGATCCATTTAATCTCGTAAATCAAGACGTGGAGAATCATAAGTGAAACTCAAAGTTTCTAACCATTGATTCGCCATGCGAACGACCCTATCTCTCATAAATGAGGGAGCCGAGCAGACAAGCGACCCATCTATCAAAGAATGGCACGGAAGTCTCTAATTTGTGTCCTCTACATGACCAAGTGGCTCTGGCTCCATTCCACTCCCCGGGGTGAGAATGAGTCGACTTGAAATCAGCTTTGGAAAGACAAATTAGGCATTGTTTGATAAACTTAATCAATGTTTCTCGTAAGAGGAATTACAAGAATTCTCCTCCAATGACTTATCTATATGAACTTCGAAAGTTCATAAAAGTCACCAAGAGAACAGCAATGGAGACCATGGATATGTTTCCATACCCTCTCCCACTTAGCTTTTTATAACAAAGGGATACGCTATCTAATGCATAATTAAATACACATAAGCATAATAACAAACATACATTTCATGCAAGTACGTTCACAAATAATCAAATAATTACTCAAGTAAAATTATTTCTCGACTATTCGTACCTTGATGAATTCCAGCATGCTTTCCTTGAGTCTTCATTCTACGTCTTGAATACTTTGCCGAGCGACGGAAAAATTCTTTGATTCTCATATTTAATTTTACTCCAATTAAATAAAATCAATTCCATTGATCTCCATATTTAATTCTATTTTAAATAAAATCCAAGATTATCCAATCCAAAATAAATTTTGAATTAATCTAATGATTTTAAATAAAATACTTAAATTAAATAAAATCAATATTATTAAAATCCATTGATTTCCATATTTAATTCTATTCTAAATAAAATCCAAGATTATCCAATCCAAAATAAATTTTGAATTAATCTAATGATTTTAAATAAAATACTTAAATTAAATAAAATCAATATTATTAAAATCCATTGATTTCCGTATTTAATTCTATTCTAAATAAAATCCAAGATTATCCAATCCAAAATAAATTTTGAATTAATCTAATGATTTTAAATAAAATACATAAATTAAATAAAATCAATATTTTAATAATTTCTCAATCCTATTTAGATTAGATCTCAAGAATCCTAATCAAAATCGAATTTTGATTCTTCTTAAGACTTCTAATCCAAGTAGATATAGGATATCTAGAGAAATTAGGATTTTCTTTCCTAATTTAACTCTCCATCTAATTCCATTATTTAATTCCATAATTAAGAAATCTAATCCAAATAGAATTTGAATTAATTCCAAAATTAAATTAAATAAAATTAGAAAGATTAAATTATTTCCGGAAAGATCGGATTTACCGGGACGAACCAAAAACGAGACCCGCTCGAATCAACTAGGTTCGTGCCCATCGAACCATGTACATCACATTCCTAGCCATGCACACCAACTTTGCACTTAGCCATGCACATGTACAACACCATGAATCATTCACACGTACAGCACATGATAAACACATGCATGAACCATGAATTAAATTTATTCAGCGAGGCCAACTCCTTTGCTTTTCATCAGCGCGATCGATCGTCTTTCGGCAAGCGGCACACCAGCAGAAACCTAGTCGATCTCCGGCATGACGTCTCCTCTGACGACCCATGCCATCGACATGCTGTTATCATCGCACGAGCAGCCCGCTCCAGCAGCAGCCGAAGCCGCGACCCACGAGCCGCCGTGCGCAGCGGCTGAACCTTCACTTGGCAGCTGTCGACATCCGGCGACCACCACGGACGGTGGTTGATGCCGTCGACTCCAGCCACCATACAGCCCGTCCATCAGGACAGCCCGCACAGCAGCAGCCCGTTCCGAGTCCAGCAGTGTTGCGCCAACGGGACTGCCGAGCGTGTTCGCCGTGTTGCGCCAACGGGACTGCCGAGCGTAGCCTCCGGCTGCCGGCGAACCACCACCACTGGTGGCACACGCCGGCAAGCCCAGCCATGCCCTTGCTCACGTACAGCAACACACGCAGCCCCTTTCCGAGCCCGCGGTCGATCGATCCGATTCGATTATTCCGAAAATCCTCGATTTTTAATAATTAATTTTTCCGACAAACACAATTCATACGAGAGAGAAAAACAAGTACGTAGAACAATATAGCACAATAATTTAACAAAATTAAATTAATCTATGGCCATATACATCGAGAATCGATTATCGAAACAATTAACGAAAAACGTAACCGTACGCTCTGATACCAATTGTTGGAATTCGATATCCCGGGTTATTTAAATTTGCGGAAACCAATAACCCGAACGAACCCTTCGCCGGAGATAACACGAACGCCGCGTACGAGCCGGAGCACGAGCCGAACGCACGACACGGCCGAAGCCGCGCGCACGCCCAGCCCGAGCCCCCGTCCGCGGGGCTCATGTGATCGATCGGGTGGGGCTGCCCGTGCAGCCCCCGCGGCGAGTCCGGCGACTCACCGCCGCCTGGAGGTCAGCCACCTTCACGGTGGGGAGGGGCGGCACCAGCCCGCGCCCTCCGCGATCGATCCAAGCGATCGATCGCATCCCCTCGGCTCCAGCCGAGGGTTCGACCCTCTCGCCCCCGCCGAAACCCTAGCGGGCGATTGGCGTGGTCCGGTGGCTTCGCCACCACCACGCGATCGTCCGTCTACTCCGGGTTCGACCTTTTGGATCTTTGTTCTTCGATAATTGATTCAATAAAACAAGAATTAAATAGCAATTATTTAATTCACCTTTCGATTCGTTGTGCGGAGAAACGAGATCTTATGATGACCTTGAGATCTTCCCACGTATTCCTTGCACTAGCCCGGACGTCGTGTGGGCGACGATCTACCGAACTCCATGGATCCTCCTCTCTACTTTCTCTCTCTAGAATTGTGATCTTCAAGTTATGAGAATAGAGAAGACCATGTAGTGCTTTTATAGGCTACGTAGGGGATCTTAAGGAGGTGGAATATTGGGCTTCCAATATTGAAGATTAAATTGAGCCCAATGCTCAAGTCCATTAATCCTTATCAATATTAATTAATTCTATTTTCCACTATATAAAATTAATTGCACTCCCAATATTATACCATATTATATCAAATAATATTTCTCCGGTAGTATTATTTATTCCGTGTATTTAAGATATAAATATCCATGAATAAAATTAATTTATTGCTAATTAATTAATTATTCATCTCTTATATCCGAGACTAGTACCATTCAACCTTAATTATTATGCGGATTAAATCCACCTGCAGGGTTTACATAATAATTCCTTATGAACTCATCTCGGGGATATTATCAACCCTTACGGGATACACTTTCCCGTCAAGTATTCACGGCATGTCATATATAAAATATAGTGACCCAACTTAACCGGTAATTAACCCAATAATTAAATCGGTTAATTCCTTTGGTAAATCAAAGTCACTTATATTAAATATACACACCCGCAATAATATCGGGGATTAAGAATAAAATACACTGAGACTCGAATCGATTATCGCCGGCAATCCTAATCGATGAATCTCAAACGATCCGCTCAATACACCAAGTGTACAAGTGTGATAAAATAATCAAGATAGATTATTTTCTCTCTCACACAACGACTATACCGATGGATTGGTCCGTGTCCATCTAGGTCGTGAGCAACTGTTCGATTAAATACGAGTAACCGATAGTATGATCTTCTGTGTGCCCATGCAACACCATACTAACTACAACGTATAAAATCCAGGACTATAATTTGCATATATTTAATTATAAATAATTAAACGCAAATAATTGTTTATTTAGTTAAATAGATTAATGGCAATGGATCGTGAGCTTGCGCTACTTAAATCTAGACATTAAGTACACAAATCCAACAGGAGAGTCTTCGGACTCTGGACCTAGTATACATGAATGGATCCCTGAATTTACATAGAGACAATACTGGATCTAAATGTGCTTCTTAGAAAGCAATAAGGATTATTGCTAAGAGGCAAGATCATTTAGAGTACAAGCTTAGTTAATCCATTGATGGATTGAAGAAAAGCTTAAAGATCGTGGAACTTGCGATTTGATGAGATAGTCCATTTTATGGATTCATCAAAGCATAGATGAATCGTGTGTATTGGAAACGTGATGGAACGAGGTGGTGTTTCTCGGGTCTTATGTAGATAACATTCTTATCATTGGCAACAATGTAAAGATGTTGTCAGACATAAAATGATGGTTGTCTATTTAAATCAATATGAAAGATATAGGAAGAAGTTGGACATGATCTTGGGATCTTGGATCTCTAAAAAAGAACATTGCACTTCTCATGGACATCTTACATATATATGATTATGGTTCGTTTTAACATGCAAGATTCCGAGAAAGGTTCGTTACCTTTCAGACACGGAATGCATCTATCTAAGGATATGTGGAATAAGACACAAAAGGAGATAAAAGCAAAGAAAGCGGTTTCCTACACTTTGAGTGTGGAAAGCTTGATAAATGCAATGTTGAAAAAGAGAACCTGATATCGGCTATGCGGTTAGCATAGTTGGAGGATATCAATGTAATCCTAGAAAGTAATACTTGACTGTTGTAAAGTACTTTCGAAGTACTGTGTTCTAGATTACGGAGCAGACGAATTTCTTTGGATTACATTTTCTTATAATTCTAATCAGAGGAGGACCAATGTAAGTCGATATCAGGCTATGTGTTTTCACTATTAATGGAGGAGGAGCTTTAACATGGAAGAGTGATAAGCACGATGCTTTTCGGACTCTGCCATGGGTAACCAAATATAGCGGCCTTAGAGGTAGCAGAAGTTTTGGTATGGCTCCGGTAATACCTCTGGGACTTAGATGTGATTTTTAGTTTACCAAATGCTATGTAAATAGCGATGCGATGGAAAATGTAAGAAATTACAAGTTCATAAGTGTAAGATAACACATAGAGCGCAAGTACCACTTGATACGTGTCATCGTCGGGAGAGACGACGCTGTAGTCACCAAGATAACTTCAGAACGACATTTTAGATTTCTCTTTCACAAGGCACTTCTTGGAAGTGCATATTAAGCACGTGAAGAATATGGGAGTCGGGAGTTTGGAATAAAAGACTAGACCTTAGTATAAGTGGGAGATTGATGGAGTTGTATACTTAATGTCTAGATTTAAGTGATATTAACTCCCGATCCATTGTCAATAATCTATTTAATTAAATAAACAATTATTTGCTTTTAATAATTATAATTAAATATATGCAAATTATAGTCCTATATTATACACGTTGTAGTTAGTATGGTGTGCGACGTCACACGGAAGATCATACTATCGTTTACTCGTATATAATCGAATAGTTGCTCACGACCTAGATGGACAAGGACCAATCCATCGGTATAGTCGTTGTATGAGAGAGAAAATAATTTGTCTTAATTATTTTATCATACTTGTACACTTAGTGTATTGGGTGGATCGCTTGAGATTTATCGATGAGGATTGCCTTGGATAATCGATATAAATCTCTGAGTATTTTATTCTCAATCCCTGATATTATTGCGGGTGTGTGCATTTAATATTAGTGACTTTGATTTTCCAAAGGAATCGACTGATTGGAATAACCGGCCGATTACCGGCAAAGTTGAGTCACTGTATTTTATGTATGACATGCTGTGAATTCTTGACGGGAAAGTGTGTCCCGATAAGGGTTGATAATGTCCCCGAGATGAGTTCAAAAGGAATTATTATGTAAACTCTGCAGGTGGATTTGTTCTGCATAATAATTAAGGTTGAATGGTACTAGTCTCGGATTCAAGAGATGAATAAATTAATTAGCAATAAATATAATTTATTCATGGACATTTCTATCTTAAACGCACGGAATAAATAATACTACAGAGAAAATATTATTTGATATAATATGGTATAATATGGGAGTGCAATTATATTTATATAGTAGAAAATAAATATAATTAATAATAGTAAGGATTAATAGATTTGGGCTTGAGCTCAATTTAATCACTATTATTGAAAGCCCAATATTTCACCTCCTTTAGATCCCCTACGTAGCTTATAAAAGCACTACATGGTCTTCTCTATTCTCATAACTTGAAGATCACAATTCTAGAGAGAGAAAGAAAGAGAAGGAGATCCATAGAGTTCGGAGGATCGTCGCCCACCCGACGTTCGAACGAGTGCAAGGAATACGTGAGAAGGTCTCAAGGTCTTCAAAGATCTTGTTTCTCCGTAAAACGAGAACAAAGGTAAAATCATGAAAACCCCCTCGATGATTTTAATATTTATATCGTGAAATACCGACGAACGCAAGATCCGAGGACGAACCCCGGAACGAGGATGGACCGCGCGGTGGTGGTCGAAGACCACCGGACCGCCGGCGGGATCCCCGTGGGAATCGAACCACATGCACCCCGGTTGGACGCCGGGGATGTGCGCACAAAGGACCACGGCTGGACGCCGGGGGTGCGATCGAGCGTGTGCTCGATCGCATGGGGTGGCGGGGTGGTGCCTCCGCTGCTCGCACGGCGAGCAGCCCCCTCCTCCGCGAACGGCGAGTCGCCGGACTCGCCGTGGGGTTGCCGTGCGCAACTCCGGCGATTGCGTTGTGCGATCGCGAGCTCTAGCAGGGGCTCGGCTGGCCGTGGCATGCCTTCGGGTGTGTCGTGTGTTCGGCTGAGCTCCGGTCCGCGTAGAGTGCTCGCGTGAACTCCGACGATGGGATTTCGGTCGGGTTGTCTATTCCGCGTTTTCCGACAACCCGGGATATCGATTTCCAACAGTTCACATGGCTAGACGCAACGATAACCGAGCTTCTTACTTTGATGATTATGATTATCCATCCGAGTGCTGGAAATCGATATCCCGGGGTATCAAAAATTGCGGAACCGATAACCCCGACCGAAATCCCATCGCCGGAAACCGATCACGAACACCACGTCGCCGGAGTCCGACGAGAGAATCGCCATAAGGGCAAAACCCTAGCCGAACCCCACGCGGGGTTCGCGATCGCCGTGCATGGCGATCGCTGGGCTGCATGGAGCAGCCCCCGGATGGCGGTGAGTCCGGCGACTTCACCGCCGTCGCCTCCAGGAGGGCGGTCAGCCCCGCTAACCACCGCGGCAGCAGCCGCGGTTCGCCCCGGTGATCGATCGCGTGATCGATCGCCTGCCCCGGCTTCAGCCGGGGCTCCTCCTTTGCACGCCGCCGGGCGAGGCTGGCCGGGAGGTTCACCCGCCGTGGCTCCAGCCCACGGCGAACCTCCCCGCGATCGACTTTGCGTCGATCGCATGCCCCGGCGATACAGCCGGGGCTCCCTCGTCCGCGCGCAACCGGTGGTCGAACCCTAGGGTTCGGCCGCCCCCTTCGATCCTCGCCGGGGATCTCGAATCCCCGTCCCCGAGGTTCGTCGTTTTCCCGGATCGTGTGTTCATGTACGTATTACAATTAAATCACATAAATTCACACGAAGGAGTTTATGATTGTACCTTTTGATTCGTTGTGCGGAGAAACGAAATCAAGATGATGACCTTACGATCTTCCCACGTATTCCTTGCACTCCGTTCGAACGTCGGGTGGGCGACGATCTATCGAACTCCTATGGATCTCCTTCAACTCTCTAGAACTATCAAGTATTGATATTCTTGTCTTATGATGATATGATTTATGAAGGCCATGTCGTGCTTTTATAGGCTACGTAGGGGATCTAAAGGAGGTGGAATATTGGGCTTCCAATATTGAAGATTAAATTGAGCCCAATGCTCAAGTCCATTAATCCTTATCAATATTAATTAATTTATTTTCCACTATATAAATTAATTGCACTCCCAATATTAAACCATATTATATCAAATAATATTTCTCCGGTAGTATTATTTATTCCGTGTATTTAAGATTTAAATATCCATGAATAAAATTAATTTATTGCTAATTAATTTATTCATCTCTTGAATCCGAGACTAGTACCATTCATCCTTAATTATTGTGCGGAACGTATCCACTCATGAGGTTTACACAATAATTCCTTATGAACTCATCTCGGGGATATTATCAACCCTTACGGGATACACTTTCCCGTCAAGTATTCACGGCATGTCATATATAAAATATAGTGACCCAACTTAACCGGTAATTAACCCAATAATTAAATCGGTTAATTCCTTTGGAAAATCAAAGTCACTTATATCAAATATACACACCCGCAATAGTATCGGGGATTAAGAATAAAATACTCTGAGACTTGAATCGATTATCGCCGGCAATCCTAATCGATAAATCTCAACGATCCGCTCAATACACCAAGTGTACAAGTGTGATAAAATAATTAAGATAAATTATTTTCTCTCTCACACAACGACTATACCGATGGATTGGTCCGTGTCCATCTAGGTCGTGAGCAACTGTTTGATTAAATACGAGTAACCGATAGTATGATCTTCTGTGTGTCCATACACACCATACTAACTACAACGTATAAAATCCAGGACTATGATTTGCATATATTTAATTAACAATAATTAAACGCAAACAACTGTTCATTAATTTAATAGATTAAATGCTATGACGGGGAGTTAACCGTTACTTAAATCTAGACATTAAGTACACAACTCCAACAATCTCCCACTTGTACTAAGGTCTAGTCATTTCCTCCAAACTCCCGACTCCCATACTCATCACGTGCTTAAGGTGTACTTCCGAGAAGTACTATGTGAATGAGCACTCTAGGTTGCCGCTCTGAAGTTATCTTGGTGACTACTGCGTCGTCTCCCTCGACGATGACTCGTATCAGGTGGTACTTGCTCTATGTGTTATCATCACTTTTGACTAATGACTTCTTCCAGTTTACTGTGCACCACTATGCAATAGCCTTGGGTAAACTAAGAGTCATATCCAAGTCAAGAGGTTATTCCGGAACCTAACCAGAACTTCCGCTGCCTCTGAGGCTGCTATTTGGTTATGATAGAGTCTGATAAGCGTCCTGCTTATCACTCTTACATTTCATGGTTCCACCTCTTTCTAAAAGTGAACACATAGCCTGATATCGACTTACACTGGTCCTTCTCTGATTTTTGAGATCTGAGAATTTGTAATCAAAGAAGATTTCGTCTTGCTTAGTAATCTAGTACGTTTAAGTACTTTTACGGCATTCGAATATCTCTTGTCTAGATTTCTTTGATATCCTCCCACTACGCAAACCGCATAGTTGATATCAGGTTCTCGTTTTATAACATTGCATTCATCAACCTTTCCGCACTCGAAGTGTAGGAAACTGCTTTGTATCTATCTCCTTCATGTGTTCGAAACAAATACCTTAGATAGATATATGTTCTGTATCTGAAATACAATAACCTTTCTCAGAATTATGCATGTTTTTAAAACAAACCATAATCGCTTAAGATATCTAGGTGAAGTACAATGTTCTTTTTCTTAGATCGAAAGATCTTAAGAACACGTTCTAACTTCTACTTATATCTCGATTTATTTAGACAACCATTATTTTATGTCTGATGACATTCTTTACATTGTTGCCAATGATAAAATGCTATCTACATAAAATTCCGAGAAACACCACCTTGTTTCCATCACGTCTCCAATACACCTTTCGTCTATGCCTTTTGATGAATCCATTAGATGGACTATCTCATCAATTCGCAAGTTCCACGATTCATAGCTTTGTCTCAATCCATTAATGGATTTACTAAGCTTGTACTCTAAATGATCTAGCCTCTCAACAATAAAACTTATTGTTCTCCAAGTAGGCACATTTAGTACCGCCCTTATGCAGAGCTAGGGATCGATTTCATCTTTACCAGATCCAGAGTTCCAAACTCTTCTAGTCTTATGAACATCTCTGGTTGTCTTAACAACCTCCCACTGCAATGGCGTTCCGGTGTATAACAGTAATAACAGTAGGTGCAGTGTGTGGTGTACTTCTACTCGGTTTGGCTGGTTCCTAGTCTTTTGTCCTTTTCCTCATTTCAAGGTATTATGTCAATTCGGGCTCTGTGGTTCGTCTAATAATCTTGCTTCTAAGAACCAGGCGATAAACGTCCTTCTGGTTCATAGTACTATAGAACACACAGTGTTTTGTTCATCTAGGATATCCTACAACCATGCCGTTGTGTCCAGGAATATCCATAGAACATAGGCAGTTCCAAACAACTTGTTCTTTTACTATTAGATTTCTATTTCTTAATTCTTTGACATACCACTTCTACACGTAAGTGTATGGTGCAGTCATTTTAGGATTCAATCCCAATCTTTGATTATGCTATGTGTTATTCAGATAGGTGATGGCCTCCGCGACTAAGTCGCAGGCCTCTAATGGATATACTTTGATGGTTCCCCATAATAGCCTTGTGTCCATTGACTAGTCAAAACACTTTGCTTTTATGGCACATCAAGTACTCTAATCCATTTCCGAAGTATTATAAGAACTACTCGCACCTTTCTAATTACACATATTTCTGCATATATCAGTATTTAATCATTCTCCATACTTGTCCGAATTCTACCCTTTATCCAGAAAGGCATGCTTAGTTGTATCATCTTCCAAATTCAATTCTTAGGTCGGAAGGTCCATTCCTTCAACTTTAATTGATCAAATCAATTTCGACCTTTTGAATCTTATTTGAATAAATACTACTAAGTATAAGAATTCACAAGTATAATGATTTAACAAAGAAACATATCTAACAAGTAAAACAAGTTATAGAACGGTTTGTTGCATCGTGGCAGACTCAGGATTTTTCATTCATATATTGCTATCTAATGTACCAGAATAGATAATACCCATTATTTCTTATCAAAATCATCAAATGATTAAAGAAATAAAATATCCATTCATAAATAATAGAAATCCAGAACAAAACGTTCTTTCTAAAATAGAGGGTACATAATGCAATAAACTTGAAATGAAATCCTATTTAACTACTGAAGCAGATAAATGTCTTCCACCGCAACAGCTGCCTCCTCTACAACTTTTGCCCGTGTAGACCCGAACTCTTCTTCTCTAAGTCGTCGGGTTTTCTGGAACCCCTGCATTCAAGATGCACATACCGTCAGTGGTTCCATATCTACACACCAGATTTCTGGTCGATAATACCGCTGACTATGTTTTTACGACTAAAGAAAAATTCGTACCTTTGAGAGGACATTCAGACTTCCAATGTCCAGACTTATTGCATCGGAAGCACTTGCCCGTTGGCTTTGCAGCCCCCACTTGTGGTCCATTCCTCTTGGCACCACTGGGTTTCCAGGCTTGCTTCCTCCTTTTGCCCCTACCTCCTTTAGGCTTCAAGCCTTTGGACTTGGTAGTTACAAGCGCTTGAGACTTGCCCTTCTTGTAGATCCCCTCTGCCGCCTTCAGTTCAGTCAGGAGTTGCGCAAGAGAATAAGATAGTTTACCCATAATATAGCTCATGCGAAACTGCTCAAAACTAGGGGTCAGAGACTGGAGTATGATGTCGACTTGCGTCTCCCCATCAATTTGAGCTCCTAGGATCTCAAGCTCATTCAACAAACTCATCATCTTAAGAACGTGCTCCCCAACGGGCGTTCCTTCAGACTGAGTCGTTGTCATGAGGACTCTCATGGCTTCTTGCCTTCCCGCATGATCTTGCTGCCCAAACATATCCTTGAGGTTGAACAACATATCATAGGCAGTGTCCATCGACTCATGTTGGGTTTGGAGTACATTTTACATGGAAGCCAAAATATAACACCTACCCATTTCATCAGCCTTTTTCCACTTCCGATATGCCTCTTTTTCCTCATTTGTTGAGGCAGCCGTGGGTTCAGCAGGGCATACTTCATGGAGTACAAACTTGTACTCTTCAGAAGTCAGGACAATGTCTAAATTTCTCCTCCAATCAATGTAATTGGGGCCAGTGAGTTTATGCTCCTTAAGTATCACAGAAAGTGGGTTCATAGCTATTCTCTAAACCTATAAGCACATTTAAACAAACAATCAATTTAATATCCGATATTGTCTCCCTTAAATAATATCATTAAATTACTAATTACATCTAAAATCCCATCAGGTAAGGCAAGCCACGTGGTGTGGACGTTTACCAACCCAAATGATTTAGCAATTAGATTTTCTTTGGTCATACATCACTTATAGATTTTCTCGGCATCGATCCAACGTAAATAAATTACAAGAAATAAATTTACAATTCCGGTATCGATTCTATACATGAAATCGACCCTATACACTTTCCGGAAAACATAGAACAATAATAATAAATCTAAATTCGGTCAACCCCCGAATTTTTACTATTACAAGCATTCCTCCACACAAAACGAATCTCGACATGTCCGAGAGTTTAATAAACGACCAATCATGGTAAAATTAAATAACAATTAATTAAACAAATAATTAACAATTAATTAACCATGATAGTCGGAATCCCTGCAAGGTAGAACACAATTGAACACATACATGAACACGAAACCAAACGCTCTGATACCAATTGCTGGAAATCGATATCCCGGGGTATCAAAAATTGCGGAACCGATAACCCCGACCGAAATCCCATCGCCGGAAACCGATCACGAACACCACGTCGCTGGAGTCCGACGAGAGAATCGCCACAAGGGCGAAACCCTAGCCGAACCCCACGCGGGGTTCGCGATCGCCGTGCATGGCGATCGCTGGGCTGCATGGAGCAGCCCCCGGATGGCGGTGAGTCCGGCGACTTCACCGCCGTCGCCTCCACGAGGGCGGTCAGCCCCGCTGACCACCGCGGCAGCAGCCGCGGTTCGCCCCGGTGATCGATCGCGTGATCGATCGCCTGCCCCGGCTTCAGCCGGGGCTCCTCCTTTGCACGCCGCCGGGCGAGGCTGGCCGGGAGGTTCACCCGCCGTGGCTCCAGCCCACGGTGAACCTCCCCGCGATCGACTTCGCGTCGATCGCATGCCCCGGCGATACAGCCGGGGCTCCCTCGTCCGCGCGCAACCGGTGGTCGAACCCTAGGGTTCGGCCGCCCCCTTCGATCCTCGCCGGGGATCTCGAATCCCCGTCCCCGAGGTTCGTCGTTTTCCCGGATCGTGTGTTCATGTACGTATTACAATTAAATCACATAAATTCACACGAAGGAGTTTATGATTGTACTTTTTTGATTCGTTGTGCGGAGAAACGAAATCAAGATGATGACCTTACGATCTTCCCACGTATTCCTTGCACTCCGTTCGAACGTCGGGTGGGCGACGATCTATCGAACTCCCATGGATCTCCTTCAACTCTCTAGAACTATCAAGTATTGATATTCTTGTCTTATGATGATATGATTTATGAAGGCCATGTAGTGCTTTTATAGGCTACGTAGGGGATCTAAAGGAGGTGGAATATTGGGCTTCCAATATTGAAGATTAAATTGAGCCCAATGCTCAAGTCCATTAATCCTTATCAATATTAATTAATTTATTTTCCACTATATAAATTAATTGCACTCCCAATATTAAACCATATTATATCAAATAATATTTCTCCGGTAGTATTATTTATTCCGTGTATTTAAGATTTAAATATCCATGAATAAAATTAATTTATTGCTAATTAATTTATTCATCTCTTGAATCCGAGACTAGTACCATTCATCCTTAATTATTGTGCGGAACGTATCCACTCATGAGGTTTACAAAATAATTCCTTATGAACTCATCTCGGGGATATTATCAACCCTTACGGGATACACTTTCCCGTCAAGTATTCACGGCATGTCATATATAAAATATAGTGACCCAACTTAACCGGTAATTAACCCAATAATTAAATCGGTTAATTCCTTTGGAAAATCAAAGTCACTTATATCAAATATACACACCCGCAATAGTATCGGGGATTAAGAATAAAATACTCTGAGACTTGAATCGATTATCGCCGGCAATCCTAATCGATAAATCTCAACGATCCGCTCAATACACCAAGTGTACAAGTGTGATAAAATAATTAAGATAAATTATTTTCTCTCTCACACAACGACTATACCGATGGATTGGTCTGTGTCCATCTAGGTCGTGAGCAGCTGTTTGATTAAATACGAGTAACCGATAGTATGATCTTCTGTGTGTCCATACACACCATACTAACTACAACGTATAAAATCCAGGACTATGATTTGCATATATTTAATTAACAATAATTAAACGCAAACAACTGTTCATTAATTTAATAGATTAAATGCTATGACGAGGAGTTTACCGTTACTTAAATCTAGACATTAAGTACACAACTCCAACACCGAGAGGGGTAGTTCTTATTCTAGTCATCGGTACAATCAACGGGTCCATGAGCCATATCGCAGACCTCATCAAACCGATGCAAAATATGAAGACGACCGATATTATTCACCCCCTCACCACCGGAAACATCATAGATACCGCGAGTATTCTTGTACCGAGAGGGAGTCCATATCCCCACCTCCTCGAGCTTATTTTCGGAAAGAGAGACATCCCAAGATCAAAACCGTGGACACTACCGTAAGGAGAATGTTAGGAGTAGAAATGGATATCATCGTCAACCTTCTTTAGAGCAAGGTGCTAAACGGACACCAATAGGAGATTTCTCCAAACCACATCTCCATTTGTCGGGGAGCCGCTATGATGATAAAGACCCTTATGAGAGGCACCGTTCTAACTCCTTTAGCGAAAGTCGTAAGCCGAGGGCCCGAAAAGAAAAACTCACGTCCCATCATTTATCTCAATTGCCATTATTTTTCGGGTTGTCGGGTGAGAATGTTATTAAGTTCATCAAGGAATTTTCTATTGTGGTTGGAACTTTCCCGTTGGACGGTTTTGACAAAGATGAGTTGAAGGTTTGGTGCGTTTTCTATTGTATGAAAGCTGAAGCTAGGGATTGGTTCTCGAGTTTGCCACCTTGTTCCAAGTCTACATGGGGTGATATTTTTAAGGTATTCATTGATCAATTTTTTCAAGAGGCACCACGATCTCCCATACCACTTTCTCCTTCTTTGGAAATATTTATAGAAGTGATTGAGATTGAGATAGACCACTTGATCCTTGATGTTATTCTTAATTATGTGGAGGAGTCCTCATGCCTTGAGTTGATCTTCAATGAAGATATCGATAAAGTGACGTAGCAGAAGCTTAATAAACAAGATTAAGACTCGTTGATTCCGCGGAATACCGAGAATTAACCGATCAAAGATCGTTGATTCTTTCGAATACCGATAATTGATAAACAAAGAGAAAAACTCTTTTATTTCATATTCAAAACGACTGCGGAATACATGAATAAAACCAAATATAAATAGTGCAACAAGAAACCCTAATAAGCATCCCTAATAAGCATGGGCTTTAATAAAAGACTATAAAATAACGAAATAAATAAAACAATTATTTTTTGGGCTTGAATACTCGATCGTGGGCTTCCAAATAAGATAACGCCAATGTTGCTGCATCATTCTCCCCGACGAAAAAGAGGTTCGACCGCGAACCGAAAATAATGGCATCTTCTTCATCATCATCATCATCATCATCATCAGTATACGGGATCATGTGCTTTACATGGAATACATCAGAAGTACGTATGTGAGAAGGAAGTCGGAGGCGGTAAGCATTAGACTTAATCTTGGCAAGGACCTCCACAGGACCAACCTTACGAGCAGGGAGCATGTTATACGCATGTGCCGGGTAGTGGTCACGAGGAAGGACAACCCAAACGAAGTCCCCGGGCTCGAACTCCAACTGCCAAGGCCCTTTATCGGCTAACGCCTGGTACTCAATTGTGGCAGCAACAAGCTGATCATGCGTGGCCTGGTGCGTGCTACGAAGCGCCTCAATCTGGTCTGCAGCTCGAGCGTCAGAAAGGACAATCGCATGATGAGCCAACTCGACCTGTACGGGCGGAGGAGGGTCTGGTTCAGCGGGAGGTACTTCACGGCCCATGAGCAAAAGTAAAAACGAGTCTACTACGGCCTCGTGTTTAAGGTCGGCACGTGACAACATGAGCACAAAATGTTGGTGTTGAGTTGTGGTGGGTGGCAGGGAGTGCAGCAGAATTTTAGACCCGTCGAAGTGAAAGCTATAAGTGTTCGCGCGCCCATCATGGGTGACCGAGCGATCAAACTGCCAAGGACGACCCAAGAGTAAATGGCATGCATCCATCGGGACGACATCACACGTTAAATGATCTTTGTATTTTGCTCCAATCGAGACATCGACGCGAACACGGCGATCAACAGTAACCGAATTCCCGCGTTGGATCCAAGCCAACGTGTAAGGGAATGGATGGGGTTCCGTAGGCAAGTTCGATTTGCTAACAGCGTCGGCAGACATTACATTTTCACAAGAGCCTGAGTCAATGAGAAAACGACAAATCTTACCTCTGATAGTGCAAGTGGATTCGAAGATGTGATGTCGTTGTAGGTCGGCGTCTAATGATATCTTTGGTGTCAAATATGAACGACGTAGTACTAACAGGGGCCCGACGTCGCCAACAACGTGATCCTCGGGTAGGTCCACTGGAACTTCCTCATCATAACGCGGAGGACCATCATACAGAGCGGTTTCCCAATCGTCCATGAGAAGCGTACGGTGACGCGATCGAGGGCAATCTGCTCGACGGTGACCGGTTTCACCACACGCGAAGCAACGTACGGTTGACGACGATGGGGCAGTGGTCGATGGAGGAGCAGGTCCGGGGTGTAGGACGGGTACAATGGGTAGCGCTTCCGAGGGTCCTGTGACACCAAAACCAGCAGAAGACATGCGGCGATAGGTTTGTTGTTCTAGTAAGAGTGCACGTTGGTGTGCTTCAGATACCGTGAGCGGTGAGAACATATTAATAGTGTCCTGGAGGGTGCGCGCTAAGCCACCAACATATCGTGAAACCAACTGGGCGGGAGAATCGTGAATATCAATACGAGAGAGATATTTATAAAACTCCGCTGTATATGCATCAACTGTGCGTGTCCCTTGACGAAGGGAGTGGAATTTTTGAAAGAGGGTGCTCTCGAAATTGTGTGGGAGGAATGCACGCTCCATATGCTTACGGAATTTAACCCACGATGTAATCGGAGGTTTTCGGTCGCGTCGGCGCAAGAGCTTAAGTTGCTGCCACCAAGATGAAGCCCGATTGCGTAGACGCGTAACGACGAGGTCAACGCGACGGTTGTCGGGGACAGTCTTGAACTCCAAAATATCTTCCACGACATTGAGCCAATCCAAAAAGTCGCAGGGATCCAGGCCGCCCGCAAATTATGGAATCTCAAGCTTGAACCCTGATTCCCAACGTCGATCGTCAGCGCGTGGAATTCGTGGTTGTCGTTCCTGGTTGGCGAATATATTGTCGACGGAGAGTGTGTTGTCGGACGAATCCGAATCACTGGAGTGCGGCTGGTGTTGATGATGGCCATCGAAGGCACGGTGGTGCGGTGATGCTGGGCGGTCACGCATGGCGGGGATGGCGTTAGTGATAGCGAGGCGAAGTTCTTCAAGACCAGTTGTAAGGGCAGCAACTTGACGGCTTAAGGAGGCAATGTCGGCATCACGACGGGTTTCAGCTTCAGCGGCAAGATCGTTGGCGATTTGACGACGAGTCGGCATCGTACCCGAACCTGATACCAAATGACGTAGCGGAAGCTTAATAAACAAGATTAAGACTCGTTGATTCCGCGGAATACCGAGAATTAACCGATCAAAGATCGTTGATTCTTTCGAATACCGATAATTGATAAACAAAGAGAAAAACTCTTTTATTTCATATTCAAAACGACTGCGGAATACATGAATAAAACCAAATATAAATAGTGCAACAAGAAACCCTAATAAGCATCCCTAATAAGCATGGGCTTTAATAAAAGACTATAAAATAACGAAATAAATAAAACAATTATTTTTTGGGCTTGAATACTCGATCGTGGGCTTCCAAATAAGATAACGCCAATGTTGCTGCATCATAAAGCTTCCCATGTGATCACTAAACTCGAGGAAGGACTTGTCATATTGTTCAATAAGAGTAAAGAGACAACGGAGGTCCCGATGGTCTTTCCTATCCTAGATATTCCGGGTAAGTCTCTTCTTGAAGCTCCAATTTATTTGGAATATGATACATCGATGCTCTCTCTCTTTGATAAGGACACGATAATGTTGGAAGTGGATGAGGTTGAAGAGACCCTAAGTGTAATATCCTTATTCTAGAGATCAACTTAATCTATTTAGGGATATAATTTTCACTCAACTTTATCCCTTTAATCAATTAAAAAGTCTAGTAATGGTACCTAAATATTAATATTATAATTATCAATATTGTAAGTGTTGGTCTTAACAAATAAATAAATAAAAACAAACCATAAGAAATATTAAGTTTATACAATTGATGAGAATTAATAGTATATTTCTTTTTATTGTTTTTGGTTCCCAATACCACATCTTACAACCCACTATGTTTGACCTTTCCCATCACCCTCCTCTCTGCAACAACCAAACAAACCAACAAATCATAGGCAGAAGGTCCTTCCCTCTAGCCATCTGCACTTCTTACACCAAAGATGTTCTTTCCTCACCTTTTACTTTTAGAAACAAGGTCAGTGTTTGAATGTGTACCAAAATAGGAGTAGAACCATTTTCAAATCCAACTTTCATTGTACAATTGTACAGACACACAACACATTTCACAAAAAACACACAAAGGTAATCTCTCTTCTTCCTTTCCTTTGAACACACACATACGTACATATGCATACATAGACCATGATTTCCAGCCCCAAAACAACAGCCCATCTTCAGCCCCTAAATCTCAACCCAAAGTCAGCCCATTCGACCCCCTTTTTCGTGCCCGATTCAACCCGTTTCCGAGCCTCACGACCGAGCCGAACGAAGCCTGTTTCACCATCCTTTCCGAACACCTGCCGATAACTGCGCAACCGAGTCACCGGAGCTCCGACGCTAAACCACCACCACCATGAAGCCGCCGTCGAAGCATCCCGAGTTCAAGCCTTGACCGTTTCGATCCACCCTCACCGGATCCGTTCGATTCAAGTCGAGCCAAGCCCCATCCCGATCTACCGTCGACCCACCGTTGATGCCTCTGGACGCCGTTCGACGCGAAGACCGCCGGCGGAAACCCTATCGCTGTCGAGAAGCCGACCCGCTGTGTAGATGCCGGAATCGAGCCTCATCCCTGCCGGAGACGAAGGACGACGCGCCTCGTTGTTTTCCTCGAGGGTGGTTCGACCGAACTCCAATTTTTGTCGGAGCTGATGAACCCAGGCCACGACCGACCACTCTGTTCTTGCTCCCGTTTGCAGCGATGAAAAGGAAGATGAAATTTGGGGATTTCTCTCCTTAATTATACGTCCAAAACCATTTTTCTTCCCCAGTCCATTTTCTTAAATTCTGAGTAGCCCAAATACACATTATTCTTCCAAACCCAATTCCTTCCAAGTTCAAGCCCACTAAACCATTAATACTAGCCCACTACTTATTTATATTCTAGCACAAATTAATTAAACCCATATGCATTATATAGTACGTATATACTACACACATTAATTATATAAATACTACACAAATTATAATTATTACTTATATTTACCACATATATATTAATATATTTTATTTACACAATATTTATATAAAAGACAAATATTTATAAACTTCATGTACTAATTTATTAGGCGTGTCTTGCTAGGAGTCGAGCATTCGGGGATAGGAAGAGCATAGGATCTTAGGAAGATCTTAGGAGTCGAGTTTAGCTAGGTTGCACACGCTTCAAGAGGTAGGGGTTTCTTACCTTTTTCTTATGAACTATATTATTTGTACATATGTATGTGTATTTATGTGAATGATTGTTATGTTGTTAATATATGCATGTTATATGTGTCAGTTGAGATGTCGAACCTTGTATGATATATTTGCATGTAATATTTTATATGATATCGTTACGTGTAATATGCTCAAATAATATGCTTAAATGACATGTTATGAAAGTAAGGTTCACCCGTAGCAGGGGTGACAATAAGGTCCGTCCGTAGGCAGGGACGGCAGTATGGTACAAATAAGGTTCACCCGCAGGCAGAGGTGACAGTAAGGTCCGCCCGTAGGCAGGGGCGGCAGTATGTGAAATTTATGTGTAACTACATGTTCAGTATGTGAAAATTTATATGTTTTACATGATATGAAAGCACGATGAATTTGTTTATGTGAGTTATATGTCTACATTCATGTGATTACACATGTCATTTACTTATGATATGATTCATGACTTTAAGATAAGTTATTTCTACTGAGCACGTTGAGCTCACCCCAATCAACGACAATATTTTTAGGTACGCACTAAGGGGGTTCGAGGGGCATGACGAGGATGGCGGTGTGACTCATTGTATTTACGTTACTTTTATTACTAAAACTTTAATTTTTATTATGTATATTTTGACCATTGAGCTTGACTTTTTGAAGTATTTGAAATCATGAATGCCTTTTGTCCTGTTTGAAAAATGCTATTATTTTGAAAAATCATGGTTTATTGTATGTAATCCCCGCACTTGATTAATTACTTTTAAATAAATTATTATATTTAAACGACTTCTGCTTTATTATACAAAATAAAAAACGGGGCGTTACACTAAGTGTGGAGTTTCCTTTGGAGGGTGATGTTAATTTCTTAGATTACAAGGTAGAACCTTATCCGGTCGAGTTCCTTCTTGAGGGTGTAGGTAAAGACGAGGAGAAGGTTTTGGAATAACATGTCCTTTGTGATTTCATGGTTGAGATTTCTAATCCTTCTCCACTTCCGGATATTCAAGAGAAGAGGAAATCATGGGGTTTTGGTCGGAGAATTTATGGTTTGGAGGACTTGGGAGTTGATATTGGACTTTCCAACGAAATGCATCCCAACGAGCGTCCTCGAAAGCCTCCCGGGCAGCAACACGAGCAGCCTCGTCCCTCTCTCTCGTCCTCCTCTCCGTCTCGGCGGTCTCGAGCAAGCCAACCCTCGTGCCGAGTGCTCCAATCTGCAGGTCAAGGTGAGTGCGGAGCTCGGTGAAATGAATGCCCCAATCCTGGCTAGCACCGGAAGAAGAGGCTCCCGCGGCATCAATCACGGGACGTAGGACCAGCTTCTGGGCTTTAGCCCGCTGGTGGATAGGCCACATGTGAGTCGGGTCCTTCATATAGGACTGATGAGCCATATTTTTTGGCTCATTTTTTAGGTTTTTAGAGTCAAGTATATCGAGTCTTTAGTTTGTTTTTACTTTGTTTGTGTCTGGGAGGGCACGTTTGGGTACTTGGGCAAGTTTTGCAGGTGGGCAGGTAAAGGGAAGAAAAGAGGAGCGCACTGTGTGAAAGAGGCAAGAAAATCACCTTCCATGGTCAAGAGCATCCGTTGAGCAAGCCAGACTGACGAAAAGGATCCAGCAGAGTTGATCAAGCAACTAGGCCGTCAGCAGGTGGAGCAAGACTTGAGCTCGATCAAGTACCGCACATGGTCCGCTACCTCAACCAGTCAGAGAAGGAAGTACATGGGCAAGCGCTAACATTGACGGAGACGGAACGTTGGGCATGCGGTGTACCAGGAGTCCTGAATTCTGTGGAGTCTTTTAAAGAGGACCAGATTCACACTCCCGCCTAAGAAGGACTCTCGTCCGGTCTTAGAGGTATTTCCCCCTCACGTCTCTTATCCATCCAAGCCCGTCTATATAAGAAGAGCGACTGATGAAGAAACCCTACAACACATGAGCAGCGAAGAACACGGAGCAAGCCCTAACCTGTCCAGTGAAGAAGAAGGCGGCCGCGTGAGCAACCAGACTCGCCGGCGATTATTTTCTGTTAAGCCCTCGGGCTAAAAAACAATTTCCTTTATGTTTTAATGCTTTTGATTTCGTACTTTGATTTCATTTCCCTTTGAACAATTTCCAGTTTTAATGCATAATATAGTTCGTCGTAATCTCTTTGTTTTATTTTCTGTTTTAATTATGTCAAGTAGCTAAACAGTTCGTATCTGGGCAAAGGCAGAACCTGACCAACCCTGAGACGTGATCGTGCCGGGAGGCTTATTGATGACAGCAACTAGCTGAGTTTTGTTCCCGATTCAACAGGGTAGTAACTTAAGCATGTTAGGGACTTGGGCAATCCTACAGTGACCAGTGGGAACCCCGACTTGCCTAACACAGGAGTACGTGGATCAACGCGACCGGGAGACTGGGCGTCCGCGAAGTACAACATGTTGCTGGAGATGTGGTCGTATGACTTGGGTCTGTCCAGGCATGCTATTGGCCATTCCGGGTTTGCTTGGAGGATGAAGGCGACTTGACCAACTTAGACTCATGCGGTCACATAGTGTCGAATTGGTCAACGTCAGGAGACCTGTCGAGAGAGATCTGGCAGGACTTAAACATAAGAGCGAATAAGGGTTCGGGTATTAATATGCGTGACATCATAGGGATGGTAATACTTGGGATCTATAACTGGAAGACAAAACTGTTAGCAAAATGATATACGTACCGATGATCGGCAGCACATAGGTCAAGGGGGAAGTCAGGGGAGTCAATGCCTGGATACTTTAGTCTTTATTGTTTCATTTTCTCTGCTTAGTCGAGTCTGTTAATTGCTCAATCATTTAATTAGGTTGCATGTTAGTTTTATTTTTGTTTAAGTTATTTGTTATTTTTCAGTCAAGTAAACACGGTGACCACGGTTCGGCAGTGCCCAACTGCTCTCCAAAACAAAACCTTTTCAAACGTGACAACCCAATTGAGCATTCAAAGCCGGGAAAACTATAAGCTAAATCGCCTCCTCGTGGGATCGACCCTATACTTGCTACTAGTACTTGTGCTAGTGAATAGTTTAGGAACTATAAATATTATTTTGCGCTACTCCACGACGGTAGCGTCAAAATTGGCGCCGTTGCCGGGGAGGCAATATTCCAAGCCAATAGTTTTCCGTGCTAACGCTTGACCTATTTTTGTATGCAGGATTCTGACTCATCGGGAAGCAAGGATACAGGGCTACTATTTGATCCTGAAATCGAGCGAACCGCAAGGAAGAATCGAAAAGCAGCAAGACAAAAGCAAGCATTAGCACGTGCCGCTCAAGTAACTCAGTTGACCATAACTGAGACAGGAGAGTCGATCTCGGACACAGCGAGAGAAGATTCACCGAACACATCCAGGTCACCTACGCGATCAAGGATGGGAGAAGAGAGAGCCAAGACGTTGAGGGACACGATGTTCCCAGAGAACTTGAATCTGAAACCACTGGGCATCACCTTGCCCACGGTTGAAAACAATTCTTGGGAGATGAAGCACGGCTTCATCCAGATCTTGCCCAAGTTCAGTGACATGCCCCTGGAGGATCCCCAGAGACACCTCCAAGATTTTGAATTGGCATGTGGCACCATCCGAGCAAGCGAAAGGCTAGGGGAATACATCAGGCTCCTAGCCTTCCCTTTCTCACTAGCCGAAGGTGCCCGAGAATGGCTTTACACTCTACCTGCTGGAGAAGTGACCACCTGGAGTCAGCTTCAGCAGAAGTTCCTTGAGAAGTACTTCCCAGCTGCACGCATCCAGCAGATGAGGAAGAAGATCAACAACATCAAAATGGGAGGAGGAGAGAATTTCCATGACTACTGGGTCAGGTTCAAGCAGATGTTGGCTAAGTGCCCACAGCATCAGATCCTTGACCATGACTTGGTCCAGTACTTCATCTCTGGACTAAGAGAGACGGAGAGGACATGGATCAATGCAGCTTGTGGAGGATCCATTCTAAACAAAAGGGCCGACGAAGCATTCAAAATCTTCAAGGAAATGGCCGAAGAGACAAGGGAGGATGGCAGTGACCTACCCAGGAACAACTTGCCCGTACCGTCTGCAACTGAAGTCAAATTGGACAAGCTGTGCAACATAGTTGAGCAACTGGTGCTCAACCAAAACCCAGGGCTAAAGAGAGGAGTCAAGGCATGCCAAATCTGCAAGGAAAGTAACCATGCCACTGACGAGTGCCCTGAGCTTTTTGACGAAGAGGTCAAGGTGATAATGCAGAACAATGGGAACGGACAAAGGCCCAATGGAAACACGTACAACTCGAACAACTGGAAAAATCATGACAACAACCGGTATGGAAACAATAACTACCAGGGCGGAGGGAACCAAGGAAATCAAGGCCAGCAATACCACGGCCAGAACAATCATCAGAGGAACAACTACCAAAATGAGGGCAACCAGCAGAACCAGAGCAATGGCCCGACTTTGGCAGATATGATGCAGACCTTGGTCAATGAAAACATCAAAGCCCAACAAGAGAATGACCGGTACAAACAGGACAATGAGAAGTACAAGGTCGAGACTAGAGGTCAACTTCAGAATATCAATGCTCAAATGCTTGAGTCACGTGGGCAATTTCAGAACATCAATGCCCAACTGGCACACTTGACCCAGGCTATGACCGAAATGAATAAGAAGACCAACGGTCTACCTCCCCAAATTGAACTCAATAATGCCCAACTGAATGCAATCCACCTCAAGAGTGGAAAGGTCCTGGCCGAAACGCCCAAGAAATCAACCTCACCATCTCAAAAGGAAGGAATAGTGGAAGAAGTCAACGAGGAAGAAGAATCAGAGGAAGAAATTGAGCTGATACCACCCAAACAGAAGGAAACCTCAGTACCTGCCCAAGCAGGAACACCACCAAAAATTTACCCTCCTTTCCCAGGCAGATTGAACAAGAAGAAGGAAAAGGAGGATACGAATGAGATGTTCCAAATGTTTAAAAAGGTGGAAATCAACATGCCTCTATTGACCATCCTAAAATCCATGCCCAGGTGCGCCAAATTCCTCAAGGAGCTGTGTACCAAGAAGGTGAAATACCAAGACGATGCCAAATTCGAAGTGGGAGAGAATGTTTCAGCGGTGCTCCAGAGGAATGTGCCAAGGAAATGTGCAGACCCTGGAATGTTCTATATTCCCTGCATAATAGGCAACATGAACATAGAAAAGGCGATGCTCGACTTGGGAGCATCGATCAATGTGATGCCTAAGTCAATGTACGAAGACTTGGGTATAGGGCCAATGAAACCAACAAGGGTAGTGATCCAGCTAGCAGATAGATCAAACGTGTACCCCGAGGGAATTCTGGAAGATGTACTGGTCAAGGTAGAGGAGCTCATCTTCCCTGCCGATTTCTATGTCTTGGACATGGGAAGGTCAAGCAAGCAGCCAGTAATGATCTTGGGCAGACCATTCTTGAAGACAGCAAGAACACACATTGACTGCGAGACTGGAAAGCTGACCTGCAAATTCGAAGGAGAAACAGTCACATTTGACTTGTTTAAATCGATGAAGCACCCAGAAGACACTGAGCAAGTGCATTATGTTGACCAGATTGACGAATTGATCGAGGAGCAGGCTCTGGGATATGGAGTCTCTGACAAAGTAGATCTGGTGATACAAAGGGGATTGACCATAGAAGATGCAGTTGATGAGCAACTTGAAGTCCAACAGATAGTTGAGCAACTGGGAGCTTTGGAAAATCATCCTATGGGCATGAGCAAGCTGCCACCCCAGGAAATCACGATCATGGTGCCATCCCTGGAAAAACCACCAGAATTGGAACTAAAGAAACTCCCTGCACATCTCAAGTACATGTTTCTCGGGCATAATGATACTTTGCCCGTGATCATTAGTTCAAAATTAAAAAAAGAAGAAGAGAGCAGGCTGAGATACATCCTTGACCAGTACAAGCAAGCCATTGGATGGACTCTGGCCGACATCAAAGGGATCAGCCCCACCATATGCCAACACCACATATTGCTCGAGGAAGAGTCAAGTCCAGTACGTGATCCACAGAGGAAACTGAACCCTGCCATGAAGGAGGTGGTGCTCAAGGAAATACTTAAGCTGCTTAACTTGGGCATTATCTACCCTGTTTCAGATAGCAAATGGGTCAGTCCAGTCCATGTGGTGCCCAAGAAGTCAGGAATCCAAGTGATTGAGAACGAAAAGAAGGAGCAAATAGAGTTGGGCACTGCCGAACCGTGGTCACCGTGTTTACTTGACTGAAAAATAACAAATAACTTAAACAAAAATAAAACTAACATGCAACCTAATTAAATGATTGAGCAATTAACAGACTCGACTAAGCAGAGAAAATGAAACAATAAAGACTAAAGTATCCAGGCATCGACTCCCCTGACTTCCCCCTTGACCTATGTGCTGCCGATCATCGGTATGTATATCATTTTGCTAACAGTTTTGTCTTCCAGTTATAGATCCCAAGTATTAACATCCCTATGATGTCACGCATATTAATACCCGAACCCTTATTCGCTCTTATGTGCGACGCGAGCGGATATGCGGTGGGCGCTGTACTTGGGCAAATGAAGGGCAAGGAACGACATGTAATCTACTATGCATCCAAGACTTTGAACCCTGCCCAATGCAACTACGCGACCACAGAGAAGGAACTACTGGCCGTGGTGTTTGCATTCGAGAAGTTCAGATCTTACTTGCTCGGAAGCAAAACCATAGTCTACACTGACCATGCCGCGCTGAAGTACTTAATGGCCAAGAAGGAGACCAAGCCACGGCTGATAAGATGGATCTTGTTGCTACAAGAGTTCGACATCGAAATCAGAGACAAGTCAGGCAACCAAAACTTAGTGGCTGACCACTTGAGCAGGATAATCCAGCGAGAAGAAGGCATGCCCATCACAGAGACTTTTCCAGATGAGTACTTATATCAAATTTCAACCCACTCGGGGGAGCCATGGTATGCAGACCTGGCCAACTACATAGTCACAGGGGATATAAGGGAAGACATGACCCTTTACGGTAAGAACAAACTCAAGCGGGAAAGCAAGAAGTACATTTGGGACGACCCCTACATGTGGAAGAGGGGAGAAGATCAAGTACTTATGCGTTGCATCCCTGAAGTTGAGCAAGCAGATATTCTAAAGCACTGCCATGAGCAAGCCTGCGGAGGACATTTCGGCCACCGACGTACAGCAAGAAAGGTACTTGACTGTGGTTTTTATTGGACAACTCTCTTGAGAGATTGTTTTGAGTGGTGCAGGAGCTGTGACAAGTGCCAGAGAGAGGGGAACGTGACCAAGAGAGATGAGATGCCCATGATGCCCATCATGCCCGTAGAAGTCTTCGACGTATGGGGCATCGATTTCATGGGACCACTGCCCAACTCCAGAGGAAAAGAGTATATACTCTTGGCAGTTGACTATGTATCCAAATGGGTCGAGGCCAAGGCGACAGCAACTAATGATTCAAGAGTGGTAGCCACCTTCCTCAAGGGCGATATATTCAGCAGATTTGGTGTACCTCGCGCATTGATCAGCGACCAAGGCACACACTTCTGCAATTACATAATTGAAAGGTTGCTCAGGAAGTATGGAGTGCACCACAGGATCTCCACAGCTTATCACCCCCAGGCCAATGGGCAAGCCGAGCTATCCAATCGTATCATTAAAACCATCTTGAGGAAGACGGTCAAGCCAGAAGGTAAGGATTGGAGTGACAAGCTCGATGATGCACTTTGGGCCTACAGAACCGCCTACAAAACACCTTCAGGGATCTCTCCCTACCGTATGGTGTTTGGCAAGTCATGCCACTTGCCCGTGGAAATTGAACACAAGGCGCATTGGGCAGTTAACAAGGTCAATTTTGACTGGGATGCAGCCAGCGAAGGACGTAAGCTTGACCTAACTGAGCTGGAGGAGATAAGAATTGAAGCGTATGATAACGCGGTCAATTACAAGGAGCGAACAAAGAGAGCCCACGACAAAATCATCAAGAAAAAGAAGATCGAGCCTGGTCAACTGGTTCTGGTTTACCAAACCAAGTTTAAGTTCAAGGCTAAAAAGCTATCCACCAAATGGGCAGGACCATTCATAGTCCATGCTGTTTGCCCAAATGGTTCGGTAGAGCTATTTAAACCAGGTGACGATCAGATCTTTAAAGTGAATGGGCAGAGAGTCAAGGCTTACTATGGGAATGAGGATCTCAAGGGGATGATACCCCCTGAGCCAGCCACTTGACCAAGTAAAGCAAGAAAAATAAGTCAGGCCCATGACAATAAATAGAGGCAAATACCGAAGGCGAACTCGGTATGTATACTATGCTTTTCCATTATTTCTTTTTATTAATAAATTTACCACGCCAAGGAGTAGCCTTGGGCAGGAAAGGGTTTTGGTCTGTCTTTGTTTTCAGGAAACAGGAAAACTGAGCGGGCAACTGCGGTAATTGAGCAATAAGTAGGAGAGGCCAGCTGTGATGATTGCAGGATTATCATTCAAAATCCTAATTCATCTATACCACTACCCCTCTACTTCAAAAACCGCACAACCCCTCAACTTCCCCCACTACCACCATCACCCCATAACCCTAACTCCCGCAAATCATGGTATCAACCCATCCCAAAAACACAAAACTCAACAAAATCCCCCACGGTACCAAAATCGATCTCACCAGTCCACAATCGCAACCACCAAAGAAGATGGCCGGAGCCAAGACGTCAAAAACCGCCGCCGCCGCCTCTGTACCCGCGAAGGAGAAGACACCACCACCACCGGAAAAAGGAAACACCCCTTCGCCGGTCAAACAGAGCCCGATGCGCGAAGAAAGCCCACCACCCCTCAACACCGACTTGGTGGACCAACTGACGGCTGAAATCGAAGCCCCAAAACTGTCCGACCTCGACACAACTCCAAAACCGTCCAACGAATCAGCTCCGGCAAGTCAGAGCGGCGAACCAAGCGAAGACATAATCAAGAAACGGAAGTTCACGGCGGAAGAAAAAGGTAAGTTCAAGAAACCCCGAGAAAACACGCCGGTCGCCACCATGGAGTCGTCGTCCGACGAGAAGCCCGACGACATGTCCACTGCCGGCGGCGAGGAGGATGAAAAAGACGGCGAAGAGGAGACGGAGATTAAGGAAGAATCGGAGTCGATTCCGGCCAACACGCCTGAGAAGAAGACCCCGGCGTCGACCCGAGTCACCCGTGGCAAGGGCAAGCAGTCAGTACCCCCACCTTCAAACATCCAGAAAAGGGCAGTCGTCGTGCCCAAGACGGTATGTTTCGAAACCCTTAAGTATTTGAATATTCTTGATCAAGTTAAAGGGTATTTTGCAGCTATAGGATGGGAGGACTTCTTGACATGGCCAGGGCAAGTCTCTGAGAAGTTGGTCAAGGAGTTCTATGAAGATCTGGAGGTGAGGACGAGCAAGGATGGCGGGCCGTTGGGCATTTCTTTCAAATTGATGGGATCGTATAATGAGGCGAGCATCTTCGAGATCAACATGGCCATGGGAGCGGCCAGTTTCAAGGACAAGTTTTCAAAGGAGTACCAGGACAGATTGACCACACCACCAGAGCGCACGCAGAAGGAGAGGAACGAGATCTGGAGGGCCTTGAGCAAGGATAAAATATTCAAATCTCAGGAGGCCAAAAATTTCCAGCTGAAGGACGACGCCTTGCGCATCTGTCACCGTATCCTGGCCTACAATTTTTACGGGAAGAAGGATAACAGCAACACAGTCTCCCTAACCGAGCTTGATCTACTGTGGTGCATGACCAAGAAGATCAAGGTCAACTTTGGAGCTTTCCTGTGCGCACAACTGAAGAACATCTTGAGCAAGCCAGCACAGAGGTTGTCCCTTGCCCACTTTCCAGGAGTCTATGCCCAGAGAATGGAGTTGAAGCTTGATTTCGAGTTGATGGAGATGATGCCCGAGGAGAAGTTTGACCACGCATGTCTGAATAGGATGGCTGATATCAGAGTTGATGGAGAGGAGTGGGTGTTCACAAACCCAGAGGAAGTGAAGGCCTTGGCAATGGCAGCCAAGGCGAAAGTGAAGACCGAGCCTGTGAGTCGACCAAGTGTGAGGGTCGAGTCGCAGAAGGAGGAGATCCTTGAGCAATTGGATGTCCTCGAAGAGAAGCAGGATCGTATTGGAGAGAAGCAGGAAGAGATGCACGCTGCCCTACTTGCCTACTTCGTCCACGTTGGATTCAGGTACCCACCTGAACCCAAATCCTAAATGTACCCTCCCTTTTTGTTTTAGTAGTTTAGGATTTTATTTTTGTTTTTTTTATTTGGTCTTGAGTCTGCCCGACTTATGTCTGATGGGGTCGACCTCTTTATTTGCACACTTTGCCCAAGGCAAAGTGTGTATGTGGGAAGGTGCGCCAACATCGTTGGAGTCGGAGTCAGGGGGGATGCTTGCCCAACTTATTACTGTTTGCACACTTTGCCCGAGGCAAAGTGTGTGAGTGGGGGAACGGCAAGAGCAACCCCATAGTTTGATCGAGTCGCATGCTTGATAAATACCTTGATCAACTTGAACAGTTTTCAAAATTAATAGTCTATGCATGAAAAATATTAGGGACGATGGAATTGCAACTAGGTAAGCTGTGAGGATTTGAGCCTACATCTGTGTGATATATTTCTTTCTTGAGAGTAGCTGTTTAAAATGTTTGTGATGCTGAAGCTTGCCCAAGTTCTGACCATTGTGATTATTTGAAAATTGAGTTGAGTAGTAAATGACTTAGGCATTTTCTTTCTGCACTAAAAATAAAAGAAGACCCTTGTTAGCCCCTTGAGCCGAGCCAAAATTTCTTGATCACCTGGGGGAAAACTCCCACTGCCCTGACCAACCTGCAAATATGCTCAATTACATAAAAAGAGCAAGTCAGGGCAAAGTCTTCTCTAGGAAAAAAAAAAAAAAAAAAAAAAAAAAAAAAAAAAAAAGAAAAAGAAAAAAATAGATCCACCAATAAAAGGGTGTGCTAAGGCCCGTAAGAAAGAGAAGAAATTAGGAGGAAATTTGCTAAGTAAAATGCATGTCCTACCTAAGATCAATTCTGGGCATTGCCCAAGCTAGCCTATACAGTCACCCTAGAAAGCCCTAATGATATTGCCTAACTCAATTGAAAATGTCACAGGATAGAACTTGGTCAAGCCCAAAGCAGAACTTCTTTTAAAACAGCATTGAGCGAAACACTACCCATCCACTACATAGAGAGAAACACTTAGTGAGAATCCCAAAATCCTGTTGCAAACTCTTGACCGTTTTTTATGCATCCCATTGACTATGATTTTGACTATCTGTTCACTTGATCAATTCTCTGTATTTTGATAAGCATGCTGTTCTTGAGTCTTCTATTTTCTTTCTATCTCTACCCCCTGTTTGTTTTCTGCTTGAGCAGGCAAGTCACCGTGCACGCTTGAGGACAAGCGAAGTAAAGTGTGTGCGTGTGATGAGCCATATTTTTTGGCTCATTTTTTAGGTTTTTAGAGTCAAGTATATCGAGTCTTTAGTTTGTTTTTACTTTGTTTGTGTCTGGGAGGGCACGTTTGGGTACTTGGGCAAGTTTTGCAGGTGGGCAGGTAAAGGGAAGAAAAGAGGAGCGCACTGTGTGAAAGAGGCAAGAAAATCACCTTCCATGGTCAAGAGCATCCGTTGAGCAAGCCAGACTGACGAAAAGGATCCAGCAGAGTTGATCAAGCAACTAGGCCGTCAGCAGGTGGAGCAAGACTTGAGCTCGATCAAGTACCGCACATGGTCCGCTACCTCAACCAGTCAGAGAAGGATGTACATGGGCAAGCGCTAACATTGACGGAGACGGAACGTTGGGCATGCGGTGTACCAGGAGTCCTGAATTCTGTGGAGTCTTTTAAAGAGGACCAGATTCACACTCCCGCCTAAGAAGGACTCTCGTCCGGTCTTAGAGGTATTTCCCCCTCACGTCTCTTATCCATCCAAGCCCGTCTATATAAGAAGAGCGACTGATGAAGAAACCCTACAACACATGAGCAGCGAAGAACACGGAGCAAGCCCTAACCTGTCCAGTGAAGAAGAAGGCGGCCGCGTGAGCAACCAGACTCGCCGGCGATTATTTTCTGTTAAGCCCTCGGGCTAAAAAACAATTTCCTTTATGTTTTAATGCTTTTGATTTCGTACTTTGATTTCATTTCCCTTTGAACAATTTCCAGTTTTAATGCATAATATAGTTCGTCGTAATCTCTTTGTTTTATTTTCTGTTTTAATTATGTCAAGTAGCTAAACAGTTCGTATCTGGGCAAAGGCAGAACCTGACCAACCCTGAGACGTGATCGTGCCGGGAGGCTTATTGATGACAGCAACTAGCTGAGTTTTGTTCCCGATTCAACAGGGTAGTAACTTAAGCATGTTAGGGACTTGGGCAATCCTACAGTGACCAGTGGGAACCCCGACTTGCCTAACACAGGAGTACGTGGATCAACGCGACCGGGAGACTGGGCGTCCGCGAAGTACAACATGTTGCTGGAGATGTGGTCGTATGACTTGGGTCTGTCCAGGCATGCTATTGGCCATTCCGGGTTTGCTTGGAGGATGAAGGCGACTTGACCAACTTAGACTCATGCGGTCACATAGTGTCGAATTGGTCAACGTCAGGAGACCTGTCGAGAGAGATCTGGCAGGACTTAAACATAAGAGCGAATAAGGGTTCGGGTATTAATATGCGTGACATCATAGGGATGTTAATACTTGGGATCTATAACTGGAAGACAAAACTGTTAGCAAAATGATATACGTACCGATGATCGGCAGCACATAGGTCAAGGGGGAAGTCAGGGGAGTCGATGCCTGGATACTTTAGTCTTTATTGTTTCATTTTCTCTGCTTAGTCGAGTCTGTTAATTGCTCAATCATTTAATTAGGTTGCATGTTAGTTTTATTTTTGTTTAAGTTATTTGTTATTTTTCAGTCAAGTAAACACGGTGACCACGGTTCGGCAGTGCCCAACTGCTCTCCAAAACAAAACCTTTTCAAACGTGACAACCCAATTGAGCATTCAAAGCCGGGAAAACTATAAGCTAAATCGCCTCCTCGTGGGATCGACCCTATACTTGCTACTAGTACTTGTGCTAGTGAATAGTTTAGGAACTATAAATATTATTTTGCGCTACTCCACGAAGGTAGCGTCAAGGACCCCCGAGTGAGCTCGTCGCAAGAGATGGGCTTCGTGTCGGCCGGTTCAAGATCTCCAACATAGGTAGCAATATCGACCCCCAAGTGGATGGCGAGCATAGAAATAAGCGTCCCGAGGCTAAGCTTCAGTGGTGCGCGCTTCACGATGGTCTCCAACATAGAGAACACGGCACCGACAATAGAGATCTTAGTGCCGAGGTGGGCACGGTGAATGGCCCAAAGCTCCGGTGCGCTAATCTTATTGGCCTCTAGCTTGCCGAAGATAGTCGTCGCAAGGAACTTGTGTAGAAGCACAAGCTCGGGATCCGCCAGAGAGCTAGTGTTGACCCCGGAAGTCCAAGTGCCGTAAGGAGTCAACGAACACCAAGCCTCGCTCGCATCAAAATCGGATGGTGGGCCCAACTCTCCATCAAGATGAAATCCCCATGCGTCGTGCATCATCTTCGGAGTAAGAGTGTGCTGGACTCCTCCCAGACGGAAAGTGGCAATTTGGCGCCTCGGTGCTTTCTTGAAGCTCAGAAGAAACTCGAAAGTGAGCTTCGGGTGATGTGGAAGGTCGGAACGGGCGACCTTGATGATACCAAGGTTAGTGCACACCTCCGTCATGCGGTCATAGAGTCCGAGGCCCCGGATGAAAACCCAGTCAAAAGGGCGAGACGATGCCACCTTTCCGGCGCGGAGACGAACGTATTGTGCCACCTCGTCGGCTTCCGGAGTCAAACCATACACGAGACCTCCTCCTTCGGCCAAGTTGATCTCAGCTTCCTCAGCCATAGCTTCCTCGTTGTCCATGAGTGCAAGCTTCGGTTAATCGGGCTAGAATTCTGGTCAAATCTCAAACTCACTGCCTGTCTGTACTAGATGTCGGACGACACTGATGTTGTACTGCACTGGTGTCGGGCGACAGGATAAAATCCCCAATCTGAAACCCTAATGCATAGATGTCGGACGACACAGAATTGCTACTGAAATGATGTTGGACGACAAGAGCAAATCCCCAATACCAAACCCTGATCAGCTGATGTCGGACGATTCACAAATACACAGCCGGGGTGTCGTACGACATAATTCAAACTCAACTTTACTTCCGGCGAGCTCGACTGAAATAAGTGGAAGGGAAAAAAAAGCAAGCCGAAAACCTGGGTGTCGATCGATTTCTGAAGTGAGAGCAGACGGTGGCGGAGCGGAGGAGCGGTGGCCGTGGGTGGTTCGAGCGGCGGCGGTTTCGGGCGTCGGGGCGGTTGGCTTCGGTGTGTTGGACAGGCGGCGACGGGTAATGGTTGTGCGGGCGTAGGTAACGAGGACGGTGGTGGCAATCGGCGGCGGAGCAGGGCGGCGGTGGCGAGTTGTCGGGTTGGAGTCGGGCGAGAGGGATTTTACGGGGGTGTGAAAAGAGAAAAGTGAGGTGGGAGGCGGTTTTTAGGGTTGTGCATTCAGTTTTAACCCCGCAGCTCACTTTGTCGGACGACACCAAAATCCTGTCGTCCGACATGCCACGTCATAAGTCGCACGATTCAGAACACAGATGTCGTGCGACATCCAGAGTAGCTATAGATGATGTCGGGCGACAAACTGGGCAGTTTCAAAAACTTTTTCGCGACACGACCCCATTTTCGCCCGTCTCGATCCACAATTCAGCATCCAACAAGTGAGTAGGCTCTCACAAGCACCTTTTAACGTCAAAGGCTCGACGTTCGTGGGTAAGCCTCCACGGGGCGCTCGTCTACGTCCCGAGCTCGGACACTCCACTTCTAAAAACTCAATCATTACGGGCATTTGCCCTTGCCAACTCATCAAAACGAGACTCCACATACCGTCGAAGATCCTCAATTTGAGCTTTCCTAGCATTATCCCGTTGTTCGGAATCACGGAGTTGAATAGCATGGTGGTCACTTTCTTGAGCACGGATTTCGGAAAATTGATTAAACATATCGCACCGAAGGCTAGCCAAATCCATATGAGAATTAGAAACCGGGGCCGGTTCACTAGTACCCCGTAGACGGTCGGATTCCAACTTCTCCAAGTACCGTTTGACGGTTCCCCGTTCGTGAAAAGGACGGAACGTATTTTTATCCTCCATATACTCCCCGTGTAAGAATTCTTGATAGCCAATTTTCTCCGGAACAACAACCACAAATTTAGCCGGTTTCTTCGATAAATCAAATACCCTCAACCGGACCGCCAAGATAGTCAACATCAAACCCAAACATGGATGAAAACTCTTCCTCTTCACAACACTCTCAATTTGTTTAAAAATAAAGTCGACCAAGCAAACCCGAATATTCTTGTACGCACAATGAAGGAGCCACAACTCTTGTGTATTGACTTTGTTACCTTCTTGCTTGGCCATGAGATTTTGAGAGATAAATTTGTGCAAAACCACTAATGTCGGGTCCTCAAGAAATGCGTTCCCAATTCCTTGTGTCGACCAATTATCGAACGTGGTCAACTCTTTCCAAGCCTTCCTTGGATTCCAATCACTTGGGGCACTAGAAACTCCATCCAAATTTATTTTCCACACCGACTTCATCACCTCTGGAGTCAACTTGTATTCCTTGTTCAACATACGGAAAGTAGCAAATTTCCGGGATTCATCCATCCGGTAAGTACACAAGAACTCCGTAGTAATCGGCTCATACAAGGCTAACTCACTCGTTCCCATATCCTCCAAACCGAGTGGAACAAGCAACTCAAAGACCCGATCAAAAATCCCCATTTTTTCAAAGAATTCCTCATCAAGAACACAAGGTGGAATCGGAGGTTGCCCATAAATTTTTCGATAGATAGTTACCTCCTTCGGGTCCTTAGAGGTGAATGGAAGCCCATAGTCAACCTCGACAACTCCGGAAAGATCCTCAACAACGTTCTTCCCCTTCGAGCCTCCACCGGATCTAGTTGCCGGAACCGGAGTAGATTGAGCATTTGTCGAGAAATCCGGACGAGCTCTCTTCCCGGCATTTGGACGAGACTTAGACATGATGAGGTGATTAGTGAAGCTCTCCAATTGATTTCGCACTTGAGAAATGAAGAAAGTAGAAGATTTGGGCGAAATGGGTGGAATTGGATGTATTTGGGGGATCTGTCCGCTCAACTTGTCGTCCGACACAGTATCCTGTCGCCCGACAACGTAGGTTCTTGTCGTCCGACAGAAGATACCTGTCGTCCGACAAATTCGCTGCGTGCGACGTTATTGGGCCGCGCTCGACGTACATTTCAGAACCCAAATCTGGGAGCCCACGTCGCTGCAGCCCATCTGCTGCGCTCGACGTAAACTTGTCGTCCGACAGAGATTCCTGTCGTCCGACAAGGAGCCCTGAACCCCGATTTTTCCGTCTTCATGGTGAGAAGGCCCTCACCAAGCACTCTTTTACGTCGGGAGTATGACGTTCGTGGATAAGCCCCCATGAGGCGCTAGTTTAACGTCGTTAGCTCGACTTAGCCAAAGTCGAGCTACTAGGCACAACCAACGGGCTCGTATACGGCCTCTTCCAATAAACTCACCTCGACATTTTCCTTCATGGTATCAACCCCATAATACGGTTTAACTCTATGTCCATTCACTTGGAAGGCACATTTAGTCCTAGGATCGTAAAGCTTCACCACACCGTATGGAAATACCTCCGCTATCTCAAAAGGCCCACTCCATCGGGATTTTAACTTTCCGGGAAATAGACGGAGTCTAGAGTTGAAAAGTAGAACTTGCATCCCGGCTACTAACTCCTTAGGCACTATGTGTTTATCATGGAACTTTTTCACCTTTTCCTTGGTAATTTTGTTGTTCTCATAGGCCTCGTCTCGTAGCTCCTCCAATTCCGTTATCTCCAAAAATCGATGTTTTCCCCCATTCTCGACATCAAGATTCGTTGCTCTTATAGCCCAAAATGCCCGGTGTTCGATCTCAACCGGCAAGTGGCATGCCTTTCCATAAACAAGACGAAATGGGCTCATCCCAATAACGGTTTTGTAAGCCGTTCTATATGCCCAAAGAGCATCGACTAGTCTCTCCGACCAATCTTTCCGGGAAGGTTTGACGGTTTTCTCAATAATGCCTTTGATTTGTCGATTGCTCGTCTCCGCTTGCCCGGAAGTTTGTGGATGATAAGCCGTGGCCACCTTATGACTCACCCCATTCTTCGTCATCAACTTCTCAAAGATTTTGTTGCAAAAATGGGTACCTCCGTCACTTATGATCGCCTTTGGAAATCCAAATCGAGAGAAGATGTATTCTTGAATAAAGCTAATGACCGTGTTAGCATCACATCTTCGAGTAGGAATAGCTTCGACCCACTTGGATAGATAATCCACGGCTAGGAGGATATACTCAAATCCACGAGAACTAGGAAAGGGTCCCATAAAGTCGATTCCCCAAACATCGAATACCTCCACTACAAGGTTAACTTGCATTGGCATCTCTTGTCTAGCTCCGATATTCCCCATTCTTTGGCAACGATCACAAGTAGTACAAAAGACTTGAGCATCCTTGAATAATGAAGGCCAATACAAACCCGATTGGAGCACCTTAAAAGCCGTCTTTTTCCCTCCAAAGTGTCCACCATACAAATCCGAATGGCAACATACTAGCACATCTCGTTGCTCATTCTCCGGTAGACATCTCCGTATAACATCATCTTTTCCCACCTTGTATAAGTATGGGTCGGCCCAAAAGTAATATTTACAATCGTTCACGAACCTTTTCCTAGCTTGAGAAGTCAAGTCCTTCCTTAGAGCTCCGGCGGCAATATAGTTCACTATATCCGCATACCAAGGACTTGGCTCTACTAACATCAAATCCTCAAAAGGAAAAGCTTCGGAGATTCCCTCATACACATTTGCTTTCAAGAAGTCGCCAATTGGCTCAAGACGGGATAGATGGTCGGCTACCACGTTCTCACTTCCTTTCCTATCACGGATCTCCAAGTCGAACTATTGTAGTAAGAGCACCCAACGGATCAACCTCGGCTTAGAGTGTGGCTTCGTAAGAAGGTATCGAAGAGCCGCATGATCACTATACACAATAACCTTGGATCCAATGATGTAAGGACGAAATTTGTCAAGAGAAAACATCACCGCCAAGAGTTCTTTTTCCGTCGTCGTATAATTCAATTGAGCTCCGGAGAGAGTCAAGCTAGCATAATAGATAACATGAGAAAGCTTGTCGACTCTTTGGCTAAGCACCGCTCCCACGGCCAAGTTAGAAGCATCGCACATGATCTCGAAAGGAAGGTTCCAATTGGGAGCACAAACAATCGGAGCCGTGGTAAGCTTCTTCTTCAATATCTCAAATGCCTCCGTGCATTTCTCATCAAACTTAAACTCCACGTCTTGGCTCAAAAGATGGCAAAGAGGTTGGCTTATCTTAGAAAAATCTTTGATAAATCGCCTATAGAACCCGGCATGACCCAAGAAACTCCGAAGCCCCTTCACATTCACCGGAGACGGAAGTTTTGAAATAACGGAAATTTTAGCCGGGTCTACCTCAATACCTTTCTCGGACACCACATGTCCCAAGACGATCCCACTTCTCACCATAAAGTGGCTCTTTTCCCAACTCAAAGTCAAACTCGATTCAATACACCTTCGGAGAACTCTATCGAGCTTGGCAAGACAATCATCAAACGAACTCCCAAATAGAGAAAAGTCATCCATGAATACCTCCAAGAAATCTCCAATGAACTCCGCAAAGATCGCCATCATGCATCGTTGGACTGTTCCGGGCGCATTACAAAGACCAAAGGGCATTCGTCGCCAAGCAAATGTACCAAAAGGTGTAGTAAATGTCGTCTTCTCTTGGTCTTCCGGTGCAATAGTGATTTGGTAGTACCCGGAAAGTCCATCGAGAAAACAAAAGAACATATGGCCCGCGAGTTTGTCTAGCATTTGATCTATGAAAGGCAAAGGAAAGTGATCCTTCCTAGTAGCCGCGTTTAGCTTCCTATAATCAATGCACATTCTCCAACCCGTCGTCATCCGAGTCGGAATTAACTCTTTCTTCTCATTCTCAACAACCGTGATACCTCCCTTCTTCGGTACCACGTGCACCGGACTAACCCATTTACTATCCGATATGGCATAGATTAGCCCTTCATCCAAGAGTTTCAAAATCTCTTTCTTCACAACTTCCAATAAAACCGGGTTCAACCTCCGTTGGCCATCCCTCTTAGGCAAGGCCCCGTCTTCAAGAATAATCCGGTGAGTACAATGAGCCGGGTTAATTCCTTTAAGATCCGAGAGACTCCAACCAAAGGCTTTCACATTACGCTTTAGGACTTCAAAGAGAGCTCTTTCTTCGTGCTCATCCAAGGTCGAACTTATGATTACCGGTTTCAACTCACCCTCCTCCAAGAAAATATACTTCAAGTGTTGAGGTAATTCTTTTAGCTCGGCTTTACTTCCCGGGGGCAAGATATTCCCCCTCACCTCAAATTTTGGAAGCTTGTCCTCAAGCTTATCCTCCAATAAAGTCTCGGGAAGTACATTAACCTCGGTTTTACCACCCAAACTCTCTTCAAACTCCACATCTCCTTCAATCACAAATACATCATCTATAGATAAGAAAGATTCATCACCCATCAACTCCGAATTCTCCACCGGAACCTCCTCAATATCCATGCCAATACTCTCCACCGGACTATGTTCAAAATTCTCAAGGAAATTCATCTCGGAGAGATGATCAATAGAATCGAGAAACGAACACTCTTCCACAAATTTAGTAGAAGGAATCGAAATTCCATCTTTAGCCGAGAAAGAGACCGTTTCTCCCAATACCGTCATTTGAAGAGACCCATTCTTAACATCAATCAAGGTATTTGTTGTGGCCATAAAAGGTCGACCAAGAAGGATAGCATGATCTTTCCCATCTTCCTTGACTTCCCCAACATCGAGAACGACAAAGTCAACCGGAACGATCAAACCTCCCACTTTCACAAGAACATCCTCAATTATGCCCTTAGGATATCGTACGGACCGATCGGCCAATTGTAGACACATCCTCGTGGCCTTGAGATCTCCCAAATCCATCCGGTCAAACACGGAGAAAGGCATCAAATTAATTCCGGCACCAAGATCTACCATCCCCGAAACTTCCCGCCCATTACCCAAAGCAATCTTAATATTGAAACTACCGGGGTCACTTTGCTTTTCCGGGAGTTTATGTTGAAGAATAGCACTCGCCACCTCGGATACTACCACCTTCTCATCATCAATAAACCTCCTCTTCTTCGAAGCCAAATCTTTAAAGAATTTCACATAAGCCGGGACCGTGCGTATCACATCAAGAAGAGGGAGGTTGATATTCACCTTCGAGAGAAGCTTGTAGATGTCTTGGAATTGTTGCTCTTGTTTGTCATTAGTGAGGCGAAATGGATAAGGCGGACGATAAGGATTCGCCGTCTTATGTAGAATTTGTTCCTTGGGTGGCGCTTCGTTTTCCTTCTCCTTTGGTGGGACCAAATTAGGTGGGTCCACACATACTTCATCATCCAAACTCACCTCACCGACTTTGTTATCCACGATCTTACCACTCCTTAACATAGTCACCGCCTTTAGATGAGATGGTTGACTAGGAAACGTACCCTTTTGGAGTTGTTGGTGAATTTCACCTAGACTCGTGGAATGTTGACCCACTTGGGTCTCAATATGTTTCAATGCGGCTTCAAGAGTAGCAATCTTCTTATCTTGTTCAATCCGGTGATTAGTAGAAGATTGGACATAAGCATGAAATTCTTGCATGAGAGTTGGTCTCGTTTGTTGGTTCGAACCTTGATTTTGGCCTTGATATGGAGGTCGAGACCCCGAGCTTTGTCCGGGTGGTTGTTGATAGTTATTACCGGACCAAGAAAAATTTGGGTGATTCTTCCAAGCGTTGTTGTACGTGGGGGCAAATGGATCATTCTTAGAGTGAACCCCTTGAATAGCATTAACCTCAAAGTCTTGAGGTGGTGCGGTTTGTGGACAATAGTCTCCCCCATGGTCCGGTGACCCACATACACAACATGGCTCCTTCTTTACCTCTCCCTTCTCATCTCTTTTCATCAACGTGTGCATACACTTAGTGAGCTCATTCATTTGATTAGACATACCCAAATTAACTTCATTAGCATTCACCTTATACTTCCCACTCTTTTGCACAACATTTTGAAGAGAGTTTTCCGCCAACGTCTCACACATCTCATTAACTTCCTCACGATCCAACTTGCTATAATTTCCTCCGGAAGCATGATCAACCGTCATCCGACACTCACGGTCTAATCCATTATAGAAGAATTGCTTTAGTAATTCCGGGGGAAAATTATGATGTGGGCAAGCTCTCTCCAATGCCTTATATCGTTCCCAAGCTTCATGAAATGGTTCGTCCTCATCTTGTCTATATGCCACGATTTGTTCACGTAAGGCTTGAGTTTTGTGTTGTGGAAAATATCTTCCCGTGAACTTGTCGATCACTTCCTCCCAAGTTCTCAAGGAATTCGGTGGCAAGGTAAGGAACCAAGAACGAGCCTTCTCTTTGAGACAATGTGGAAAGCATTTCATCCACAATTGTTCCTCCGGGATTCCATTAAGAGGGAAGTCTTTAAGGGTAGAATAGAATTCCCGAATAAAATCAAGCACATTTTCCGAAGAGAACCCATGATACGTCGGCAATTGGTTAAGAAGGTGAGGCTTGAGCTCATAGTTCCGAGCTCCCGGACCAAGAATAATGCAAGAAGAGTCGGCATGAACCCTCGGTTTAGAGAAATCCCCAATTCTCGGGCGTTGAGGCTCAAAATTACCGACCGGAGGACGTTGATAAGCAAACCGATTTCGTTGACGTTCTTGCTCACGATTGTGGTCACGCTCACGCTCATAGTCTCTATAATTGTCGCGGTCACGATTACGGTGAGGTGGGGGTTGGTAATAACCCCTTCTGTGATAATACTCATCGTCCGTCTCTTGCGGTTGACCCCTATAACCCTCACGATCTTCGTCGGAGTAACGGTGACTTCTCCGGTTAGATCCCCGATCGTCCTCGGAATGGCGGTTGTGTTGATGAGGTGCACGCTCTCTATTATCATTCATACGAGGTGAACGGTTTTCTCTTCCGGAATGAGAGTGGTGAGATCCTCCATCATGAACAATGTTGTCATGATTCTCCATGGCAATAGCAAGGAAAGGTGTAGTAGGAACGGAGAGTGGTATGAATGTGAGTAGTGGCGGATGCTCGGATGTAGAGGCTAGATTACGAAGAGCCTTAGATTGATTCACGTTGTCAATGTATGGCAAGAGTAAGGGTTGAAGACTCCTTCGACCTTGCATACACAACAACAAACAAAAAGATCAAAAGGAAACAAGAACTTAACTAACACAAAATTCAATTCACGTCACCTAAATTGTTCCCCGGCAACGGCGCCATTTTGATTACTCAAAAGTTATTTATAAAATCCGAAAGATTTACGAGTGTAAATCCCCCGAGTCGGTCTCTCGTGGAACAATACTATCGGCACGTGAACGTCACTTTGTATATGCTAAGTACGAGTCTCGAAAGGGGAAAGAAAATCATTATCATCTAAGGGGGGTTGCAATTGAGTGTTTTGATTATCACTAGTACGAGTATTTAAAACGAGTAATTAAAAGATCGAGTTGTAACAAATGTGTTTTGGAAGCAAGGGTGTCTTAATTACTCTTCCTAACGAACTAGAGTTGACGATATTTATAAAATTCTCAATTAACTAATAATCGGACTATGATCACGGTGTTGTCACGTTCTCCCTCACCAAAGATCACTCACACATCGACCGTATGGTCCACTAGCGATATACCCGAGGTTGTTCGACACGAGACCACAAATCGAGAGGTGTAATTGTCCAATTACTAGAAATCAAGTTACTTGAGAAATCAACTCTAATTCATTGAGGAATTTCATCAAACACCCTTACAAAAGATTTAGCTAGTCATGATCAAGCACTCAAATTCACAATCCACAATCGAGTAAGCCATAATCGAGAGGAAAACGAAGAGAATCTCACCACGAGGACGATGGAATCGATGGATGAAGAAGACGATCGAGCCGAGCTTCCGAAATCGAGGTCGCACTTCAACTAGTCACCCGGAGAAACCGCTCCGATCAAAACGTCGGGCTCGATGCGAGGAATATCGTTTGTGAATGAGATTCAATCGGATTCTCGACGTACGGAATTTAGATCGTAAATTTGTGTTGAGGAATTGAAGAACATGAAAATGGAAATTGAATTGCTTGAGGAGAAAGCTAGAAATGTAATGTGTAAAGTGAGGAATGAAAGTTAGTTGAGGGGTCTACTCTCTCCAAGCTACAAACAACTATTTATAGTTTATCCACAAGACTAACCAAAAATACCAAAAAGCCCTTAAAACAAGTCAAACATAAGTCAAGACTTTATTCCTTCTCAATTTTCGCCCAAGAGAAGTGCTGATGCGTTCTTGGAGTAACTGGAACTTGCTCGCTCATCATATCGCCGATCCAACCGTTGATATTGTAGATATAGAAGTTGGGAACATCCTGTTAAAATTTCAGGTCAATCCAACGGTTAACGAAGCCGCAAAGACATTTTTCCCGAAGCCGCGCAGTGCGCGTCGCTCGCGGTAAATCCGCGTTGCTCGCAGGCTAAGTGCACTGACCCACACGTCGCTGCAGCTCATATCGTGTCGCTCGCGGTGATTTTGTCGTCCGACAACTTCGGGTGTCGTCCGACGTCTTCACGATTTCACTCCTTTAAAAATCTGGTTTCTTACTCCGACTTCTATGGCTTATATCTTCGTCCTCGGAACTCATTTCACCAAAGTGACCGTTGAAACTGTAGCTCTATAAGTCTTCTACGTGCTGTAGAAATTTGGGGACGATCCAACGGCGGAATTGTCTGGGATGACCATTCTTCTACGACTGCGCAAAGCTGGAATCGACATGAACCCTTTTGTGTATTTCTTCTCGTTTTTGCTCGATTCTCGTCCAAACTCTACCAAACCAAAACCATGACAACATAAACACATAATCACATTAATAGGATGAATAAAAGCACAAAAACAATACAAGAAAGTTACACAAAACAATAGAAAATGTCGCACAAAAACGTACGAAACAGTGTGCTTAATCCCTCGTCTATTGAAACTCAAATGTACGATGTTGGTGATCTCAAACCGCCTAAGCCGCCTAATTCGGTTAATAGATTTATTGACATTATTTGTGTTTTAGGTGAGAATTTATTGGATTTATTTGTGTTGAGGATGGAGATTGGATTTCTTGAGGATCGGTTGAGTGAAGATTTCTATATTGATGCTCGTGAGCCATTGCCCGAGATAGTATTCCTCTGGAAATATAGCTCGATATTTTTAGAGAGTCCGATGGATGAGAGCCATGACTTTGGGTTGTTAGACCCGTTTCCCCATCTATGGCGAGCCTTCACTTCTTTCTATTTGGAGGATCAAGCTCCTTTGACCGAAATGCTTTAATTGAGGAAGTATAGCTCGATATTTTTAGCGGTCGAGATGGCGAATGTCTACTTTCTACATCTAGATGCAAGTGTGGGGGAGATCGGTATTTCATTCACTTCTCTTCGATATCTCACCATACGTGCTCTAATGCTCTCTACTCTTGAGGACCGTGCTCCTTTACCCGAGTTAGTCTTCTTGAGAAAGTATAGTTCGATATTTTTAGCCTTAAAACGGTAGAGCTCGGAGCCATAAACCGAGTGCCACGTGGGGGCAAGCCCACTGACGTCGAGCTAAAGACGAAAAACAAGCGCTTCTTGGGAGGCAACCCAAGGTTTTATCCTTCATGTTGTTTTTTCTTTTTGTAGGAAAGTGTGTGGATGCCCAAGACCTTCGATGCAATGATTCTCTCTTCTCGCCTATTTCTACCATTCCATGATCGAGCTCCATGATAGGATTGATGTTTTGTGTTTGAGGATGGATGCATGGAGGACCATGGACTACGAGAGACACCGCACCCCGAGAATTGAAAATTCGGTGTTCTCTAACCCTTTTGCTCTCCTCGTAGTGATTGTGAACTTGTGGTTTGTAGGGACGTTCCCTTTTATTTGGTGGATATTATACCTTGGGATGTTTATTATTGTGTGTTGTTTTATTTTGAGTTTTTTTTAGGTTGTTGATATTCGTTGTGTGGTTTTGGTTGTTCCCCGGTTCCTTTATATACGTAAAGGTCATGCCCGTTTTTTCTTGACATATGCATGTTATTTGTTCGCATGGGGACATGCTCTATCTCTAAGTGTGGGGAGGATTTTCCGAAACCTCGATGAGTTTGAAATGATTGCAAAATGAAGTTCTTTCCGGTATAACCAAAAATTTTGAGAAATGTTCGGATATTTCAAGTTAAATGTTGTGTGAGTGAGTAGGTAATTTGGTTGCTTTAACAAATTCGAATTTTTCAAAAGCCGACTTGTGAGTTTTGAGCCTTGTTAACTTCATCCTTTGAGCGAAATTCTAAAAATCTCGTTGCTTCTTGAGACTCATGCTTTCTTGTTCTATAACTCGGTGTGTTTGAGGATATGAGATAACTAGAACTCGTGTACTTCGGTTTTCAAAGCTCTTTATCATAACATTCATGATCTTGAAAATGACGGGAACTAATCACTTAGGATCAAACCCTTGCAAGGAGATTTTCATAACCCGGAGCCCGTCGAGGGACACCTTAGAAAACCCATTTGAGACTACGTTTTGCCCTTTTGTTCATCACCCTATATGTCGATGTTGGAGTGTGTGTATAACGATAAATGTGTGAGAAAAACTCCATGTTGTGTGATGAGTGCTACGTGCCTCAAGATGTTGCTATTAGCCATCAATTCTCGATTGATCCATTATTATGTGTGCGATAAGCCACATGTACTCCCAAATATTGCTCCAATCTATTATTTCCTCTCTATATATAAAAAAAAGTGAAGAAACATCAATGATATAAGAGAGAGTGTTGTTTTGACAAAGTGAGCACCAATCTTAATCTTAAACCGTGAGTACTTGATTATCATTATTCCTTGATGACCCGAAAAATGGGTTAAGCTTTTCATTATATAAAGTTGATCCTTGAGTGTCTTTTGAGAGTTGAGTGTGATGATGAGGGTGAGAAAAAGGAGAAATAAGGATGCGGCCACAATGGCCAAAGAGTCACTATTCCCAAAATTTACCCGAACATCTCTTAACCGAGCCCCATTACAATAAATTAAAAAAAATAAATTAAAATAATTCAAATCAATAATTTTAGATATACAATCTAGTTAATTTTACAATATTATTAATATTTTTTAACTTATTAAAGTATGAGTACTCGAAAATTTTGGGTGCGGATACCGTCCGTCCTTACGGAATAGCACTCCTAAGAGGGAGAATGTATTTAATTGAAATTTTATTTGATTTTTTAGACCTTTAAAAAAATTATGAAATTTCATGAATTTAGAAAATTCAGTTAATTTATATAGAGTTTGATTGATTTTTTTTTATTAATTCTTATTAATTTTTATGGATTTTAAAGAATTTTAAAATAAGTTTTGTATTAATTTATATAGAATTTTACAAATTATAGTAAATAATTCAGGAGGGTGTATTGATTTGGGATTTCGTTGGATTTTTTAATACTTGTAAAGTTTGGAGGTATTCAATCCGAATTTTAAAAATTCCATTAAAATCCTGGAGTATTCAATCTGGATTTTAAAAAGTCAATTACAAGTTTGGAGGTATTCAATCCGGATTTTAAAAAGTCTATTTAAATCTTGAGGTATTAAATCTGGATTTTAAAAAGTCAATTAAAATCTATAGGTATTCAATAATTTATGGATTTTTAAATATTTTAAAAGTCAATAGATTTTAAAGGATTATTTTTAAAAAATACAAACCTCCAAAATCTCTTAGGAGATATTTCTATGAATTTCCTTTAATCAACTAAATTATTTTTATAAAATAATAAAAATTTAAAACAAATATATAAAATTAAATAAAAAGGAAAAAATAAAAAAAATAAAATTTCTTTTAATCAAGAAAATTATTTTTAAAAAATAATAAAAATTTAAAAGAATTATATAAAATTAAATAAAAAAAAATAGAAATAATATATTTGATGAGCCATTTTATTTGCTCATCTTAGAGCGTTTTTACACCCTTTATTGAGTCAGTTTGAGTCAGTAACGTGTCTGGGAGGGCACAATAGGATGTTTGGGCAAAGTGTGCAGGTGTACAGGTAGTAGGTGGTGCATTGTGCGAAAGAGGCCAGAAAATCATCCACTTTGGGCAACCACGGGGATCCGAGCCAAAGTGACTTGAGCAGTTTGACCCAAGGAGGCAAAGTCACCACTATGGGCAAAGTCACGAAGGAGAAGAATCAAACGCCGAAGTTGAAGTTTTCACTTTGGGCAAAGTCGCTTCTTTGGGCAAAGGGCAAAAGGCGCCCAGTTTGGGCAAACGACGAGTATCGGGCATACCAGAGTAACAGATTCCGAAAGTTGGGGGATTCTGCCTTATCTTCCCCATCTTTATCCGGTCAGCTGATAAGGAAAGAATCCCTAAAGACCAGGATTTTCCTTGACCAGCAAGAGTCCCAGCAAGAATAAACTCTGGACGGACTACGCCCAAACGGCCCAGGCCCATCAGCCCACCAGCCCATCAATACAAATCTGATGCCCTAGAGACCGCACATATAAAGAAGGGATCGCTGATCAGCAAAAGAAGACGACACACACGACACACATAAGAAGAAATACAGAGAGCACAATACACGAAATTTATGAGAGTTCTTTCGTATTTGTTTGAGAGTCGAGAGGTGAAACACTGCCCTTTGGGGCAGCCCGTATGGGCGAAATTGTATATTATGTTTTCCTTTATTTAATTTAAATCTTTTCCTTTTATTATTTGGTTTCGTTTTTGCTTTATTTATTTGTTTTAATTATTTGTTGATGGATTATTAGCGCCTGGGCAAAGGCAGATCGAGGGGTATTTTGGGCTAAGTTAGACCGAGAGGTTGATGGGGCTAAAGTAACCGGTTGGGTGTTTGTTCCCGAGGCAAAGTTGGTTGAGGTTTATTTCTGGGGAGTTTGGGCAAATTAGGACGACCACTAGTGAACCTTTACAAAATGGGATACTGGTGATTGGCAAACCGCATAGATGTACCTTGTAGTATTGTTGCGGGCATAGCACTAGAACTTGCAGGAGATGCGGTCGTATGTTTCGAGCATGCTATTGGCCGAGCGGGTCTGTCTAGAGGGTAATGCGGGTTTGGGCAAACTAGATCCATGTTTGGTCGCATAGGTTATCGAATTGTTCAGATCCAGGAGTTTAGGCATAGTGTTAGCTTGCCTTCTCTTAAACAGTAAGGATAGATGAGGGGTGGGGCAATTGTTGGGCGTGACGCAATAGGACCACTTTTGTTTTTGCACCCTATAACTGCTGACAAACCGCTGGTAGAAATCCTTAGTGCCTATGACCGGTAGTATGCCCAGATGACCCTGAGAGATGTTGTATGCCCAGATACTGATTTTCCTAAACTTAGTTTAGTTTAGTCATAGTTAGTTGAGTCGAGTTGCTCATGAGAGAACCGCTGTGCCCACAGCAAATCAAAACAAAACTTTTTAAATCATGACAACCATTTGGGCAAGCCGAGATCACCTAATGTAATTGCCTCCTTGTGGGACCGACCCCACGTACTTACCATTATCTACTCTTTTGTAGTGATTGGGTACTGGCTAAATACAAATTTCATTTTGACCGCGCGTGTGCTCCCAACGACAAGCATTCGTGCGTCGTCAATATTTTTAAGAAAAAAATACTTTGAAAAAGAAAAAAATTAATATTTTAAATAAAAAATATGCTTTAACTTTCAATAAAATTTTCAAAAAATTAAAAATATTCTTTTATGATAAAAATAATTAAAGATATATTTAAAAATTTAATGATATTTTTTTAATATTTTGAATTAATTTTTTTATAGAAAAATGTGTTCAATACGACGGTTATATGAATAAGTAATGCCCAAAAGTTTATAAAAAATTATGTAAATAAATGAAAATGCATATTTCAAAATCTTTTAAAGTCTATGAAAATTCGTATAAATCAATAACAACTCTGACTCCATGGATTTTCAAAATTCACCTACTTTTTAAATTCCATAAAAATCCAACAAAATTCAAATCAAATACACCCTCCTAATTCGAATTGTATTTAAAAATAGATTAGATAAATTTTATTAGACTTCTCTTTTAAGAAAAATCAAAATTTTTATTTTTTATTTTAATAAAATGAATTCTGGTGGAGAGGGAATTCATATATGTATATATATGATTTTAAATTAAAAAATAGTTATATATTTTTAAAATAAAGTGATAAATAAATTTACTTCTTTTATAAAGATTATATAATTATAAGTAGTATAATATTTTTACTAAATTAAAATATATTTATATATCAAAACTTTTAAAATAATTTTTTTTTACTCTTTTTTGTCTTAGTGAATTAAAATACAAATTGGGGTAATATTTTATAGGGGAAAATATAATACAAATATTATATCCAGCTCTTATAGTTCTCGTACATAAAAATTAACGGTTTCTTGCCATTTTTACCCTTTTGTATTTATAATATATTTTTTATATATTACATTAATTTAAATGCGTACCATGAACCATCCTCTAAAACTGTAAAAGTCCGAACCGATGCTCCCCTCCCGATCAACACGGAATTTTTTAACACCACCATCAAACGTATTAGAATATAATATAATATGAATAAATTTCATGAACATATTATGTTACTAATTAAACAAAGTTCATCATGCAATTAATGATAAAATATTAAAATAAATAAATTGGTCAAATTTATATATATATATCCCAATTGTACAACCAACATGATATTGTTAGTGAGATAACATATACAAACTTAAATAACAAAAATCAAATGAAATTTATGTCTAAGTAAGAATGAATAGAATTGAAGCTATTATAAAAAGATAAAAACACCAAAGAGCAAGTAATGAATAACTACAATAAAATGATAAGATAGAGCAAACGAAAGTAGATTATTCCATTATTTAAATTTTATAATTTTTGTAAAATATTAATTATTGTAAACATTTAATATATATTGATAATAAATTATTTTATTTTTATTATTACGCTTAAAAAAAATTCATGTTAATAATAAGGTAATATTAGGGTACGGGGATTGATTTTTAATATTATTTTGAATACTTATTTTTTTTCACCTCATTTTTAGGGGTTGCATATTTTTAACTTGTTTATTTATTAAAGTGTTTTTATTCTTTAAATATTAAGTAAGGGCATTTTTTAAAATGTATAAAGTATAAATAACCCTGCAATAATATTAAACAATCTTTGTAAATAATATTACGGTAATATATATTAATTTATTTAATATTAAGTGTTACTAAATATATATAAATATATTTGCGTAATAATGTAAATATATTTGCGAAGAATATATTTGGTAAAATATATTTGCCAACCATCTAAATTATATATATATATATATATATATATATATATATATATATATATATAAAATATCAAAATATAATATATTTGCATTACATAATTTGCGCAGCATTAGTACATATATATTTATAATCATCTAAATTATATATATATATATATATATATATATATATATATATATATATATAGGAGGCTTCTACAGTGCAGTCAAGGCACGGTACTTTGTTTTTATTTCAACCATTAGATTTAATTAATTAATGTGAACCGTTCAGATTTATTACAGAATACAATAGTTAACGTAGAGATTACAACACACAATTATTATTGTATATATTGACTAAGCTGTTAACCGGTAATATACATAAATATTTTTCAGAATTAAGAACAAAAATTTGGCGGCGTGTTTCAGAAAAAGAGGGGATGTTTCAGAAAAAGAAAAAGAGGGGATCTTTACCTACTATGCCCACGATGTCAATTTTTCAAAGGGGATGGGGATCTGTACTTACGATGCCCACGATGTCAATTTTTCAAAGGGGATCTTTACCCACTATGCCCACGATGTCAATTTTTAAAATCTCAATTAAGTTTCTCTATAAATTTTTTATTGCGATCAACGAGGAAGATATAAGAGCATCTCCAATGGAGAGGTAGAAGTCTACGTGTACTTCTACTTCTCACTCAAAAATGCGGTAGAAGCCATTAGAGATGCGATGACGACGTGTTAAGATTAGATGTTCCTAAAACATCTGGGGTAGAGTAACTTCTACCGGGTAGAGATAAATTATATTATTATTTTATTATTATTATTTACCATAAATTATATTATTATTTTATTATTATTATTTACCATTATTAATTTATTATTATTATTTAGTATTATTAATTAACAAATTTAATACTGCGTAATATTTAACGTAAAGATTATTATTTATTTTATATAAAAATTATTTAAAATTAAGAATTTTGAAATATATTAAATTTTAACTTATTTTGTATTTTAACTAATTATTCTATTTTATATAAAAATTAATACAAAATGAAAAAATTTAAATAATTAAATTTTTAGCGTTAAAAATTATTTATATAAATATTAATTAAAAATAAGAATTTTGAATATATAAAATTATTTAAATTTAAGAATTTTGAAATAAATTAAACTTCAACTTATTTTTTATTTTAATTAATTATTCTATTTTATATAAAAATTAATACAAAATAAAAAAATTTAAATAGTTAAATTTTTTGCGTTAAAAATTATTTATATAAAAATTAATAAAAAATAATAATTTTAAAATAGTTAAATTTTTAGTGTTAAAAACTATTTTTTCTATTTTTTATTTTATATAAAATTTTATTAAAAATAAAAATTTTTAAAATAGTTAAAATTTTAAAATTAGTATATCCTTAATTATTTCTATAAATATTAAATAAAAAATAAAAAAAAATAAGTTAGTGGTGGAAATTTGGTAGGTAGAACCATTGGACGAGGTAGAAGTAGAAAAAATATGAATTGGCGCATAGGTGGCCTACTCCTCACTTAAAAGTTGAAACTACCACTGGAGATGCTCTTAGAGAGATGCTCTTAAAGCATCCCCAATTGAGAGGTAGAAATCTATGTGTACTTCTATCTCTCACAAAAAAACGAGGTAGAAATCGTTGAAGTGCGCTGACGTTTAGATTAGAACTCCCTAAAAAATTTGGGTAGAAAAACTTCTAAAGATAAAAAATAATATTATTTTATTATTATTATTATTATTATTATTATTATTATTATTATTATTATTATTATTATTATTATTATTTAAGCGTTAAAAATTATTTTATATTTCAACTTTATTCTGTATTTTATATAAAAATTAATAAAAAATAAGAATTTTTAATTAATTAAAATTTTAACTCGAATTATTTGTATTTTTATTTTATATAAAAATTAATTAAAATTAAAAAAAATTGAAATAGTTAAAATTTGAACGTTAATTGATTATTTGTATTTTTATTTTATATAAAAATTAATTAAAAAATAGTTTTTATTTTATATAAAAATTAATTAAAATTAAAATTTTTGAAATAGTTCAAATTTTAATGTTAACGGATTTATTTTATATAAAAATTAATTAAAAATAAGAATTTTTAAATAGTTAAAATTTTAGTGTCATGAATTATTTTGTATTTATATAAAAATTAATTAAATATTTATTTTATTTTATTTAAAAATCATTTTTTTATGTTTACTATTATTATTATTATTTAAATATAAATAATAAATAAAAAGTATAAAATAAGTAAGTGGTGAGGCCTATAAAATTTATTTTTTAGGTAGAATTGTTGGATGTGTTAGAAGTTTTTTTTGGTAGTAGTAGTAAAACTATGAGTTAACGCACACGTGTCCTACTTATCACCCAAAACTTGAAACAGGAGATGCTCTTTAAGAAGAAGGACAAAGATTTGCGTGGACAAAAATTAATAATACAGAGTAGTACATGTTTCTTTTTCTAATCATTTTTTATAAAATATAATTATTTATTTATTTATTACATATAAAAATATTAATTCGAATCGAATTATTTGTATAATATATGAAGCAAATATTAAGTGATTCACATTTGTATTCAGTTTTTTTAATACGGATAATCAAAAGACTTAGTGAATCACAAATGGGGTCGTTTTTTATTCTGCAACTCTATCGTCTAGTCTTCACAAAGTCGATGGAATCAGGCCAAGCATTTTACATCAAATATGAAGTCTCATCTAACTCAACTTTAAACTTAGTGACTATATCAATGATTCACACTTGTTTATTTCCCAAGTCGACTATTTTTGTATCAATTATAATACCAAACAAGCTCATTTCATCAATATGCTGAGAAATTCTTATAGCCTCTTCAATTTTTTTTTTTTTTTGTACACTGAGGTTGGTCCCTCAAGTATGGGGACTTCTCTTTCTAGTATTCACATGGATCAACAAATTAAATGATCTATAATCTCTTTGATATAATTAAGTATGATTGAAATTAATCGAATTGTTTTATGAACAAACGAAAACACAACAATTTCTAACTAACTAGAACAAAATGAACAAAACAATATAAATATTTTAATTAGTTTTCGTTAATGAACACTATTTTTTTTTGTAAAAATGTGATTTTTTTATCACGTTTCACTAATATATATCACTTCATTTCATGAATTTTGCTTCATCTATTCGGTAAAGAAGAAAATCGTTGAACTCGAACGAATAAGTAGCTCTTGGTGGGTCATTTCGGGAACAAACAATTTTATTTTAAAATTTATTTAAAAATTAAATATGTTCAAAAATTAATTTATTATGTTTTTCATAGTTAATAATAAATTATTTATTTATAAATATTAAACGATATAAATTAATAATTATGTGAAATAAATTAATTGCATTGTGTGTAATTTTAAGTTGTTTAAAAGAAATATATAAAAATAAATATTTTATTTTTAAAAAATTATTAGTCAATTATAAAATATTTTTTTAGATAAATGTATTATTAAGTGTATTATTTAATATAATTTTTTTTGTTTTAAATAATTTAATTTAATTTTAATTTAATTATATAGGAATATAAAAATATTGTTTATTATATTAATAAATAAATAAAAAATTGCTATAGCAGGTAACAGGTCATAACTATTTTAAAGTTGTAATCAAGTGCATCTAGGTGCATGATAACAAAATGAAGTGTCAAATTTTAATTGGTTAAAAGAAAAATGTACGGTACATTCAATTTGAACAAATGTACTGTAGTATTTTCCTATATATATAATATCAAAATATATTGCGCAAACAAAATATATTTGCATTACATAATTTGCGAAATATTTGCATTACATAATTTGCGAAAGCATTAGTACATATATATCAAAATATATTGCGCAAACAAAATATATTTCCATTACATAATTTGCGCAAACATTAGTACATATATATTTATAATTATAGTTGTTGTATATACTATATTTTGATGTTATTTTTCAGGTAAATTATATTGATCGTTTTCAAACTAATTTTAGTTGCTAGTACTATGATAGTTTGTTTTGATTTTAATAATGGTGTATATCTATGATAGTTTTAATTTTATTTATATTTATTTGTGTTTAATTGATTATATCTATGATAGTTTAAATTTTAATTGTACTTGTAAGTGTTTATTTTTCTATGATAGTTTTGATTTTATTTGTATTTCATTGATTATATGTATGATAGTTTTGATTTCAATTGTACTTTGTAGAGGATGGATTTAGCCGATTACTAAATCTATGATAGTTTTAATTTTATTGTACTTATTTGTGTTTCATGTTGGAGTTTTCGCCCAATTCCGTCGCTGCAAGAAACGAATACGAAACACGAACGAAAAATAAACGAGAATAAAAGAACAAGAATTATAGTGGTTCACCCAATAAGGTTACGTCCACTCTCGCCGCTGCAGATCTTTCACTAGAATAATAATAGACGACTCCGGGAGATTACAAACGTACACACGTATTCTCAATATTCTCGCTCTCGTCTACTCTCGCTATTCTAGAATTCTCTCGATGATGGAGATAATAAAATACATGATGTGGATCTCTATTTATAAGGGTAGAAACCTAAACCCTAATCATAAAATAGGTAGGAGTCCAAACCATAAACGGACACAAGATCACATCTAGAATCTTCCTCAATAATTAATTACCCAATTAATTATTCTCTTAATTTGACTCCACATCCCAACAATCTCCCACTTGGAGGCAAATCCGATCACCTCCCAATCTCCCACTGCAGCGGCATCCCCGGTCTTCACCAACATCGCCAAGTCGAAGTTTCCACCAACTTCGACGCATCGCGACTTCTCAGGTTCTTCCAGGCATTCTTCACATTTTCATCCCCGTTAACCTTCTCATCACCTCGCAACTCCCTTTCGGATTTCCGAAATCGCAACATTGAAACCAAGCTTCTCAAAGCTCCCAAACGTCGTCTTCCCGAATTGCTTGTGAAACGGCTAACTCCCACTGAATGATCAACGTCAGCATTCGCATGCCCATCGTCTACCATCGACGACTCTTTTCGAGAACCACCAACATCCTCACCGTTAGCTTCACGATTCCCTTGCATACTCCTCTTCGTTTCCGGAATCCTAATCACCTGACTCTCTCCAAAACGATCTCTAGAGCTGTATCCAAATCGTCTAACAACTCCCACCGCATGGGAAATGTCGGACTTCTCAACAATGCTATTCGAAATTTTCATAAGTCCTTCTTCAGCAGAGTCACAAGAAGACTTACCCGAATGCATTACCTCGTCTCTTACCAACGAGTTACTCTTTGACAATAACGAGCTCATCTCGTTTTTCATTGTCCTATTGCTCGTATTTTCAGCCAACATTGCTACGTCATCTCGCTTTGAAAGCATATGATTGAACATCGAGACCTCCTCCGGTTGGTCTACATGGGCCACATCTACTGGAACATCTCCCAAATCATATCTCAGCTCTCCATCTTCCGATTCTCTCTCGGCTACTGAGAATCGTACTCTTCTCTACTTCTCGAGACACGGACTCCGATCCATATGAGGTTCCTCCGAACTCACTTTTGGTTGCAACCTTCTTTCGCTCATATGACCCATCCCACAATGCCCAGACTCATTGGTGTCGTCGGCCACATTAATATCAGGACCACAAGTCGTAGTGTAAAGGGCACCCGTCCTTCGACCACGAGCAATAACCATCGCACCCTTTGACACCTTCCAAGACCTCTTCTCGAACGTAACTTTATGTCCACCCCTCTCAAGCTGGCTAACCGAGATCAAATTCCTCCACAGCTTCGGCACACACCTTACATTCGACAGCTTCAACGTCTGCCCAAACGGCGTTTTTAATCTCACGTTACCAACACCCACGACGCCCAAGGTCATTCCATCCCCGAGATGAATCTTACCGTGATCTCCGGCAATGAAATCCTCCATGCCTTCACGTCTCGTCGTTGTGTGAAACGATGCTCCCGAGTCAAGCACCCAAGAGTCTCCGAGAGGCTCAGAAGATGTTAGCAAGACATCTCCACTCTCGTCTTTTTCCGTCACCGCATTTGTCCCGCCTCCGATCTCCGAAAGCTCTCCACAATGCCTCTTTAAGTGACCAATTTTTCAGCAATTCCAGCACTTGAATTGCTTCTTCTTTCGGTTGCTCGAACTCACCCTTCCGCTGCGTTTAAAATCCCCATGGTGATACTCACCTCGGCTCATGGACATGGCCGACGTAGTCGAGCTAGATGCTTCTCCGGAATCCCTCCTCCGAACTCCCTCAGCAAGAACGCGGTCCCTCATATCTTCAAGCTTCAACTTCCCACCTCCCATGGAATCACCCAACGCCTCTCTTATTGGTTCCCAGCTAATCGCTAGCGATGCCAATAAGGTCAAGGCCAGAACTTCATCATCAACTTCGATCTCAAACGAAGCCACTTCTTTGACAATCGAGTTGAACTCGTTCACGTGAGTTGCAACCACATCATCGTCTTCCATCTTCAAATGGAAAAACCTCTGCAACAATGCCGCTTTGTTCGTCACCGATGGCTTCTCGTACAAGTCAAACATAATTTTCATCATCCCCGCGGTTGTCTTCTCCTTCATCACCTTCTTGGCAACGTTCTCCGACAACGTCAATCGAATCAATCCGAGTACTTGTCGATCAAGGAGAGCCCAGTCCGCCTCGCTCGTCTCTTCCGGCTTCACGCCTTCCAATGATAGATGAATTTTATGTTGGAAATCGATATCCCAAATTGTCTAAATTGCGGAAACCGACAACCCGACCGAAATCCCATCGCGGAAAAACACGCGAACCACCGTACGACGCCGGAGCTCAACCGGAGCGTCGCCGCGGGATGAACCCGCGGCTAAACCCTAGCCGAGCCCCCGCCGCGAGGGGCTCGCGATCGCTCAGCGATCGCAGGGGATGCACGCGCATCTCCACGGGGCTGTTCGGAACAGCCCCCCCAGCGGTGAGTCCGGCGACTCACCGCCACCGCCGAGGAGGGCGGTGCGCCCAGCGAACCAGCCGCGGCCCAGCCGCGGCTGCCCCCGCGATCGACAGATTGGTCGATCGCATGCCCCGGCATCCAGCCGGGGCTTCCTCGTGTGGGCCCCGCGATCGATGCCCTAGGCTCGATCGCACCCCTTAGCTCCCAGCCGAGGGTTCCTCTTGACCTTCGCCGGGGATCTCGAATCCCCGTCCCCAAAGTTCATACGTCCCGGATCTTCGTTCATGTATATATCACGATTTTAATTCACATAAAATCATAGAGGGTGTTTAACGATTTTACCTTCGATCTCGTTGTGCGGAGAAACGAGATTAATTTGAAGACCTTCGGATCTTCCTACGTATTCCTTGCACTAGCTTGAACGTCGTGTGGGCGACGATCCTCCAAGCTTATGGATCTCCTTCTCTCTACTTTCTCTCTCTAGAATTATGATCTTCAAGTTATGAGAATAGAGAAGACCATGTAGTGCTTTTATAGGCTACGTAGGGGATCTAAAGGAGGTGGAATATTGGACTTCCAATATTAATGATTAAATTGAGCCCAAGCCCAAATCTATTAATCCATTAATATTAATTATATAATTACGTCCACTATATAAATATAATTGCACTCCCAATATTCACCATATTATATCAAATAATATTTTCTCCGGTAGTATTATTTATTCTATGTGTTTAAGATATAAATATCCATGAATAAAATTAATTTATTGCTTAATTAATTTATTCATCTCTTATATCCGAGACTAGTACCATTCAACTTTAATTATTATGCGGAACAAATCCACTCATGAGGTTTACATAATAATTCCTTATGAACTCATCTCGGGGATATTATCAACCCTTTCGAGGACACATTTTCCCGTCAAGAATTCACGGCATGTCATACATAAAATACCGTGACCCAACTTTGCCGGTAATTGATCGGTTATTCTAATCAATCAATTCATTTGGAAAATCAAAGTCACTAATATTAAATGCACACACCCGCAATAATATCAGGGATTGAGAATAAAATACTCAGAGATTTATATCGATTATCCAAGGCAATCCTAATCGATAAATCTCAAGCGATCCGCTCAATACACCAAGTGTACAAGTATGATAAAATAATCAAGATCAATTATTTTCTCTCTCATACAACGACCATACCGATGGATTAGTTCTTGTCCATCTAGGTCGTGAGCTACTGTTTGATTATATACGAGTGACTGATAGTATGATCTTCCGTGTGACGACGCACACCATACTAAATACAACGTATATAATCCAGAACCATATTTGCATTTATTTAATTATAATTAATTAAAAGCAAACGATTATTCATTTAAATAGATTAAATGCTATGACCGGGAGTTTACGATACTTAAATCTAGACATTAAGTATACAACTCCATCAATCTCCCACTTATACTAAGGTCTAGTCATTTCATCCAAACTCCCGACTCCCATACCCATCACGTGCTTAATATGCACTTCCAAAGAAGTGCCTCGTGCATGAGCATTCTAGGTTGCCGTCTCCGAAGTTATCTTGGTGAATACAGCGTCGTCTCACTCGACAATGACTCGTATCAGGTGGTACTTGCTCTATGTGTTATCATCACTATGGACTTATGATTTCTTTCAGTTTCCCATTGCACCGCTCTATCTTAATAGCCTTTGGTAAACCAAGAATCATATCTAAGTCCAGAGGTTATCCCAAAGCATTACCACAACTTCCGCTGCCTCTGAGGCTGCAGTTTGGTTACTCATGGTTGAGTCCGAAAAGCATCGTGCTTATTACTCTTCCATTCTAAAAGCTTTACCTCCCTTTACAAGTGAACACATAGCCTGATATCGACTTACAATGATCCTGATTTGATTAGAGATCTGAGAAATGTAATCCAAAGGAAAGGCTCGTCTCCTTCGTAGTCTAGAACAGTACTTCGAAAGTACTCTTACAGCAGTCGAATATTCCTTTCCAGGATTACCTTGATATCCTCCCACTATGCCAACTGCATAGTCGATATTTGGTTCTCGTTTTTCAACATTGCTTTTTAAAGCTTTCAACACTCAAAGTGTAGGAAAATGCTTTCATTGCTTCTATCTCCTTTATGTGTTCCTTGTTGGAGTTGTGTACTTAATGTCTAGATTTAAGCAACGGAAACTCACGATCCATTGCCATTAATCTATTTAACTAAATGAACAATTGTTTGCGTTTAATTATTTATAATTAAATATATGCAAAACATAGTCCTGGATTCTATACGTTGTAGTTAGTATGGTGTGTCGGGCCCCACACAGAAGATCATACTATCGGTTACTCGTATTTAATCGAACAGTTGCTCACGACCTAGATGGACACGGACCAATCCATCGGTATAGTCGTTGTGTGAGAGAGAAAATAATCTGTCTTTATTATTTTATCACACTTGTACACTTGGTGTATTGAGCGGATCGTTGAGATTCATCGATTAGGATTGCCGGCGATAATCGATTCGAGTCTCAGTGTATTTTATTCTTAATCCCCGATATTATTGCGGGTGTGTATATTTAATATAAGTGACTTTGATTTACCAAAGGAATTAACCGATTTAATTATTGGGTTAATTACCGGTTAAGTTGGGTCACTATATTTTATATATGGCATGCCGTGAATACTTGACGGGAAAGTGTATCCCGTAAGGGTTGATAATATCCCCGAGATGAGTTCATAAGGAATTATTATGTAAACCCTGCAGGTGGACTTGTTCCGCATAATAATTAAGGTTGAATGGTACTAGTCTCGGATATAAGAGATGAATAAATTAATTAGCAATAAATTAATTTTATTCATGGATATTTATATCTTAAATACACGGAATAAATAATACTACCGGAGAAATATTATTTGATATAATATGGTTTAATATTGGGAGTGCAATTAATTTTATATAGTGGAAAATAGAATTAATTAATATTAATGGATTAATAGATTTGGGCTTGGGCTCAATTTAATCATTAATATTGGAAGCCCAATATTCCACCTCCTTTAGATCCCCTACGTAGCCTATAAAAGCACTACATGGTCTTCTCTATTCTCATAACTTGAAGATCACAATTCTAGAGAGAGAAAGTAGAGAGGGAGATCCATGGAGTTCGGTAGATCGTCGCCCACACGACGTCCGGGCTAGTGCAAGGAATACGTGGGAAGATCTCAAGGTCATCATAAGATCTCGTTTCTCCGCACAACGAATCGAAAGGTGAATTAAATTTCCGCAATTTAATTCTAGTTTATTGATCAATTATCGAAAAACAAGATCCGAAGGATCGAACCCGGATTAGACGAGGGACCACGCGGTGGTGGCGAAGCCACCGGACCGCGTGGACCGCACGCCTAGGGTTCGGCGCGCGAAGGAGAACCCTCGGCCTCGGCCGAGGGGGGCGATCGCTGGGAGCGATCGCCGGCGGTGACGGGCTGGTGCCGTTACCTCCCCACCGCGACGGTGGGGGCTCCTCGACGGCGGGCAGCAGGTCGCCGGACCTGCTGCTGGGGGCTGCCGGATGCAGCCCCATCGAACGCGATGTTCGATCGCGTGAACCCGGCTCGCGGGGGTTCGGGTGGGGGCGGATTGCGCGCCTTCAGGCGCGTGGTCTCCAAAGCCCGGACTTCGGCGGATGAGTCGACGTTCATGTGATCTCCGGCGAAGGGTTTGATCGGGTTATTGGTTTCCGCAAATTTAAATAACCCGGGATATCGAATTCCAACAATTGGTATCAGAGCGTACGGTTACGTTTTTCGTTAATTGTTTCGATAATCGATTATCGTTGTTTATAGCCATAGATTAATTTATTTTATTAAATTATTGTGCTATATTTGTTCTACGTACTTGTTTTCTCTCTTGTATGAATCGTGTTTGTCGGAAAAATAATTTATTAAAATCGAGGGTTTTTCGGAATATCGAATCGAAAGATCGATCGACCGTGGCATGCTGGGCTCGAAGGGGCTGTGCGGGCTGCTGGGCATGACCTAGACGTGGCTGGGCATGCCGGCGTGTGCCACCAGTGGTGGTGGTTCGCCGGCAGCCGGCGGCTACGTTCGGTGGTTGCGTTGGCGGCTTCGCGGACGGCTTCGAGATCAAACGGGCTGCTGGGCTCGGAGCGGGCTGCTGCTGGGCTCGTCGCGGGCTGCTCGTGCGTGGGCTGTGACGAGGTTGATGGCGTGTGTCGTCGGAGGAGACGCCATGCCGGATATCGACCGGGTTCGTGCACAAGTCTCGCCGAAATAGACGATCGGTTTTTAATCGTGAATGTTAATTCATGGTGCTGTAGACGTGAATTCTTTATTCATGGTTCTGTACATGCCTTTGTGTTTTTGGTAATCATGCGTGTGGCCACTTACATATTTTGATGCATGGCCTATAAATTCTTGCACGTCAATATGCATGTCCAATTGCATGTGAATCAATTGCATGAATGTTATGCAATTGCATGGCCTGGATCGATGTGCATGGCTTGGTATGCGAAATGGTGTGCATGCTATTACATGCATGGGACCATTCTTGGTCCACATGGTTCGATTGGGAACGAACCGGGAAGATTCGAGCGGGTCTCGTTTTTGGTTCGTCCCGGTAAATCCGATCTTTCCGGAAATAATTTAATCTTTCTAATTTAATTTAATTTAATTTTGGAATTAATTCAAATTCTATTTGGATTAGATTTCTTAATTATGGAATTAAATAATGGAATTAGATGGAGAGTTAAATTAGGAAAGAAAATCCTAATTTCTCTAGATATCCTATACCTACTTGGATTAGAAGTCTTAAGAAGAATCAAAATTCGATTTTGATTAGGATTCTTGAGATCTAATCTAAATAGGATTGAGAAATTATTAAAATATTGATTTTATTTAATTTAAGTATTTTATTTAAAATCATTAGATTAATTCAAAATTTATTTTGGATTGGAAAATCTTGGATTTTATTTAGAATAGAATTAAATATGGAGATCAATGGATTTTAATAATATTGATTTTATTTAATTTAAGTATTTTATTTAAAATCATTAGATTAATTCAAAATTTATTTTGGATTGGAAAATCTTGGATTTTATTTAGAATAGAATTAAATATGGAAATCAATGGATTTTAATAATATTGATTTTATTTAATTTAAGTATTTTATTTAAAATCATTAGATTAATTCAAAATTTATTTTGGATTGGAAAATCTTGGATTTTATTTAAAATAGAATTAAATATGGAAATCAATGGAATTGATTTTATTTAATTGGAGTGAAATTAAATATGAGAATCAAAGAATTTATCCGTCGCTCGGCAAAGTATTCAAGACGTAGAATGAAGACTCAAGGCAAGCATGCTGGAATTCATCAAGGTACGAATAGTCGAGAAATAATTTTGCTTGAGTAATTATTTGATTATTTGTGAACGTACTTGCATGAATTGTATGTTTGTTATTATGCTTATGTGTATTTAATTATGCATTAGATAGCGTATCCCTTTGTTATAAAAAGCTAAGTGGGAGAGGGAATGGAAACATTGCCATGGTCTCCATTGCTGTTCTCTTGGTGACTTTTATGGACTTTTGAAGTTCGTATAGATAAGCCATTGGAGGAGAATTCTTGTAATTCCTTTTACAAGATACATTGATTAAGTTTATCAAACAATGCCTAATTTGTCTTTCCAAAACTGATTTCAAGTCGACTCATTCTCACCCCGGGGAGTGGAATGGAGCCAAAGCCACTTGGTCATGTCGAGGACACAAATTAGAGACTTTCGTGTCATTTGATGACTAGATCGATTGTCTGCTCGGCTCCCTCATTCTATGAGAGATAGGGTTGTTCGCATGGTGAATCACTGGTTAGAAACTTCGAGTTTCACTTATGATTCTCCGCGTCTTGATTTACAAGATCGAATGGATCAAGTAATTGGATCTCAATTGTAAAAGTCTTTTGGTGTAGTAAACGTCCACACTATCGTGGCTTGCTACATTGAATGGGACTTTGGAACGATTGATGTAGACAGTTATAGAAGGGAGTAAAGGAGCGTATGTTAACGTAAACGTCCACACTATCGTGGCTTGCGGTGAATATGCGTGTCCCAAACAATCTTCTTAGATACTGAGTAATGGTTTACACTTAGGTACGCTTTATAGTATTCTTCCCATCGAAGTAACGCTATAATTGATGTACGACCGAAGAAAATCTAATTGCTAAATCATTTGGATAGGTAAACGTCCACACTATCGTGGCTTGCCATATCTGATGGGATTTTAGAGGTGATTAGTGGTTTAATGATATTATTTGAGGGAGATAATATCGGAGATTAAATCGATTGTTTGTTGTTATATGTGCTCATAGATTAGGATATGGCTTTGAACCCACTTTCTGTGATACGTAAGGATTATAAACTCATTGGTCCCTAAATGTAATGATTGGAATAGAGATCTAGACATTGTCCAGACTGTTGAAGAGTACAAGTTTGTACTCAGTGAGCTTTGTCCTCCCGAGCCTACGAATGTCTAGACTTGACATAGGTGGCTAGACAAGAAGCGATGAGGATACTCATAAAGGCCATTCATTTCGAGAAAAACGCTTAAACACGTTTTTGAGATGATTGACCTTTTAGACGAGTTGAGACGGAAATCGCAAGCTCTTGTAGCCAATGCCAAAGGTTTCGAACCTAAAAGCATGAATCGGGGGAATGGACAAGAAAGCAAAGAAACCCAGTGGTCCTATGTTTCTTGGACCACGAGATGGGACGAGAAAGCCATGAGGCAAGAATTCTCGATGCAAACAGTCTGGGTACTGGAAGTCTGATTATCCTCTCAAAGAAAGTACGAAGTTTTCTTTAGTCGTAAAACATATTCAGTGGTATTATCTACCGGAACCTGGTGTGTAGATATGGAACCACTGACGGTATGTGCATTTTAAATGCAAGGGTTCCAGGAAACCCGACGACTTAGAAAAGAAAAGATCGTAGTCTACATGGGCAATGCTGTAAGGAGGCAGCTGTTGCAGTGGAGGACATTTTATAGGATTTCATTTTGAGTTATTGCTTTTATGTACCTTTCATATTAGAAAGAACTTTGTTCTGGATTTCTAATGAATGGATATTTTATTTCTTTTAATCATTTGATGGTTATAAGAAGAAATAATGATATTATCTATTTTGGTACATTAGCTAGCAATATATAAATGATGAATCCTGAATCCACCACGATGCAACGAACCGTTTTATATATAACTCGTTTTACTAATAAGAGATTTCTTTATTTAATCATTTATACTTGTGGATTCTTATGCTAAGTTATATTTATTCAAATGAGAAGTTCAAAGGTCGAAAATTGATTGTAAGATCAATTAAGTTGAAGGAGTGGACCTTCCGACCTAAGAATCTTATTTGGAAGATAACATGACTAAGCAATCCTTTATGGATATAAGATATAAGATCCGGACAAGTATTAGAATTGATTGACTCTGATGTATGCAGACCTATGTCTACTCAGACAATAAGGTACGAGTACTTCATTTGATGATTACTCAAGAAATGGATTAGAATACCTGATGTGCCACAAAAGCAAGTGTTTTGACAAGTCAATGGACACTAAGCAATTGTGGAGAACCATCAAGGTATATCCATTTGTAAGCCTGCGATTTGATCGCGGAGGCAAGTACCTATCTGAGGAATGCATAAACATACTAATCAGAGATTGGGATTGGATCCCAAGAGACTACACCATACAGTCCTCTTGTGTAGAAATGGTGTGTCATAAACAAGAAATGGGACTCTTATAGAGATAGTAAAAGATGAGTTAAACGGAACTACCTATGTTCTATGGATATGTCTTGGTAACAACGGCACATTCAAATGTGGTTGTAGAATATCCTAGAAGAACAAAAGATGTGTGTTCAATAGTACTATGAACCAGAAGGACGTTATAAGTTCTAACGCCCGGTTCTTAGAGGAAGACTATTAGATGAACCACAAGCCCAAAATGACGTGATACTTCTGAAAAGAGAGAAAACGATAATGACTGGAAGCCAGCCAAACCGAGTAGCGGTACACCACTAACTGCACCTACTGTTATTACTGTTTATACACCGGAATGCCGTTGTAGTGGGAGGTTGTTTAACAACCGGAGATATTCATGAAACTAGGTGAGTCTTCGGACTCTGGACCTAGTATACGTGAAATTGATCCCTAGATCTACACAGAGGCGGTACTAGATCTAAATGTGCCTTCTTGGAAAGCAATAAGGATTATTGTTGAGAGGCGAGATCATTTAGAGTACAAGCTTAGTTGATCCATTTATGGATTGTAAAAAGCTAGAATTCGTGGAAGTTGCACATTGATGAGATAGTCCATTTGATGGATTCATCAAAAGGCATTGACAAATCGTGTGTATGGGAAACGTGATGGAAACAATGTGGTGTTTCTCGGAGGTTTTATGTAGATAACATTTTATCATTGGCAACAATGTAAAGATGTTGTCAGACATAAAATGATGGTTGTCTAGAAAAATCGATATATGAGATAAAGAAGAAGTTAGAGCATGTTCTTAAGATCTAGGATCTCAAGAAAAGAACATTGTACTTCTCTAGATATCTTGTACGATTATGGTTCGTTTTAACATGCAAGATTCCGAGAAAGGTTCGTTACCTTTCAGAGACGGAATGCATCTATCTAAGGATATGTGTTTTGGAACACAAAAGGAGATAGAAGCAATGAAAGCAGTTTCCTACACTTTGAGTGTGGAAAGCTTAATAAATACAATGTTGAAAAACGAGAACCTGATATCGGCTATGCGGTGAGCATAGTGGGAGGATATCAAGGTAATCCTGGAAAGGAATATTCGACTGCTGTAAAGGTACTTTCGAAGTACTGTTCTAGACTACGAAGCAGACGAGCATTTCCTTTGGATTACATTCTCTTAGATTTCTAATCAAATGAGGACCGGTGTAAGTCGATCAGGCTATGTGTTTCACTATTAAAGGAGAAGGAGTTTTAACGTGGAAGAGTGATAAGCACGATGCTTTTCGGACTCTGCCATGGGTAACCAAATAGCGGCCTCAGAGGCAGCGGAAGTTTTGGTATAACTCCGGGATAATCTCTGGGACTTAGAGGTGATTCTTAATTTGCCAAAAGGCTATGTATATAGCGGTGCGATGGCAAATGGTAAGAAATCACAAGTCCATAAGTGTAAGATAACACATAGTGCAAGTACCACCTGATACGAGTCATCGTCAAGGGAGACGACGCTGTAGTCACCAAGATAACTTCAGAGCGACAACCTAGAGTGCTCATTCACATAGTACTTCTTGGAAGTACAACTTAAGCACGTGATGAGTATGGAAGTCGGGAGTTTGGAGGAAATGACTAGTCCTTAGTACAAGTGGGAGATTGTTGGAGTTGTGTACTTAATGTCTAGATTTAAGCAACGGAAACTCACGATCCATTGCCATTAATCTATTTAACTAAATGAACAATTGTTTGCGTTTAATTATTTATAATTAAATATATGCAAAACATAGTCCTGGATTCTATACGTTGTAGTTAGTATGGTGTGTCGGGCCCCACACAGAAGATCATACTATCGGTTACTCGTATTTAATCGAACAGTTGCTCACGACCTAGATGGACACGGACCAATCCATCGGTATAGTCGTTGTGTGAGAGAAAATAATCTGTCTTGATTATTTTATCACACTTGTACACTTGGTGTATTGAGCGGATCGTTGAGATTCATCGATTAGGATTGCCGGCGATAATCGATTCGAGTCTCAGTGTATTTTATTCTTAATCCCCGATATTATTGCGGGTGTGTATATTTAATATAAGTGACTTTGATTTACCAAAGGAATTAACCGATTTAATTATTGGGTTAATTACCGGTTAAGTTGGGTCACTATATTTTATATATGGCATGCCGTGAATACTTGACGGGAAAGTGTATCCCGTAAGGGTTGATAATATCCCCGAGATGAGTTCATAAGGAATTATTATGTAAACCCTGCAGGTGGACTTGTTCCGCATAATAATTAAGGTTGAATGGTACTAGTCTCGGATATAAGAGATGAATAAATTAATTAGCAATAAATTAATTTTATTCATGGATATTTATATCTTAAATACACGGAATAAATAATACTACCGGAGAAATATTATTTGATATAATATGGTTTAATATTGGGAGTGCAATTAATTTTATATAGTGGAAAATAGAATTAATTAATATTAATGGATTAATAGATTTGGGCTTGGGCTCAATTTAATCATTAATATTGGAAGCCCAATATTCCACCTCCTTTAGATCCCCTACGTAGCCTATAAAAGCACTACATGGTCTTCTCTATTCTCATAACTTGAAGATCACAATTCTAGAGAGAGAAAGTAGAGAGGGAGATCCATGGAGTTCGGTAGATCGTCGCCCACACGACGTCCGGGCTAGTGCAAGGAATACGTGGGAAGATCTCAAGGTCATCATAAGATCTCGTTTCTCCGCACAACGAATCGAAAGGTGAATTAAATTTCCGCAATTTAATTCTAGTTTATTGATCAATTATCGAAAAACAAGATCCGAAGGATCGAACCCGGATTAGACGAGGGACCACGCGGTGGTGGCGAAGCCACCGGACCGCGTGGACCGCACGCCTAGGGTTCGACGCGCGAAGGAGAACCCTCGGCCTCGGCCGAGGGGGGCGATCGCTGGGAGCGATCGCCGGCGGTGACGGGCTGGTGCCGTCACCTCCCCACCGCGACGGTGGGGGCTCCTCGACGGCGGGCAGCAGGTCGCCGGACCTGCTGCTGGGGGCTGCCGGATGCAGCCCCATCGAACGCGATGTTCGATCGCGTGAACCCGGCTCGCGGGGGTTCGGGTGGGGGCGGATTGCGCGCCTTCAGGCGCGTGGTCTCCAAAGCCCGGACTTCGGCGGATGAGTCGACGTTCATGTGATCTCCGGCGAAGGGTTTGATCGGGTTATTGGTTTCCGCAAATTTAAATAACCCGGGATATCGAATTCCAACATTCCTAACACATGCTCTTTAGATAGACGCGTTCCTTCTTGAAAGGTAACATACCCTTCTTGGAATGATGCATGTTAAAACGAACCTTAATCGTATAAGATTTCTAAGAGAAGTACAATGTTCTTTTCACAAGTCCTAGATCTCAAGAACATGATCTAACTTCTTCCTCATCTTATATATCGATTTTATCTTAGACAACCATTATTTTATGTCTGATAACACTTTTACATTGTTCCCAATGATAGAATGTTATCTACATAAAATCTCCGAGAAACACTACCTTGTTTTCATTACGTTTTTAATACACTCTATTCGTCCATGCCTTTTGATGAGTCCATCAAATGGATTATCTCATCAATTCGCAAGTACCACGAATTATAGCTTTGTTACAATCCATAAATGGATCAACTAAGCTTGTACTCTAAATAATCTTGCCTCTTAGCAATAAACCTTATTGCTCTCTAAGAAGACATATTTAGATCTAGTACTGCCTCTATGTAGATCCAGGGATCGATTTCATGTCTACTAGATTCAGAGTTCAAAACTCTTCTACTCTTATGAACATCTTTGGTTGTCCACAACCCCCCACTACAACGGCGTTCCGGTGTACAAACAGTAATAACAGTAGGTGCAGTTAGTGGTGTACCGCTACTCGATTTGGCTGGTTTCCAGTCTTTGTCCTTTTTCTCTCGCTCTAAGGTATCTCGTCATTTTGAGCTTTGTGTTTCATCTAGTAGTACTCTTCTAAGAACCGGGCGTTAGAACTTATAACGTCCTTCTGGTTCAAAGTACTATTGAACACATGGCTTCTGTTCTTCTAGGATATTTTACAACCACATTTAAAATGTGTCGTTGTCTTTCATAAATATTCATAGAACATAGGTAGTACCGATTAACTCTTTCTTTTACCATTCCTTTAGAGATCTATTTGTTATTTATACACCATATCTACACTTGAAGTGTATGGTGTAGTCATTTAGAATCTAATTCCAATTACTGACTATGCTATGTCTTCAGACAGGTACTAGCCTCTGTGATTAGATCACAGGCTCCTTATGAATATACTTTGATAGTTCTTCCACAATAGCTTGTGTCCATTGACTTGTCAAAACACTTACTCTTGTGGTGTATCAAGTATTCTAATCCATACTTAGAGTATTCATCAAATGAAGTACTCGTACCTTTCTTGTCAGAGTAGACATAGGTCTGCATATCAGTGTTAATCAATTTCAATACTTGTCCGGATTCTATATCCTTTATCCAGAAAGGTTTGCTTAGTCGTATTATATTCCAAATTCAATTCTTAGGTTGGAAGGTCCACTCCTTTAACTTAATTGATCAAATCAATATTCAACCTTTGAATCTTATTTGAATAAATACTACTCAGCATAGAATTCACAAGTATAATGATTTAGTAAAGAAATATCTCTAACAAGTAAATCAAATTATATACTACGGTTTGTTGCATCGTGGAGACTTAGGATTCATCATTCACATATTGCTAACTAATGTACCAGAATAGATAGTATCATAATTTCTTCTCAATAATCATCAAATGATTAAAAGAAATAAATATCCATTAATTAATAATAGAAAACCAGAACATAGTTCTTTCTAAAATAAAAGGGGTACATAAAAGCAATAACTTTGAAATGAAATCCTATAGCTACTAAAAGCAGATAAAAAGTCTTCCACTGCAACAGCTGCCTCCTCTACAGCTTTGCCCATGTAGACTCGAACTTTTCTTCTCTAAGTCGACGGGTTTTCTGGAACCCCTGCATTTAAAATGCACATACCGTCAGTGGTTCCATATCTACACACCAGAATACTGGTAGATAATACCGCTGACTTTGTTTTAATGACTAAAGAAGAATTCGTACCTCTGAGAGGACAATCAGACCTCCAGTGTCCAGACTTCTTGCATCGAAAGCAATTGCCCTTAGGCTTGCTGGTCCCTTCACGCGGTGCTTGCCTCTTGGCACCACTGGGTTTCCAGACTTGCTTCCTTTTCTTCCCTCTACCTCCATTAGGCTTGAAGCCTTTGGACTTAGTAGCTACAAGTGCTTGAGACTTGCCCTTCTTGTAGATCCCCTCCGCCATTGTCAGTTCAGTCAGGAGTTCCGCTAGAGAATAAGATAGTTTACCCATATTATAGCTCATGCGAAACTGCTCAAAACCAGAGGCCAGAGATTGGAGTATGATGTCGACTTGCGTCTCCCCATCAATTTGATCTCCTAGGATCTCCAACTCATTCAACAACCCCATCATCTTAAGAACGTGCTCCCCTATGGGCGTTCCTTCAGACTGAGTAGTTGTCATTAGGACTCTCATTGCATCTTGCCTAGCCGCACGGTCTTGATGCCCAAACATCTCTTTGAGGTTAAACAGCATATCATAGGCGGAGTCCATCGACTGATGCTGGTTTTGGAGTACATTTGACATGGAAGCCAAAATATAGCACCTAGCCATCTCATCAGCCTTTTTCCACCTTCTATATGCCGTTCGTTCCTCATCAGTTGAGGCATTCGTGGGCTCAGTGCTGGAATTCGATATCCCGGGCCATTAAAATTTGCGGAAAATAATAACCCGACCGAAATCCTCGATCGCCGGAGATCCGACCACGAACCACCGTACGAGCCGGAGCTCAACCGAGCACCACCACGGACCGCCCGTGGTGCCCAGCCGAGCCCCCGCACGGGGCTCGCGATCATCTCGCGATGATCGCTGGGATCGCTCGTAGCGATCCCCGGGCTGCTGCGAGCAGCCCCGCAGCGGGTACTCGGACCCACTGCCCTAGCGCACGGGATCACCCCGTGCGAGCCGCTACGGGCGAACCCGTAGCTTGCACGGGGTCGCTGCGAGTCACCCCGCAGCTGACCCGCGATCGATCCGAGGATCGATCGCACCCCTCGGCTCCAGCCGAGGGTTCCCGTAGCCGCGCCTCCCGGCGATCCGAACCCTAGGGTTCGACCGCCGGTACCGCGCGGACGAGGGAGCCCCGGCTGGACCGCCGGGGCATGCGATCTGTTGGAAATCGATATCCCGGGCTATTAAAATTTGCGGAAAATAATAACCCGACCGAAATCCTTCATCGCCGGAGATCCGAACGCGAACCACCGCACGAGCCGAGGCCCGACCGAATACTTAGCGAGGCCCGAAGGCCGCGAGCACTCAGCCGAGCCCCCGCACGGGGCTCGCGATCATCTCCATGTTGGAAATCGACTACCCGGTACGAGTCCGTTCGACTACTCGAACATCCGGACACGTCCAGTCGACCTCCAGCGTGCCTACTGTGCTCACGACGAAGCCCCAGACCCGGTTTACGCCCAGCCATCATGCCCGAAGCACAACCGCGCAAAACCGAGGGCTGCTGACCTCTGTGTCGTCCGACACCAAAGGGTGTCGTCCGACAGGCCCTTGTCGGCCGACAGGAAACACTGTCGGACGACAGTGTCGCGAACAGCAGCGCGACGCTGCTGTTCCAGGTCCGTTTCTGGTCGGATTTTCCGATTCCGACCACCGTTCTGGAAGTCAGCGACCCCACAGTGATCTAGGAACACCAACCACGATCCCGGAACTCGATCGGAGGTTCGTTGTATAATTACGTACGAGATCGAATCGAAACGAGTGCGGAAGAGGGTTTCGATTCCATACCTTTGTTGCGTGATTCGGAGAAGCCGAATTGACAGAGACCTCGAGACTTCTAGCGTATGTCCTAGCCCTCTTACTCCAGCCGATGTGTGGGCATCGATCCGCTTGGAGCTCCCCGTCTCTTCTCTTCTCAACCACCGTGAATATACTTCTCTGTCTCAGAAATAATTTTGCGCTAACAAATTAATTTCCACAAAGAATTTCTGTCTCAGAAATATAATTGCGCAGGCAATTAATTTCTACAGAATGTTTCTTGCGCTAATCTAATTTAATTAAGCAGAAAAAAATAATTGCGCTAACAATTAATTTCTCTGCAATTAATTATAGCGGCGAAACTTAGGTTAGAGAGAGAGGGGTGAGGGATTTATATAGGCTACACTAGAGGACCTCTAGGCAATTAATTAATTAGGCTTAAATTGTAATTTAATTAACTTGGTGTCCCAAAAGGAAAACCTTAATTAAATTCCACAATTTTATTTATAATTAATTCCACTATAAAATTATAAATGATTTCCCAATTAATTAATTCAAATTATTCCGTCAATAATTTTCCCACCGTATTACATATGTGACATTTCCCCGTGTTTAAGATATCGCATGTCCACGAATTAATTTTAATTACTAATAATTAAATTAATTCATTTCTTATGATCCGAGACTAGTACCACTCATCCTTATTATCATGTGGAACGAATCCACCTGCAGGGTTTACATGATAAACTTTATGAGCTCATCTCGGGGACATCATCAACCCAATAAATGGGACACGGTTTCCTGTCTATAATCTACAGCATGCCGTGTGTACAATTCCGATTCCCAATATACCGAGGGTCTCGACTAATCAATTAGTCTCACTCATTGGCACATCAAAGAACCGAGCATTGGACACACGCACCTATAATTATATAGGGATTAAGAACTCACATATCCGTAATATCTGAGGTCTGGTTCGATTACTCCGATTAGTATAAATCGAACGCCCTCCCGTGGTCCTGCTCAATACACCAAGTGTACGAGTGTAACATGATAGTCAAGACCGACTATCTACCAGTCACACTACGACGTACCGATGGATTGTCCCTGTCCATCTAAGTCGTGAGCTACTGTTCGATAGTATACGAGTAACCGACAGTATGATCTTCCGCGTGTCTCCTCACGCCATACTGTCTACAACGTATACATCAAGGACTATTGCATTAAATGCAATCATGCTTGAATCATATCTCGAATTAAGGTATAGATAAGGAGTTCCGTATTTGCACTAAACTAGACATTTAGAATACAACTCCATCAATCTCCCACTTATACTAAAAGTCTAGTCGCCCTCTCCCAAACATCAGATTCCCATAACCTCATCACGCCTACCCAACGCTTTCGCTGGAAGTGCCTCTGTGAACGGGTTTTACCAGGCAATCCTCTCGATGCTATCTAGGTGACAACTGCATCGTCTTACTAGACGATCTCTCGAATCAGGTGGTACTTGCGCTCTATGTGTTATCTCCCACTGTGGACTCGTGGCATTTCAAGTTTGCCAATACCGCTATTCAAAATAGCTTTGGGTAAACTAGAAACCACATCTAAGTCCCTTAGGAAGTTCTGGAGCCACACTGACCTTTTAACTGCCTCAGAGGCCGTTATCCTTTCAGTTTCCATGGTAGAGTCCGTAATGCATCGCTGCTTTACATTCTTCCATGTGACTGCTCCACTTCACAGTGAGAACACATAGCCTGATTTCGACTTTCGACTTTCCCTGTTTGATTTGGAAATCCAATTCTATGTAATCCAAAGGAAACAACTTGACTGCTTTGTAACTCAGAACATAATTTCTGGTCCTCTGCAGGAGCCTAAACATGTTCCTTACATCAGTCGAGTGATCCTTTCCAGGATTACTATGATATCTCACCACCATGCCCACGGCATAGTAGATATCAGTCTCGTGCATAGCATTACATACATTAAGCTTCCCACCATTAAGGTGCAGGGAACTGCTTACTCTTCATCTATCTCCTTTATTGTGTCGGACACAAAACTTTAGATAGATGAATTCCACATCTAAAAGGTGAAGACCTTTCTTGGAATTATGTATGCTGCAACGAGTAAGAATTGTATTTAAGTATGAGACTCGAGATAAGTTCTATGTTCTTTTCTGGCGATCATTTATTGCTTTGATCCCAAGAACATTCCCGACTTCTCCTAAGTCTCTTACATTGAATTACTCGGACAACCATCCCTTTATGTCCGATAACATATTTCATATTGTTGCCAATTTAGAAGGATGTCGTCTACATAAAGAATGAGAAAACACCACATCTTTTCTGTCACTTCTTTATTACACTCAGGACCTAAACATGCCTTGAATGAATCCATGAAATGGATTTTCTCATAGGTCCGCATGTGTCCAAGATCTTGAAGCTTCCTTCAATCCTAAGATTGATTAAGCTTCCTTACCGAATGCTCTTGGCTCTTTTCGATGAATCTCTCTGGCTGTCCCACACAGATGGCCCCGTCAAGACTTCGATTTAGGAAATCTGTCTTGACTTCCATCTTCCATGTGAAGACAAAAGAATCCTGATCGACTTTTGCCAAGACTGAGCATCTTGATCTTTCAGCGTCTCGTCATAGATCCAGGGTTCGGCTTCATGTTCTCCAGGTAACAAGTCCGAAGACTCACCTATAAACATGAACCTGTTGGGTTGTCTAACAACCCTCCCACTACGACGACGCTCCTGTGTATCTTTAGTGACTAAAGATTATAGTAGTGAACTACTCAGTTAGGCTGGTTCTAAGTCTTGATCAGTCCCTCTAAGCACATAAGTATTACTCTACTCTTGGGCTTGTGATTCTTGCATATATAGTCCATGTCTAAGAACCGAACGTTGATGCAATCAACGAATACCTGGTCCTTTGGACTATATTACATATCTCAATTCGTTTTCTTAGGGTATCCTATAAACAGCCGAATATTTGTACAAGTTTCCAAAAGAATCAAGTTCAGGATAAACGCCGCTGTTTCCAAGGCATATCCCAAAACCGAATTAGGTAACTCCGAATAACTCATTTTCTACTTTCCCATATCTATAAGAGTCCTATTCCTTCTTTACAACACATTATTTTGCCGAGGCATAAATGGTGTAGTCTGTTGGGAGTTAATCCCATTTTCTGATAAGTATGCCTTACTCCTCAAAGAGGTCGCACATATCAGAGCGAATCAACTCTAGTACTTTCTTGGATCTTTTCCCTTTAAACGTAAAAGGTTGCTTGGTCATTTACACTTCCAAGTATGATTCGAAGGTTGGAAGGTCCTTTCCTTCAACCTAGCTGAGTGGTCCATCAGCTTTCATCCTTTTGAATCGTACTTAAGTTAAAATGATTTAGCCTAAGATTCCATAAGTACATTTGATTCATCCTAGAAGGATCTTTACTCTTATTGGGGTTCGACAATGTGTTATTAGCTCCGGTGTGTTGCATCGTGGAAGAACACGGATTCAGTATTAAATTGTCTATCAATGTACCAGAATAGATAATATCCCCGTTTCCTACTCTGATAGGTATAAAACTATCAGAAGAAACGGAATATCCATTCTAAGCCAATTTAGAAATCCGAAATGAAAATTCTTTCTAAATACCGGCACATAAAGACAATTTATTAGAACTAAAATCCTACCGTTAAAACATTTAACATCTCCCACTGCAATGACTGTTACCTTAACAGTATTGCCCATGTAGATTATAATTTCTTCCTTTCTAAGTCTCCGGGTTTCCTGGAACCCCCGCATTTAGGTGCAGACATGATTAGTGGTTTCCGTATCCACACACCAGGTACTGGTAGATAACACCACTAAACATGTTTCGGTGACTAAGGAGGAGTTAACTTCTAGTTGCTTTGAGAGGACAATCAAAACTCCCAGTATCCAAATGCTTACAACGGAAGCACTTGCCCCTTGGGCTTGCTTGTCCCATTCCGTGGTCCAGATATATTAGGCCCACTGGGTTTCCGTATTTGCTTCTTCTTCCTTTTGCCGCCCGAAGGCTTAGGAAGAGCCAATTTATCAACCACAAGTGTTTTGAGAGCCCTTAAAGATTCCCTCAGCCGCTTTGAAGTTCAACCAGGAGCTCCGCCAATGAATAAGACCCCTTATTCATATTATAGTTCAGGCGGAACTGCTCAAAACTTCTCGGCAGAGACTGGAGCACAAAATCAATCTGGGTTACCCCTTTGATAATTTCTCCCAGAACCTCTATCTCATTAGATAGCCCATCATTCTAAGAACGTGATCCCTTACGGGCGTTCTTTCCGACATGATGGCCGTCATGAGTTGCCTCATTTCACTTTGCCCGGCTGTCCTGTCCTGATAACCAAAACTTCTTGAGGTTAAGCATCATATCATAGGTAATGGTCATGGCATGATCCCGATGTCGCAGCACTTTTGACATGAAAGTCATAATGTTGCTCCGCGTCATCTCATAGCCTTGATCCATTTCCAATGAGCTTCCTTTCCTCAGTAGTGGAAGTATTATTTGGTTCAGCAGGTCAATTGACTTGGAGTACATATTTGTACTCCTCTGCAGTTAGGACAATGTCCAAGTTTCTTTTCCAATCCATACAATCAGGTTCAGTGAGTTTGTTGACTTTTAATGGGAATAATACCATATAAAACAAACAATGAGTTTAATTCGATATCATTTCCCTCAAGTGATATCATTAAACTACCAATCATTTCTAAAATCCCATCAGACATAGCAAGCCACGTTCTTGTGGACTATCAAAACAGAGAATGGAGACTGCGGGATTGTTTCCAATCCCTCTCCCACTTAGTATTTTACGATAAGGGATAACATGCATAAACAATTAAGCATAATAATAAAGCACGTAAAACAAGCAAAAAGCAATTAACGTGGTCCCGATTATTATGGCCTTAAGTGTTCTCCAATGCACGTCTTTTGGATCTCGTTGCTCGTCTCGGTCTCGGTCCACCACCGACTCGCTCGAGGGTCAAGAGACGAACTCCTCCCACTGGAGTCTCGTCTCGAGCCTCGTTGAGTCGTCCGTGGGGTCGAACGAACCCCAGCCCCGCTGCTGCCCGTCACGAACACGGGGTGTGTTCGATGGCTGCCCGTTGCCGGTTCGTCTCCTCGACTCTCGTTTCTCCGGGTTTCGATCTCGTGTCGATCCACCAAAAATAGCAAGAAAAATTACAAGAATAAATCTACTACATCCGGCATCGATCCTATACAGGGTGATCGATCCTATACATGCCCGGAAAAACAACGGAAATAAATAAATAAACCTAACGACTCAACCCGTCGTTTTTATCTATTACAAACAAGCAACATTTCCAAAACAAAACAATCTCGACAAGCCCGAGAGTTTAACAAACCACAACAAAATTATCATACAACATCCCATAATGTTGGCCATAATAATCGGGTTCAACCTGCAAGGTAAATCGTACGAACTATACAACAAACCGATAACCGGCTCTGATACCAATTGTTGGAAATCGACTACCCGGGACGAGTCCGTTCGACTACTCGAACATCCGGACACGCCCAGTCGACCTCCAGCGTGCCTACTGTGCTCACGACGAAGCCCCAGACCCGGTTTACGCCCAGCCATCATGCCCGAAGCACAACCGCGCAAAACCGAGGGCTGCTGACCTCTGTGTCGTCCGACACCAAAGGGTGTCGTCCGACAGGCCCTTGTCGGCCGACAGGAAACACTGTCGGACGACAGTGTCGCGAACAGCAGCGCGACGCTGCTGTTCCAGGTCCGTTTCTGGTCGGATTTTCCGATTCCGACCACCGTTCTGGAAGTCAGCGACCCCACAGTGATCTAGGAACACCAACCACGATCCCGGAACTCGATCGGAGGTTCGTTGTATAATTACGTACGAGATCGAATCGAAACGAGTGCGGAAGAGGGTTTCGATTCCATACCTTTGTTGCGTGATTCGGAGAAGCCGAATTGACAGAGACCTCGAGACTTCTAGCGTATGTCCTAGCCCTCTTACTCCAGCCGATGTGTGGGCATCGATCCGCTTGGAGCTCCCCGTCTCTTCTCTTCTCAACCACCGTGAATATACTTCTCTGTCTCAGAAATAATTTTGCGCTAACAAATTAATTTCCACAAAGAATTTCTGTCTCAGAAATATAATTGCGCAGGCAATTAATTTCTACAGAATGTTTCTTGCGCTAATCTAAATTAATTAAGCAGAAAAAAATAATTGCGCTAACAATTAATTTCTCTGCAGAATTAATTATAGCGGCGAAACTTAGGTTAGAGAGAGAGGGGTGAGGGATTTATATAGGCTACACTAGAGGACCTCTAGGCAATTAATTAATTAGGCTTAAATTGTAATTTAATTAACTTGGTGTCCCAAAAGGAAAACCTTAATTAAATTCCACAATTTTATTTATAATTAATTCCACTATAAAATTATAAATGATTTCCCAATTAATTAATTCAAATTATTCCGTCAATAATTTTCCCACCGTATTACATATGTGACATTTCCCCGTGTTTAAGATATTGCATGTCCACTAATTAATTTTAATTACTAATAATTAAATTAATTCATTTCTTATGATCCGAGACTAGTACCACTCATCCTTATTATCATGTGGAACGAATCCACCTGCAGGGTTTACATGATAAACTTTATGAGCTCATCTCGGGGACATCATCAACCCAATAAATGGGACACGGTTTCCTGTCTATAATCTACAGCATGCCGTGTGTACAATTCCGATTCCCAATATACCGAGGGTCTCGACTAATCAATTAGTCTCACTCATTGGCACATCAAAGAACCGAGCATTGGACACACGCACCTATAATTATATAGGGATTAAGAACTCACATATCCGTAATATCTGAGGTCTGGTTCGATTACTCCGATTAGTATAAATCGAACGCCCTCCCGTGGTCCTGCTCAATACACCAAGTGTACGAGTGTAACATGATAGTCAAGACCGACTATCTACCAGTCACACTACGACGTACCGATGGATTGTCCCTGTCCATCTAAGTCGTGAGCTACTGTTCGATAGTATACGAGTAACCGACAGTATGATCTTCCGCGTGTCTCCTCACGCCATACTGTCTACAACGTATACATCAAGGACTATTGCATTAAATGCAATCATGCTTGAATCATATCTCGAATTAAGGTATAAATAAGGAGTTCCGTATTTGCACTAAACTAGACATTTAGAATACAACTCCATCACTCCATGATGATCGCTGGGGATGCACGAGGCATCCCCGGGGCTGCTCGTAGCAGCCCCGCAGCGAGCTCACGGGCTCGCTGCTCGCGGGGGGGTTCGATCCTCCCCGCATCGCCGCTGCGGGAAACCCCGCAGCTTGATACGAGGCGCTGCGGGTAAACCCGCAGCTCACCCGGCGATCGAACCCTAGGTTCGATCGCCCCCTCGGCTCCAGCCGAGGGCTTCAGCCCGCGACGCCGCCGGTCGAGGAGGGCTGGGGTTCTCCCGCCGTGGCACCAGCCCACGGCGAACCCCGGCGATCGACCCCCGGTCGATCCCGTGCCCCGGCGTCCAGCCGGGGCTCCTCCCCTCGTCCGCGCGCCGGCGGTCGAACCCTAGGGTTCGTCCGCCTCCCTCGATCCCATCGAGGGTTCCTCGATCTTCGCCGGGGATCTCGAATCCCCGTCCCCGAAGTTCGTACGTTTATCCGGATCGTGTGTTCATGTATATGCTACTATTAATTCACATAAAATCATAGAAAGGGTTTATGATTTTACCTTTGATTCGTTGTTCGGAGAAACGAAATCAAACACCTTTGAAGACCTTCGAATCTTCCTACGTATTCCTTGCACTCCGTTCGAACGTCGTGTGGGCGACGATCTATCGAACTCCTATGGATCTCCTTCAACTCTCTAGAACTATCAACTATTGATATTCTTGTCTTATTAATTATGAAGGCCATGTAGTGCTTTTATAGGCTACGTAGGGGATCTAAAGGAGGTAGAATATTGGGCTTCCAATATTGAAGATTAAATTGAGCCCAATGCTCAAGTCCATTAATCCTTATCAATATTAATTAATTTATTTTCCACTATATAAATTAATTGCACTCCCAATATTAAACCATATTATATCAAATAATATTTCTCCGGTAGTATTATTTATTCCGTGTATTTAAGATTTAAATATCCATGAATAAAATTAATTTATTGCTAATTAATTTATTCATCTCTTATATCCGAGACTAGTACCATTCAACCTTAATTATTATGCGGATTAAATCCACCTGCAGAGTTTACAAAATAATTCCTTATGAACTCATCTCGGGGATATTATCAACCCTTCCGGGATACACTTTCCCGTCAAGTATTCACGGCATGTCATATATAAAATACAGTGACCCAACTTAACCGGTAATTAACCCAATAATTAAATCGGTTAATTCCTTTGGAAAATCAAAGTCACTTATATTAAATATACACACCCGTAATAATATCGGGGATTAAGAATAAAATACTCTGAGATTTAAATTGATTATCCAAGGCAATCCTAATCAATAAATCTCAAGCGATCCGCCCAATACACCAAGTGTACAAGTGTGATAAAATAATTAAGATAAATTATTTTCTCTCTCACACAACGACTATACCGATGGATTGGTCCATGTCCATCTAGATCGTGAGCAACTGTTTGATTAAATACGAGTAACCGATAGTATGATCTTCTGTGTGCCCATGAAACACCATACTAACTACAACGTATAAAATCCAGGACTATATTTTGCATAATTAATTAATAATAATTAAATGCAAATAATTGTTTATTAATTAAATAGGTTAAATGCTATGACCGGGAGTTTACTGATACTCAAATCTAGACATTAAGTACACAACTCCAACAATCTCCCACTTGTACTAAGGTCTAGTCATTTCCTCCAAACTCCCGACTCCCATACTCATCACGTGCTTAAGTTTATACTTCGCAGAAGTATTATGTGAATGAGCAATCTAGGTTGCCGCTCTGAAGTTATCTTGGTGACTACTGCGTCGTCTCCCTTGACGATGACTCGCATCAGGTGGTACTTGCTCTATGTGTTAACATCACTTTTGACTTATGACTTCTTCCAGTTTACCGTGCACCGCTATCCAATAGCCTTTGGTAAACTAAGAGTCATATCCAAGCCAAGAGGTTATCCCGGAACCTAACCAAAACTTCCGCTGCCTCTGAGGCTGCTATTCGGTTATGAGAGAGTCTGAGAAGCGTCCTGCTTATCACTCTTTAATTTCATGGTTCCACCTCTTTCTAAAAGTGAACACATAGCCTGATATCGACTTACACTGGTCTTTCTCCGATTTTAGATCTGAGAAACTGTAATCCAAGAAGATTTCGCCTTGCTCCGTAAGCCTAGTACTTCGTAAGTACTCTTACAGCATATGAACATCCCTTATCCAGATTACTTTGATATCCTCCCACTATGCCAACCGCATAGTTGATATCAGGTTCTTGTTTTACAATATTGCATATATAAAGCTTTCCACGCTCAACGTGCAGGAAACTGCTTTGTCTTTATCTATCTCCTTCATGTGTTCACGACACATATCCTTTAGATAGATGTATATTCTGTCTCTGAAAGGCTATAACCTTTCTCAGAAGTATGCATGTTTAAAACAAACCATAATCGTATAAGATATCTAGGAGAAGTACAATGTTCTTATCTAGAGATCGAAAGATCTCAAGAACATGCTCTAACTTCTACTCAATCTTATATCTCGACTCACCTAGACAACCATCATTTTATGTCTGATAATATCTTTTCATTGTGGCCAATGATAAAATGTTATCTACATAAAATCTCCGAGAAACACCACCTTGTTTCCATTACGTCTCCAACACACCTTTCGTTTATGCCTTTTGATGAATCCATCAAATGGATTATCCCATCAATTCGCAAGTTCCACGATTTATAGCTTTGTTTCAATCCATAAATGGATTTACTTAGCTTGTACTCTAAATGATCTTTCCTCTTAACAATAATCCTTATTGTTTTCTAAGCAGGCACATTTAGATCTAGTACCGCCCTCGTGCAGAGCTAGGGATCGATTTCATCTTTACTAGATCCAGAGTTCGAAACTCTTCTAGTCTTATGAACATCTCTGGTTTTTCAACAACCTCCCACTGCAACGGCGTTCCGGTGTATAACAGTAATAACATTAGGTGCAGTTAGTGGTGTGCTTCTACTCGGTTAGGCTGGTTCTCAGTCTTCTCTTTTCTCATCTCAAAGTACCTTGTCAGTTAGGGCATTGTAGTTCATCTAATAGTTTTCCTCTAAGAACCGGGTGAGAACACCCCTCTGGTTCATAGTACTATTGAACACTCAATACTTTGTTCATCTAGGATATCCTACAACCATATGCCGTTGTCTCCAGGAATATCCATAGAACATAGGTAGTTCCGAACAACTTGTTCTTTTACTTTTAGAATTCTATTTCTTACTGACTCACCATCTCTACACGTAAGTGTATGGTGTAGTCATTTGAGACTTAATCTCAATCTTTGATTGTGTTATGTGGTAGCCTCCGGGACTAAGTCGCAGGCTTCCAATGGATATACTTTGAAGGTTCCCCATAATTGCTTTGTGACTAAAACACTTCGCTTTTATGGCACATCAAGCATTCTAATCCATCTTCGAGTATTCTTAAGAACTACTCGCACCTTACACATGTCATTGATCATTCTCAATACTTGTCCGAATTCTATCCTTTACCGAAAGGTATGCTTAGTTGTATTATTTTCCAAATTTAATTCTTAGGTCGGAAGGTCCATTCCCTCAACTATAATTGATTAAATCAATTTCGACCTTTCGAATTCTTTATTTGAATAAATACTACCAAGTATAAGAATTCACAAGTATAATGATTAATAAAGAAATACATCTAATAAGTAAAATAAGTTGTAACGGTTTGTTGCATTGTGGTAGACTAAGGATTTATCATTCATATATTGCTATCTAATGTACCAGAATAGATATCACCATTATTTCTTATCCAAACCATCAAATGATTAAAGAAATAAAATATCCATTGATAGAAATCCAGAACAAAAAGTTCTTTCCAAAGTAAAGGTACATAAAGCAATAAACTTGAAATGAAATCCTATAATTATCAAAACAGATAAATGTCTTCCACTGCAACCGCTGCTTTCTCAACAGCTTCGCCCATGTGGACTCGAACTCTTCTTCTCTAAGTCGCTGGGTTTTCTGGAACCCCTGCATTTTAAAAGCACATACCGTCAATGGTTCCATATCTACACACCAGAATTCTGGTAGATAATACCGCTGACTATGTTTTTCGATTAAAGAAAAATTCGTACCTTTGAGAGGACAAGATATAGACCCCCAGTACTCAGACTGCTTTCCTTGGGGATATTTGCCAGAAGGCTTCTTTATCCCACCCTTTGGTCCAAGTCCCTTAGGACTACTGGATCCACTTGTCTTCTTCTCCTTTTCCTTATGTATGCCCTTAGGTTCGAAACCTTTGGCCTTGGCTACAAGAGCTTGCGACTGTCTCAACTCGTCTAAAAGATCTAGCATCTCAAAAACGTGTTCAAGCGTTTCCTCGAAGCAACTGACCTTTATGAGTATCCTCATCGCCTCTTTTCTAGCCTTTACATCATGTCTAAACATCAACTTGAGTTTTAGCATGACATCATGATTAGTGGCTAATGCAAGAGCACTATCCCATTTCTCAAAGTCAACTATTTCCTCATCAGTTGAGTTAATGGTAGGTCTAGGAGGACAAGTTTCGCTGAGTACATCTTTGTACTCCTTTACAGTCTGAGTAATGTCTAACTCTTTATTCCATCCAACACAGTATGGAACCAGTGCGTTGAATTCCTTAAGTATTAACGAAAGTGGATTCATAGCAATTCTCTAAACCTATAAGCACATATAAACAAACAATTAATTTAATATCCGATATTATCTCCCTTAAATAATATCATTAAATTACTAATTACATCTAAAATCCCATCAGGCAAGGCAAGCCACGTGGTGTGGACGTTTACCCACCTAAATGATTTAGCAATTAGATTTTCTTTGGTCATACATCGATTATAGCGTAACTTCGTGGGGAAGAATACTATAACGCGTATCTAAGTGTAAACCATTACTCAGCACCAAAGTACATCGTTTGGAATTGCCACATCACCGCAAGCCACGTGGTGTGGACGTTTACGATAATTTCACAACTCTTCACAATTACTTACAACTGTCTACATCAATTAATCCAAAATCCGTCAGTATAGCAAGCCACGTGGGGTGGACGTTTACTACACTAAGAGACTTTTATAATTGACTCCCAATTACAAGAACCATTCGATTTTCGTAGATCAAGACGCGGAGAATCATAAGTGAAACTCGAAGTTTCTAACCAGTGATTCACCATGCGAACAACCCTATCTCTCATTAGATGAGGGAGCCGAGCAGACAATCGATCCATCTATCAAAGAATGGTACGAAGGTCTCTAATTTGTGTCATCCACATGACCAAGTGGCTCTGTGTTGGAGTTGTGTACTTAATGTCTAGATTTAAGTAACGGTAAACTCCCGGTCATAGCATTTAATCTATTAAATTAATAAACAATCGTTTGCTTTTAATTATTATTAATTAAATATATGCAAATCATAGTCCTAGATTTTATACGTTGTAGTTAGTATGGTGTGTCGGGCCCACACAGAAGATCATACTATCGGTTACTCGTATTTAATCAAACAGTGGCTCACGACCTAGATGGACCCGGACCAATCCATCGGTATAGTCGTTGTGTGAGAGAGAAAATAATTTGTCTTAATTATTTTATCACACTTGTACACTTGGTTTATTGAGCGGATCGTTGAGATTCATCGATTAGGATTGCCGGCGATAATCGATTCGAGTCTCAGTGTATTTTATTCTTAATCCCCGATATTATTGCGGGTGTGTATATTTTGCTGGAATTCGATATCCCGGGGTATCAAAAATTGCGGAACCGATAACCCCGACCGAAATCCCGTCGCCGGAAACCGATCACGAACGCCACGAAGAACCGGGCTCGACAAGAGCATCGCCGCGGGATGAACCCGCGGCTAAACCCTAGCCGAGCCCCACCGTGGGGCTCGCTATCGCGCACGAGGCGATCGCTGGGGCTGCTCTGGCAGCCCCGGGCGGTGAGTCCGGCGACTCACCGCCACCGCCCGAGGAGGGCGGTTCGCCCAGCGGCGAACCCGCCGCGGCTCCAGCCGCGGCTGCCCGGCGATCGACCACCGCGGTCGATCGCCCACCCCGGCTCCCAGCCGGGGTTCCTCCACGCGCCGTCGCGGTCGAAGCCCTAGGGCTCGACCGCACCCCCTCGGCTCCCAGCCGAGGGCTCCTTCGAACCTTCGCCGGGGATCTCGAATCCCCGTCCCCGAAGTTCGACGTTTATCCGGATCGTGTGTTCATGCATGCATCACAATTTAATTCACATAAATTCACACGAAGGAGTTTATGATCATACCTTTTGATTTGTTGTGCGGAGAAACAAAATCAAGTTGAAGACCTTTGAATCTTTCCACGTATTCCTTGCACTCCGTTCGAACGTCGGGTGGGCGACGATCTATCGAACTCCTATGGATCTCCTTCAACTCTCTAGAATATCAAGTATGATAATCTTGTCTTATTCAAGTTATGAATTATGAAGGCCATGTAGTGCTTTTATAGGCTACGTAGGGGATCTAAAGGAGGTGGAATATTGGGCTTCCAATATTGAAGATTAAATTGAGCCCACTGCCCAAGTCCATTAATCCTTATCAATATTAATTAATTTATTTTCCACTATATAAATTAATTGCACTCCCAATATTAAACCATATTATATCAAATAATATTTCTCCAGTAGTATTATTTATTCCGTGTATTTAAGATTTAAATATCCATGAATAAAATTAATTTATTGCTAATTAATTTATTCATCTCTTTAATCCGAGACTAGTACCATTCAACCTTAATTATTATGCGGAACGAATCCACTCATGAGGTTTACACAATAATTCCTTATGAACTCATCTCGGGGATATTATCAACCCTTCCGGGATATACTGTCCGGTCAATTATTCACGGCATGCCATATATGAAATATAGTGACCCAACTTAACCGGTAATTAACCCAATAATTAAATCGGTTAATTCCTTTGGTAAATCAAAGTCACTTATATTAAATATACACACCCGCAATAATATCGGGGATTAAGAATAAAATACACTGAGACTCGAATCGATTATCGCCGGCAATCCTAATCGATGAATCTTAACGATCCGCTCAATACACCAAGTGTACAAGTGTGATAAAATAATTAAGATAAATTATTTTCTCTCTCACACAACGACTATACCGATGGATTGGTCCGGGTCCATCTAGGTCGTGAGCCACTGTTTGATTAAATACGAGTAACCGATAGTATGATCTTCTGTGTGCCCATGCAACACCATACTAACTACAACGTATAAAATCTAGGACTATGATTTGCATATATTTAATTAATAAAAATTAAAAGCAAACAATTGTTTATTAATTTAATAGATTAAATGCTATGACGGGGAGTTTACCGTTACTTAAATCTAGACATTAAGTACACAACTCCAACAATCTCCCACTTGTACTAAGGTCTAGTCATTTCCTCCAAACTCCCGGTTCCCATACTCATCACGTGCTTTAAAGTGTACTTCCGAGAAGTACTATGTGAGTGAGCAATCTAGGTTGCCGCTCTGAAGTTATCTTGGTGACTACTACGTCGTCTCCCTCGACGATGACTCGTATCAGGTGGTACTTGCACTATGTGTTATCATCACTTTTAGACTTATGACTTCTTCCGGTTTACCATGCACCGCTATGTAATAGCCTTTGATAAACCAAGAGTCATATCCAAGTCTTAGAGGTTATCCCGGAACCTAACCAAAACTTCCGCTGCCTCTGAGGCTGCTATTCGGTTATGAGAGAGTCCGAGAAGCGTCCTGCTTATCACTCTTTCATATCATTGTTCCACCTCTTTCTAAAAGTGAACACATAGCCTGATATCGACTTACACTGGTCCTTCTTTGATTTTTGGGATCTGAGAAACTGTAATCTAAGAAGATTTCGTCTTGCTTCGTAAGTCAGTACTATGAAAGTACTCTTACAGCATTCGAACATCCCTTATCCAGATTACTTTGAGATCCTCCTGATGGAGTTGTATTCTAAATGTCTAGTTTAGTGCAAATACAGAACTCCTTATCTATACCTTAATTCGAGATATGATTCAAGCATAATTGCATTTAATGCAATAGTCCTTGATGTATACGTTGTAGACAGTATGGCGTGAGGAGACACGCGGAAGATCATACTGTCGGTTACTCGTATACTATCGAACAGTAGCTCACGACTTAGATGGACAGGGACAATCCATCGGTACGTCGTAGTGTGACTGGTAGATAGTCGGTCTTGACTATCATGTTACACTCGTACACTTGGTGTATTGAGCAGGACCACGGGAGGGCGTTCGATTTATACTAATCGAAGTAATCGAACTAGACCTCAGATATTGCGGATATGCGAATTCTTAATCCCTATATAATTATAGGTGCGTGTGTCCAATTCTCGGTTCTTTAATCTACCAATGAGTGAGACTAATTGATTAGTCAATATTCTCGGTAAATTGGGAATCGGAATTGTACACACGGCATGCTATAGATTATAGACAGGAAACCGTGTCCCGTTTATCGGGTTGATGATGTCCCCGAGATGAGCTCATAAAGTTTGTCATGTAAACCCTGCAGGTGGATTCGTTCCACATGATAATAAGGATGAGTGGTACTAGTCTCGGATAATAAGAAACGAATTAATTTAATTATTATTAATTAAAGTTAATTCGTGGACATTCGATATCTTAAACACGGGGAAAGTCGTATATGTAATTTCGGCGGAAATATTATTGTTGATATAATATTAAATTAATTTCGGGAATTCAATTATTATTTTATAGTGGAATTAATAATAATTAAATTTGAAATCGATTAATTAAGGAATTGCTTTTAAGTATTCCAAGTTAATTAATATTTCATTTTAGCCCCTAATTAATTTACCTAAGAGGTCCCTAGTGTAACTCTATTTAAACCCACCCCTTGCCCTCTCCTAAACCTACAGAACGCCGCAACAATTCATTTCAGCAGAGAAAATAATTGCGTTAGCGCAATTAAGATTTTTCTCTGTTAAAATTAATTTGTTAACGCAAATAAATTTATTCTCAGAGAATGATTTTATAACGCTGGTTTGAGAAAGGAGAGAGCAGAAAAGGGAGACCCAACGGATCGTTGCCCACACAACGGTTGGAGTCGGGAAGAGGCATACGCTAGCAATCGCTAAGGTCTGAACAATTCGGCTCCTCCGAATCACGCGACAAAGGTATGAGATCGAATCCTTTTTCCGCAATTTTCGATCTCTAAATTCGTTAAAAATACATCGGACGAACGATCGGGTTCCGGAAGTCGTGGTACGTGTTCCTCGACTACTGGGGGGTCAAGGACCTTCGGAACGGTGGTCGGAAGAGGAAAAACGGACCGGAAACGAGCCCGGAACAGCAGCAGCGCGCTGCTGTTCGTCACGAGCAGCGCCCGCTGGAAGCCAGGCAGCGCTCGCTGCCAAGGGCCTCTCCAGCGCCCGCTGGTGGCTGAGCAGCGGTCGCTGAACGTGAACAGCGGCCGCTGGTGGCGGGCAGCGCCCGCTGGTTGAAGCGGGCAGCAGCCAGTTCGCGCGGTTGCGCCTCGTGCGCGGCGGCTGGGCGTGAATCGGCTGCGCGGCTTCGTCGTCAGTGTAGAGCTGTCACATGAGGTCGACTGGGCGTGTTCGGATGTTCGAGTGATCGAACGGACACGTCCCGGGTAGTCGATTTCCAACAATTGGTATCAGAGCCGGTTTTGTACGTTCGTTGTATTTTTGCGAGAATTGTGTTGCAGGTTCGAACCCGATTATTATGGTCATGTGATTGGACTGTATGTTTGTGGTTTGTTAAACTCTCGGGCTTGTCGAGATCTTTGTTTTATAATCGTTGCATGTTTGTAATAGTTAAAACGACGGGTTGAGTCGTTTAGGTTTTATTACGGTTTTTTGTTTTATCCGGATTGTATAGGATCGATCAACCTGTATAGGATCGATGCCGGAAGTAGTTAGTCTTACCTATGTAATGTTGCTGCTACTTGGTGAATCGAGAGAAGATCGAAGGCCGGACGAACGAAGGTCGAGAAGTCGAACCCGCAGCAGGCTGTGCACAAATGGCGCCCGCTGGAGGGCAAACAGCGGTCGCTGTTTGCAGCTCCTCCAGCGAGCGCTGGATATAGGGCAGCGCCCGCTGCCCTAGGCTTGGCAGCAGCGCCGCGGGGGTTCGACGGACATCACGGAACGCTCGTTTTTGCCCGGGACGATACTCCAGTGGGAGGGGTTCGTCTCTTGGCACTTAGACGAGTCGGTGGTGGATCGAGACCGAGACGAGCAACGAGACGAAGATCCGAGAAGACGTGCATTCAAGATATTTAAGGCCATAATAATCGGGGCCACGTTAAATGCTTTATATGTGTTTACGTGCTTTTATTATGCTTAAATTGTTTATGCATGTTTATCCCTTTCGTAAAATACTAAGTGGGAGAGGGATTGGAAACAATCCCGCGGTCTCCATTCTCTGTTTTGATAGTGATGTGTGTCACTTACGAGTTGGCTTTAGTGTCATCCTCCCTATCGGATAAAGTCGACACACGGATATCACTGGATCAAAATTCGAATTTAAAATCCACTTATAAAATTGAACAATTATATTTCTCAAAAGCAATGCCTAATCTGTCATTCAAAGACTAATTTCAACTCGACTCATTCTCACCCTGGGGAGTGGAATGGAGCCAAAGCGCTTGGTTATGTCGATGACACAGATTAGAGACATTCGAGTCATTCGATGACTAGATCGATTGTCTGGTTGGCTCCCTCACTTAGTGAGAGATAGGGCTCAATTGCATGATTGATCGCTGGTTAGAAACTTCGAGTTTCACTTACGAGATATCAAGCTTTGATTAATAAAATTGTGAAATTTAATAAATGTAAGATTCAATTAACAAAGTTGTTTGTTTTAGTAAACGTCCACAAGAACGTGGCTTGCTAAATGGAAACGGTACTTTGGGTTAATTAAGATTCTATGACATTTAAATAAGTGAGATTCAATTAATAAAGTTGTTTGTTTTAGTAAACGTCCACAAGAACGTGGCTTGCTAAATGGAAACGGAACTTTGGGATTAATTGAGGCTCGACAGTTATAGAAAGTCGTGGAGGACCGCATGTCAACGTAAACGTCCACAAGAACGTGGCTTGCGGTGGACATGTAGTTCCCGAGCGGTGGACTTAGTACTGAGAAATGGTACACACTTAGGTACGCTTTATAGTATCCTCCCCATCGGAGTCACTGCTATAATGATGTACGACCGAAGTGAAATCCAATCATAAAATCATTTGGACTGGTAAATTGTTGGAAATCGACTACCCGGGACGAGTCCGTTCGACTACTCGAACTTCCGGACAAGCCCAGTCAACCTCCGGTCTGCCCAAGGTGTTCACGACGAAGCCCCTGACCCGAAATGCACCCAGCCATCGCACCCGAGGCACGACCGCGCAAAACGAGAGGCTTCTGGACTCTCTGTCGTCCGACACCAGAAGGTGTCGTCCGACAAGACCGTCCAATGTCGTCCGACACCAGAAGGTGTCGTCCGACAAGCCTGTCGGCCGACAGAAGAACCTGTCGTCCGACACCCGTCGCGAACAGCGGCGGGATTCGCCCGTTCTGGCTGTTCCGATGTGATTTTCTCGATCCGACTGCCATGCCGGAGGTCAGAAACCTCCCAGCAGTCCGAGAATATCACATCCAAGCCACGGGATCCGATCTACGTTCAAAATATGATTAACGAAATATGAGATCGAATAAATTGCGGAAAAGAGAATCGATCTCATACCTTCTCGGTCGATTGTTGAGACCTTAGATGCTTCTAACGTATGCCTCAGATCCTTTGACTCCAACCGTTGTGTGGGCAACGATCCGTTGGGTCTCCTTTTCTGCTTTCTCCTTTTTCTACCAGCGTTATATTTTCTATTCTCTGATGAGAGAAAAATAATTGCGCTACACTGATTTATTTTTGCAGAGAAAAAACCTTAATTGCGCTAACGCAATAATGTTTTCTCAGAAAAATAAAAAGCTGCGGAATGTAGGTTTAGGATAGGCAAGGTAGGATATTTATAGAGTTACGTTAGGGACCTTAGGATAAATTAATTAAGGGCTAAATTGAAATATTAATTAACTTGGAATACGTAAAAGCAATTCCTTAATTAATCGATTTCAATTTTAATTATTATTAACTCCACTATAAAATAATAATTGAATTCCCGAAATTAATTTTAATATTATTTCAACAATAATAATTCCGCCGAAATTACAAATACGACTTTCCCCGAGTTTAAGATATCGAACGTCCACGAATTTATTTAATTACTAATAATTAAATTAATTCGTTTCTTATTATCCGAGACTAGTACCACTCATCCTTATTATCATGTGGAACAAATCCACCTGCAGGGTTTACATGATAAACTTTATGAGCTCATCTCGGGGACGTTATCAACCCGATAAACGGGACACGGTTTCCTGTCTATAATCTATAGCATGCCGTGTGTACAATTCCGATTCCCAATTTACCGAGTATCTCGACTAATCAAATAGTCTCACTCATTGGCAAGTTAAAGAACCGAGAATTGGACATACGCACCTATAATTATATAGGGATTAAGAATTTGTATATCCGTAATTCTGAGGTCTAGTTCGATTACGTTGATTAGTATAAATCGAACGCCCTCCCGTGGTCCTGCTCAATACACCAAGTGTACAAGTGTAACATAATAGTCAAGACCAACTATTACCCAGTCACACTACGACGTACCGATGGATTGTCCCTGTCCATCTAAGTCGTGAGCTTCTGTTCGATAATATACGAGTAACCGACAGTATGATCTTCCGCGTGTCTCCTCACGCCATACTGTCTACAACGTATATATCTAGAACTATTGCATTCAAGTACAAAGTAGACAAAAATGCCGACAGTTTGATTAATAGATAATGAAAAACACAGATAAGGAGTTCCATATTGTCACTAAACTAGACATTTAGAATATAACTCCATCAATCTCCCACTTATACTAAATTTCTAGTTGCCCTCTACCATACATCCGATACCCATCCCCTTCACGTGTCTCTTGAACGCTTCCGCTGGAAGTGCCTTCGTAAAGGGGTCAGCCAGGTTATCCGCTGATGCAATCTTGGTGACAACCGCATCGCCTCTCCTGACGATGTCTCTAATCAGGTGGTACTTGCGATCTATGTGTTTACTGGCATTGTGGGCTCGTGGTTCCTTTGCATTAGCCACTGCACCGCTATTGTCACAATAAATTGTGATAGCTCTAGGCATTTTAGGAACCACATCCAAGTCCATAAGGAAGTTCCTGAGCCACACCGATTCTTTAGCTGCCTCAGAGGCTGCTACTGTTGGAGTTGTGTACTTAATGTCTAGATTTAAGTATCGGTAAACTCCCTGTCATAGCATTTAATCTATTTAATTAATAAACAATTATTTGCATTTAATTAATTATGCAAAATATAGTTCTGGATTTTATACGTTGTAGTTAGTATGGTGTTGCATGGGCACACAGAAGATCATACTATCGGTTACTCGTATTTAATCGAACAGTTGCTCACGACCTAGATGGACACGAACTAATCCATCGGTATAGTCGTTGTGTGAGAGAGAAAATAATTTATCTTAATTATTTTATCACACTTGTACACTTGGTGTATTGGGCGGATCAGCTTGAGATTCATCGATTAGGATTGCCGGCGATAATCGATTCGAGTCTCAGTGTATCTTATTCTTAATCCCCGATATTATTGCGGGTGTGTATATTTAATATAAGTGACTTTGATTTACCAAAGGAATTAACCGATTTAATTATTGGGTTAATTACCGGTTAAGTTGGGTCACTATATTTTATATATGGCATGCCGTGAATACTTGACGGGAAAGTGTATCCCGTAAGGGTTGATAATATCCCCGAGATGAGTTCATAAGGAATTATTATGTAAACCCTGCAGGTGGATTTAATCCGCATAATAATTAAGGTTGAATGGTACTAGTCTCGGATATAAGAGATGAATAATATTTATTGAGCAATAAATAAATTTATTCATGGATATTTAAATCTTAAATACACGGAATATATAATACTACCGGAGAAATATTATTTGATATAATATGGAATAATATTGGGAGTGCAATTTTATTTATATAGTGGAAAATAAATAAAATTTAATATTGATAAGGATTAATGGATTTGGGTTGGACCCAATTTAATCTTCAATATTTAGAAGCCCAATATTTATTCTCCTTATGATCCCCTACGTAGCCTATATAAGCACTACATGGTCTTCACTTTTCATAACACAATTAATTGACCTACGCCAATCATAAAGTCTTGAGAGTGAGGAAGATCCATAGGAGTTCGATAGATCGTCGCCCACACGACGTTCGAACGGAGTGCAAGGAATACGTGGGAAGATCGCAAGGTCATCAAAGGTGTTTGATTTCGTTTCTCCGCACAACGAATCGAAGGTAAAATCATAAACCCTCTTTTATGATTTCGTGTGAATTAATCGTAGTAAATACATGAACACACGATCCGGATAAACGTACGAACTTCGGGGACGGGGATTCGAGATCCCTGGCGAAGATCGAAAGGGGGCGGCCGAAACCTAGGGTTTCGACCGCCGGCAACCGCGCCAAGGAGCAGCCCCGGCTGGACGCCGGGGCACGCGATCGACCAAGGGTCGATCGCTGGGGAAGCCGCCGTGGGCTGGAGCCACGGCAGATGGCCTCCCCGACCTCCCTGGACGGCGGCGTGCGCACGGGGAAGCTCCGGCCGAAGCCGGAGCGGGCGATCGACCGAAGTCGATCGCGGAGGGCAGCCGCGGGCTGGTGCCGCGGCTGGGGGCCCTTCACCCCGTGAAGTGGTGGCGGTGAGTCGCCGGACTCACCGCCGGCGGGTGCTGATTGGATCAGCCCCGCGGGGATGCCGTGCATCCCCGGCGATCGCCATGCACGGCGATCGCGAACCCTAGCGGGGTTCTGATACGCACCTCGATCGGAAGAGAAGAAGAAACAGAATAATTAAAAGGATACCTGGTGGAGATCCCAAAACCCTTGATCCTAACCCACGAAATGATTTAGGTTCGAAAGCCCTAAACCCCAACGAGACGTTGAATCAATAATTCGGAGACGATGTTGACACACAAACGAAGGGTGATTACTTCGTTGATTCGCCGGTTGAATTCTTTTGGTAGAACCCGGAAGAATTCGACAAAACCCAAGAGAGAAAATAAATCTCACGCAATAAAATTATTCAATATCAAAGTTGTCTTTCAATAATAGGGTTCAGGGCCTTTAAATAGGCAAACCAAAAACATGAAGGAAAAAGAAACAAAACAATAAAAACACGCCAAAAGTCGCGACGCTGAAAAATCACAATTTCTGACTCAATGTCGACCGACATTGATTTACTCTAAGAAGGATGTCGGCCGACATTGGACCTTCGTCCGCGGGATCATCCTTCGGGCGCGGTTTCATCCTGCTGTAAGTCCCACGCCTTTTCTGAAGATGTCGGCCGACATTCGTGTAGTGTATTTTTGGTGTCGGCCGACAATAGGCCAATTTCTTGGCTGAAATCCGCGGCGCGTCCTCGGCTCACGTCTGACCTCTGTTCCGGCGTTTTCTTCCTCGTTCCAGCGGGAAAACGAACATCTTGCCTCTTAGACGATCCTCGGCCCGCATCATTCCCCTCCTCTTGAAGTGGATTTGTCCTCAAATCCAAGACCTCACCAGGCTCGAACACCACGGGCCTGAACAAAGTCGGAACATCCTCAAACCCCCCCATGTGTGGTGATCCAGGCGGGGTATCAACAGGAGTGATGTCATCAAAATCCTGCAAAACAGACTGAAGAGAAGGTAGTAGAGGAGAAATGTTGTTAGTGAGAAACGGGTCTTTCTCGCACAACATCGCCAACGTATTTGCCCCCACTCCGTGCGTCATGTCACTAGCCTCACTTGGTAAGGCCTGCTCCTTAGACTTTCCCCTTTCGGCCTCTTGTTGCAACTGCACTTGATCCTCGTAAACCTGTGTAGGAGTGAGAGGAACAAGGGATACCTTCTTCTACTTATACTCGAAAGAGTACTTGTTGGCGAAACCGTCATAGATAGCTCGCCGATCATACTGCCACGGACGCCCCAATAGAATATGGCTCGCGTGCATTGGAATGACATCACAGAGTACCTTATCTTCATATTTCCCAATGCGGAAAGGAACCTCCGCTTGCTTGGTCACCTTGATGACGCCAGTCGCATTCAACCACCGTAGATGGTATGGCCTAGGATGCTGCACCACAACCAAACCCAAACGCTGAACCAGGGTTGCACTAGCCACGTTCGTGCAACTACCTCCATCAATGATGACACTGCACACCTTATCCTGCACATGACACCTTGTGTGGAAAAGGTTCTCTCGCTGCTCCCGAACATCGGGCTGAATTTGTGCACTCAAGACTCTTCGCGCTACAAAAAGTTTCCCGTCAGGTGCGAGAATCTCCTCCTCCTCCTCAGACTCTTCCTTAGCCTTCGGTTCCGGCTTGTCACCCTCGTCATCAGTCACAACTTCCCCATCATCTCTTAAGAGCATAAGTCTCCGGTTGGGACACTCACTCATGATATGCCCGAATCCCTGACACTTGAAGCACCTCTTATCCCGATTGCGACTATCAGGAACCACGGGACTGGCCTGAGTAGTCGGACCTGCACCCTCCAGGCGATCTTTGTAGAAGATCTTCTTCTCATCCCGTGTTGTTGTTTCCTCCTTCCATTGGTTCCCCTTGTATGATGAACCACTAGGGCCCTGGGATTGTCTCCATGTAGACTGAATTGGCTTCGAATTGCCCAAGCTACCCCTCCTCTTAAGCTGGTTCTCAATCTTGATTGCCACATGAACCATGTCCTCCAACTCAACGTATGGCTGCAACTCCACAGTGTTACGAATCTCCCAATTTAAACCAGCCAGGAATCTCGCCATGGTCGCCTCCCTGTCCTCGTCAATATTGGCTCGAATCATAGACACCTCCATTTCCTTGAAGTACTCGTCCACACTCTTCGACCCCTGTCGTAGATTCTGCAACTTGTTGTACAACTCCCGGTAATAGTGAGTTGGCACAAACCGCTTCCTCATCACAGCTTTCATCTCGGCCCATGTTTCAATAGGTTGTTCTCGGTTCCGCCTCCGATTGGTTACAAGCTGATCCCACCAAACCAGTGCATATTCAGAGAACTCTATCGCTGCCAACTTCACCTTCTTGAGCTCAGCATAGTTATGACAGTCAAACATCAGCTCCACCTTACGCTCCCACTCCAGATACAACTCGGGATCGTTCTTCCCTAAGAATGAGGGAATATTCATCTTGATGTTGCCCAAGTTGTCATCTTCCCGGTTTCTACCTCCTCGCCTCCTCTCATCAGTCTCAGATGCTTCATCCTCCTCGGAATCGACATCCCTATGTCTGCCATGATTACGATGGTTACCGTTCTGACCTTCTCGTTGTCTCCGCTTAGGCCTCTCCTCCATGGCACTAACCCGCTCATGCACGGCCTCCATTTCAGAGGTAATGAACTTTCTCAACTCAGCTCGCATGGCCTCCATGAGGTACTTAATTTGGGGATCGATCATTGTACCGTCAGCCTTTGGTGAAGACCCACCAGACATCCTGCAAAACAACGTTAAAACAAAGCAAGAGAAATGAAGAAATCTCTCCCTCACAGCTCTCGTATGTCTCTCAATATAGGGGTTCACTCAGTATTCTCTCACTTTCTCCCTTAAGAATTGAACTTCCGGAATTACCAGCCGAATTTAATCCAACAAAATCAACGAAAACACTCAATAGGATGGTCGGTTGGAAGGTGATAGAATTTGGCACGAAAAGTTCGATAGTACCAAAGTAGCTCAAAACGATGCCGGAAATCTCAGGAGTCACACACAAAATTTTGGTTGAAGAAAAATTTTCTCGACAAAATACTCTTTTTTTTTTTTTTTTTTTTTTTTTTTTTTTTTTTTGCGGTCGATGAACAGTAAAAAGGGGAAAAAGAAACGAAAAAAAAATTTCGAGAAAAGAAGGGTTACGAAAAGGAATAGACTTAACGAGGTACGAAATCAGAAATTAGCCCTAACCTGGGCTCTGATACCAGATGATACGCACCTCGATCGGAAGAGAAGAAGAAACAGAATAATTAAAAGGATACCTGGTGGAGATCCCAAAACCCTTGATCCTAACCCACGAAATGATTTAGGTTCGAAAGCCCTAAACCCCAACGAGACGTTGAATCAATAATTCGGAGACGATGTTGACACACAAACGAAGGGTGATTACTTCGTTGATTCGCCGGTTGAATTCTTTTGGTAGAACCCGGAAGAATTCGACAAAACCCAAGAGAGAAAATAAATCTCACGCAATAAAATTATTCAATATCAAAGTTGTCTTTCAATAATAGGGTTCAGGGCCTTTAAATAGGCAAACCAAAAACATGAAGGAAAAAGAAACAAAACAATAAAAACACGCCAAAAGTCGCGACGCTGAAAAATCACAATTTCTGACTCAATGTCGGCCGACATTGATTTACTCTAAGAAGGATGTCGGCCGACATTGGACCTTCGTCCGCGGGATCATCCTTCGGGCGCGGTTTCATCCTGCTGTAAGTCCCACGCCTTTTCTGAAGATGTCGGCCGACATTCGTGTAGTGTATTTTTGGTGTCGGCCGACAATAGGCCAATTTCTTGGCTGAAATCCGCGGCGCGTCCTCGGCTCACGTCTGACCTCTGTTCCGGCGTTTTCTTCCTCGTTCCAGCGGGAAAACGAACATCTTGCCTCTTAGACGATCCTCGGCCCGCATCATTCCCCTCCTCTTGAAGTGGATTTGTCCTCAAATCCAAGACCTCACCAGGCTCGAACACCACGGGCCTGAACAAAGTCGGAACATCCTCAAACCCCCCCATGTGTGGTGATCCAGGCGGGGTATCAACAGGAGTGATGTCATCAAAATCCTGCAAAACAGACTGAAGAGAAGGTAGTAGAGGAGAAATGTTGTTAGTGAGAAACGGGTCTTTCTCGCACAACATCGCCAACGTATTTGCCCCCACTCCGTGCGTCATGTCACTAGCCTCACTTGGTAAGGCCTGCTCCTTAGACTTTCCCCTTTCGGCCTCTTGTTGCAACTGCACTTGATCCTCGTAAACCTGTGTAGGAGTGAGAGGAACAAGGGATACCTTCTTCTACTTATACTCGAAAGAGTACTTGTTGGCGAAACCGTCATAGATAGCTCGCCGATCATACTGCCACGGACGCCCCAATAGAATATGGCTCGCGTGCATTGGAATGACATCACAGAGTACCTTATCTTCATATTTCCCAATGCGGAAAGGAACCTCCGCTTGCTTGGTCACCTTGATGACGCCAGTCGCATTCAACCACCGTAGATGGTATGGCCTAGGATGCTGCACCACAACCAAACCCAAACGCTGAACCAGGGTTGCACTAGCCACGTTCGTGCAACTACCTCCATCAATGATGACACTGCACACCTTATCCTGCACACCACCTTGTGTGGAAAAGGTTCTCTCGCTGCTCCCGAACATCGGGCTGAATTTGTGCACTCAAGACTCTTCGCGCTACAAAAAGTTTCCCGTCAGGTGCGAGAATCTCCTCCTCCTCCTCAGACTCTTCCTTAGCCTTCGGTTCCGGCTTGTCACCCTCGTCATCAGTCACAACTTCCCCATCATCTCTTAAGAGCATAAGTCTCCGGTTGGGACACTCACTCATGATATGCCCGAATCCCTGACACTTGAAGCACCTCTTATCCCGATTGCGACTATCAGGAACCACGGGACTGGCCTGAGTAGTCGGACCTGCACCCTCCAGGCGATCTTTGTAGAAGATCTTCTTCTCATCCCGTGTTGTTGTTTCCTCCTTCCATTGGTTCCCCTTGTATGATGAACCACTAGGGCCCTGGGATTGTCTCCATGTAGACTGAATTGGCTTCGAATTGCCCAAGCTACCCCTCCTCTTAAGCTGGTTCTCAATCTTGATTGCCACATGAACCATGTCCTCCAACTCAACGTATGGCTGCAACTCCACAGTGTTACGAATCTCCCAATTTAAACCAGCCAGGAATCTCGCCATGGTCGCCTCCCTGTCCTCGTCAATATTGGCTCGAATCATAGACACCTCCATTTCCTTGAAGTACTCGTCCACACTCTTCGACCCCTGTCGTAGATTCTGCAACTTGTTGTACAACTCCCGGTAATAGTGAGTTGGCACAAACCGCTTCCTCATCACAGCTTTCATCTCGGCCCATGTTTCAATAGGTTGTTCTCGGTTCCGCCTCCGATTGGTTACAAGCTGATCCCACCAAACCAGTGCATATTCAGAGAACTCTATCGCTGCCAACTTCACCTTCTTGAGCTCAGCATAGTTATGACAGTCAAACATCAGCTCCACCTTACGCTCCCACTCCAGATACAACTCGGGATCGTTCTTCCCTAAGAATGAGGGAATATTCATCTTGATGTTGCCCAAGTTGTCATCTTCCCGGTTTCTACCTCCTCGCCTCCTCTCATCAGTCTCAGATGCTTCATCCTCCTCGGAATCGACATCCCTATGTCTGCCATGATTACGATGGTTACCGTTCTGACCTTCTCGTTGTCTCCGCTTAGGCCTCTCCTCCATGGCACTAACCCGCTCATGCACGGCCTCCATTTCAGAGGTAATGAACTTTCTCAACTCAGCTCGCATGGCCTCCATGAGGTACTTAATTTGGGGATCGATCATTGTACCGTCAGCCTTTGGTGAAGACCCACCAGACATCCTGCAAAACAACGTTAAAACAAAGCAAGAGAAATGAAGAAATCTCTCCCTCACAGCTCTCGTATGTCTCTCAATATAGGGGTTCACTCAGTATTCTCTCACTTTCTCCCTTAAGAATTGAACTTCCGGAATTACCAGCCGAATTTAATCCAACAAAATCAACGAAAACACTCAATAGGATGGTCGGTTGGAAGGTGATAGAATTTGGCACGAAAAGTTCGATAGTACCAAAGTAGCTCAAAACGATGCCGGAAATCTCAGGAGTCACACACAAAATTTTGGTTGAAGAAAAATTTTCTCGACAAAATACTCTTTTTTTTTTTTTTTTTTTTTTTTTTTTTTTTTTTTTTGCGGTCGATGAACAGTAAAAAGGGGAAAAAGAAACGAAAAAAAAATTTCGAGAAAAGAAGGGTTACGAAAAGGAATAGACTTAACGAGGTACGAAATCAGAAATTAGCCCTAACCTGGGCTCTGATACCAGATGATACGCACCTCGATCGGAAGAGAAGAAGAAACAGAATAATTAAAAGGATACCTGGTGGAGATCCCAAAACCCTTGATCCTAACCCACGAAATGATTTAGGTTCGAAAGCCCTAAACCCCAACGAGACGTTGAATCAATAATTCGGAGACGATGTTGACACACAAACGAAGGGTGATTACTTCGTTGATTCGCCGGTTGAATTCTTTTGGTAGAACCCGGAAGAATTCGACAAAACCCAAGAGAGAAAATAAATCTCACGCAATAAAATTATTCAATATCAAAGTTGTCTTTCAATAATAGGGTTCAGGGCCTTTAAATAGGCAAACCAAAAACATGAAGGAAAAAGAAACAAAACAATAAAAACACGCCAAAAGTCGCGACGCTGAAAAATCACAATTTCTGACTCAATGTCGGCCGACATTGATTTACTCTAAGAAGGATGTCGGCCGACATTGGACCTTCGTCCGCGGGATCATCCTTCGGGCGCGGTTTCATCCTGCTGTAAGTCCCACGCCTTTTCTGAAGATGTCGGCCGACATTCGTGTAGTGTATTTTTGGTGTCGGCCGACAATAGGCCAATTTCTTGGCTGAAATCCGCGGCGCGTCCTCGGCTCACGTCTGACCTCTGTTCCGGCGTTTTCTTCCTCGTTCCAGCGGGAAAACGAACATCTTGCCTCTTAGACGATCCTCGGCCCGCATCATTCCCCTCCTCTTGAAGTGGATTTGTCCTCAAATCCAAGACCTCACCAGGCTCGAACACCACGGGCCTGAACAAAGTCGGAACATCCTCAAACCCCCCCATGTGTGGTGATCCAGGCGGGGTATCAACAGGAGTGATGTCATCAAAATCCTGCAAAACAGACTGAAGAGAAGGTAGTAGAGGAGAAATGTTGTTAGTGAGAAACGGGTCTTTCTCGCACAACATCGCCAACGTATTTGCCCCCACTCCGTGCGTCATGTCACTAGCCTCACTTGGTAAGGCCTGCTCCTTAGACTTTCCCCTTTCGGCCTCTTGTTGCAACTGCACTTGATCCTCGTAAACCTGTGTAGGAGTGAGAGGAACAAGGGATACCTTCTTCTACTTATACTCGAAAGAGTACTTGTTGGCGAAACCGTCATAGATAGCTCGCCGATCATACTGCCACGGACGCCCCAATAGAATATGGCTCGCGTGCATTGGAATGACATCACAGAGTACCTTATCTTCATATTTCCCAATGCGGAAAGGAACCTCCGCTTGCTTGGTCACCTTGATGACGCCAGTCGCATTCAACCACCGTAGATGGTATGGCCTAGGATGCTGCACCACAACCAAACCCAAACGCTGAACCAGGGTTGCACTAGCCACGTTCGTGCAACTACCTCCATCAATGATGACACTGCACACCTTATCCTGCACATGACACCTTGTGTGGAAAAGGTTCTCTCGCTGCTCCCGAACATCGGGCTGAATTTGTGCACTCAAGACTCTTCGCGCTACAAAAAGTTTCCCGTCAGGTGCGAGAATCTCCTCCTCCTCCTCAGACTCTTCCTTAGCCTTCGGTTCCGGCTTGTCACCCTCGTCATCAGTCACAACTTCCCCATAATCTCTTAAGAGCATAAGTCTCCGGTTGGGACACTCACTCATGATATGCCCGAATCCCTGACACTTGAAGCACCTCTTATCCCGATTGCGACTATCAGGAACCACGGGACTGGCCTGAGTAGTCGGACCTGCACCCTCCAGGCGATCTTTGTAGAAGATCTTCTTCTCATCCCGTGTTGTTGTTTCCTCCTTCCATTGGTTCCCCTTGTATGATGAACCACTAGGGCCCTGGGATTGTCTCCATGTAGACTGAATTGGCTTCGAATTGCCCAAGCTACCCCTCCTCTTAAGCTGGTTCTCAATCTTGATTGCCACATGAACCATGTCCTCCAACTCAACGTATGGCTGCAACTCCACAGTGTTACGAATCTCCCAATTTAAACCAGCCAGGAATCTCGCCATGGTCGCCTCCCTGTCCTCGTCAATATTGGCTCGAATCATAGACACCTCCATTTCCTTGAAGTACTCGTCCACACTCTTCGACCCCTGTCGTAGATTCTGCAACTTGTTGTACAACTCCCGGTAATAGTGAGTTGGCACAAACCGCTTCCTCATCACAGCTTTCATCTCGGCCCATGTTTCAATAGGTTGTTCTCGGTTCCGCCTCCGATTGGTTACAAGCTGATCCCACCAAACCAGTGCATATTCAGAGAACTCTATCGCTGCCAACTTCACCTTCTTGAGCTCAGCATAGTTATGACAGTCAAACATCAGCTCCACCTTACGCTCCCACTCCAGATACAACTCGGGATCGTTCTTCCCTAAGAATGAGGGAATATTCATCTTGATGTTGCCCAAGTTGTCATCTTCCCGGTTTCTACCTCCTCGCCTCCTCTCATCAGTCTCAGATGCTTCATCCTCCTCGGAATCGACATCCCTATGTCTGCCATGATTACGATGGTTACCGTTCTGACCTTCTCGTTGTCTCCGCTTAGGCCTCTCCTCCATGGCACTAACCCGCTCATGCACGGCCTCCATTTCAGAGGTAATGAACTTTCTCAACTCAGCTCGCATGGCCTCCATGAGGTACTTAATTTGGGGATCGATCATTGTACCGTCAGCCTTTGGTGAAGACCCACCAGACATCCTGCAAAACAACGTTAAAACAAAGCAAGAGAAATGAAGAAATCTCTCCCTCACAGCTCTCGTATGTCTCTCAATATAGGGGTTCACTCAGTATTCTCTCACTTTCTCCCTTAAGAATTGAACTTCCGGAATTACCAGCCGAATTTAATCCAACAAAATCAACGAAAACACTCAATAGGATGGTCGGTTGGAAGGTGATAGAATTTGGCACGAAAAGTTCGATAGTACCAAAGTAGCTCAAAACGATGCCGGAAATCTCAGGAGTCACACACAAAATTTTGGTTGAAGAAAAATTTTCTCGACAAAATACTCTTTTTTTTTTTTTTTTTTTTTTTTTTTTTTTTTTTGCGGTCGATGAACAGTAAAAAGGGGAAAAAGAAACGAAAAAAAAATTTCGAGAAAAGAAGGGTTACGAAAAGGAATAGACTTAACGAGGTACGAAATCAGAAATTAGCCCTAACCTGGGCTCTGATACCAGATGATACGCACCTCGATCGGAAGAGAAGAAGAAACAGAATAATTAAAAGGATACCTGGTGGAGATCCCAAAACCCTTGATCCTAACCCACGAAATGATTTAGGTTCGAAAGCCCTAAACCCCAACGAGACGTTGAATCAATAATTCGGAGACGATGTTGACACACAAACGAAGGGTGATTACTTCGTTGATTCGCCGGTTGAATTCTTTTGGTAGAACCCGGAAGAATTCGACAAAACCCAAGAGAGAAAATAAATCTCACGCAATAAAATTATTCAATATCAAAGTTGTCTTTCAATAATAGGGTTCAGGGCCTTTAAATAGGCAAACCAAAAACATGAAGGAAAAAGAAACAAAACAATAAAAACACGCCAAAAGTCGCGACGCTGAAAAATCACAATTTCTGACTCAATGTCGGCCGACATTGATTTACTCTAAGAAGGATGTCGGCCGACATTGGACCTTCGTCCGCGGGATCATCCTTCGGGCGCGGTTTCATCCTGCTGTAAGTCCCACGCCTTTTCTGAAGATGTCGGCCGACATTCGTGTAGTGTATTTTTGGTGTCGGCCGACAATAGGCCAATTTCTTGGCTGAAATCCGCGGCGCGTCCTCGGCTCACGTCTGACCTCTGTTCCGGCGTTTTCTTCCTCGTTCCAGCGGGAAAACGAACATCTTGCCTCTTAGACGATCCTCGGCCCGCATCGTTCGGCTAGGGTTTCTAGCCGCGGGTTCATCCCGCGGCGGTGTTACTCTCGTCGAGCCCGGTTCGTTGGTGTTCGCGTTCGTGGATCCGACTCGTGGGAGAAAATCGGCTGGGGGTGGGCTGCGTGTCTTCGGGCGCGTAGTCTCCAAAGGTCGGACTCCTGCGGATGAGTCGGGGATCCAATCTCCGGCGATGAAGGATTTCGTTCGGGTTATTTTTCCGCAAATTTTAATAGCCCGGGATATCGATTTCCAACAATTGGTATCAGAGCGTTTGGTTTCGTGTTCATGTATATGCTCGATTATTGTTCTACCTTGCAGGATCTCCGGCTATCATGGTTGGATTTAATTAATTATTGTTTATTAATTAATTATCATGATTATTAAACTCTCGGACATGTCGAGATTCGTTTTGTGTGGATGAATGTTTGTAATAGTAAAAAATTCGGGGGTTGACCGAATTTAGGATTTATTATTACGTTCTTTATTTTCCGGAAAATGTATAGGGTCGATTTCATGTATAGAATCGATACCGGATAATTGTAATTTAAATTTTGTAATTTTAATTACGTTGGTTCGATGATGAGACGATCGCCGGAAGACGAAGACGTGTGATGAAGACGAAAAGGACGAAAAACCGGGGGGGTCGATCATCCCCATGATCGATCCCCATGAGGATCGATCGACCCCATCCCGGGGGCTGCCCGCTAGGGCTTCTAGCCACGCCGGCCACCGGTGGTGGTGGCGCGTGGGCTGGGGGCGGCGGTGGTGGTGGTCCCGGGCGGTGGAGGTCGACGGTGGGGATGGCGTGGGATCTCCTAATCTCATGCTATTCCTACCAAGATCCACTTTCCCAATTAATTCGGTTTTTTCCTATTTGAGTACTTTCTTGGAAACTCTCATGGTTTAGGAAAAGAATTAATTTAAATTAATTTTATTTTCTATTGATTTATTTCCTTCATGGAAATATTCATAGATTAGAAATTTAATTAATTTAGTACTAAATTTATTTTTCCTATTTGATTATTCCTACTCGTGGGAATATTCATGGATTAGGAATAAAAATAAATTTGGAAAGTAGTAAGTCCTAATTTATTTTTCCTTGTTCTATTATAGATATCTTCTAGAGTATTCCAAATTTTATTTGGATAGATTATTCTAGAGTTTTAATAGAACTAGATAGGAAAATAAATAAATAAAAATATTAATAATATTTAATTTTATTTTTGATATATTCGATTGACTTAATTTTTCGAATTAAGTAACTTTTGGATTAATTGAAAAATAAATAGATTTAAATATTAGAGATTAATATTCTCGTCACATGGAGCATTCAAGAACGAAGACTGAAGACTAGAAGATGCGTACGGAGATGGAATAAAGCCATGATAGTCGGAAAATAATTTTCTAGCATTATTTTGACTATGTGATACTATGTGCTTTATTGCTTGTATGCATGCTATATGTGTTTATTTTATGCACTAGATAGCATATCCCTATTATTATAAAAAGCTAAGTGGGAGAGGGGATGGAAACATTCCCATGGTCTCCATTACTGTTCTCTTGGTGACTCTTATGGACTTTCGAAGTTCGTATAGACGAGTCATTGGAGGAGAATTCTTGTAATTCCTTTTACAAGAAACATTGATCAAATTCATCAAACAATGCCTAATTTGTCTTTCTGAAACTGACTTCAAGTCGACTCATTCTCACCCCGGGGAGTGGAATGGAGCCAGTGCCACTTGGTCATGTAGAGGACACAAATTAGAGACTTCCGTGCCATTCTTTGATAGATGGGTCGCTTTTCTGCTCGGCTCCCTCTTTTGTGAGAGATAGGGTCGTTCGCATGGCGAATCACTGGTTAGAAACTTCGAGTTTCACTTATGATTCTTCACGTCTTGATTTACGAGATTAAATGGATCAAGTAATTGGGAGTCAATTATAAAAGTCTCTTAGTGTAGTAAACGTCCACACCACGTGGCTTGCTATGCTGACGGACTTTGGATTAATTGATGTAGACAGTTGTAAGTAATTATGAAGAGTTGTGAAGTTATCGTAAACGTCCACACCACGTGGCTTGCGGTGATGTAGCGATTCCAAGTAATTTACTTTGGTACTGAGTAATGGTTTACACTTAGATACGCCTTATAGTATTCCTCCCCACGAGGTTCCGCTATAAGCGATGTATGACCAAAGAAAATCTAATTGCTAAATCATTTGGGTGGGTAAACGTCCACACCACGTGGCTTGCCTTACCTGATGGGATTTTAGATGTGATTAGTAATTTAATGATGTTATTCCAGGGAGATAACGTCGGATATTAAATTAATTGTTTGTTTAAATGTGCTTATAGGTTTAGAGAATTGCTATGAATCCACTTTTGTTGATACTTGAGGAAATTAACGCACTGGTTCCATACTGTATTGAATGGAAAGAAGAGTTAGACATTGCTCAGACTGCAAAGGAGTACAAAGATGTACTCAGTGAAACTTGTCCTCCTGGACTCACCATTAACTCAACTGAGGAGGAGATTTTTGACTTTGAAAAGTGGGGTAGTGCTCGTGCATTAGCCGCTAATCATGATGTCATGCTCAAACTCAAGTTGCTGTTTGGACATGATGAGAACGCTAGAAAAGAGGCGATGAGGATACTCATAAAGATCTGTTACTTCGATGAAACACTTGATCATGTTTTTGAGATGATGGATCTTTTAGACGAGTTGAAACAATCGCAAGCTCTTATAGCCAAAGCCAAAGGTTTCGAACCTAAAGGCAAGGGAAAGGAGAAGAAGACAAGGGGGTCCGGTGGTCCTAAGGGACTTGGACCAAAGGGAGGGATAAAGAAGCCTTCTGGCAAACATCCCCAAGGAAAGCAGTCTGAGTACTGGGGGTCTACATCTTGTCCTCTCAAAGGTACAGATTTTTTCTTTAGTCGTAAAACATAGTCAGCGGTATTATCTACCAGAGTTCTGGTGTGTAGATATGGAACCACTGACGGTATGTGCATTCTAAATGCAGGGGTTCCAGAAAACCCAGCGACTTAGATAAGAAGAGTTCGAGTCCACATGGGCGAAGCTGTTGAGGATGCAGCGGTTGCAGTGGAAGACATTTATCTATCTGTTTGATAGTTATAGGATTTCATTTCAAGTTTATTGCTTTGTACTTTTTATTTTAGAAAGAACTTTCGTTCTGGATTTCTATTATTAATGGATATTTTATTTCTTTAATCACTTGATGATTTAGACAAGAAATAATGGCGATATCTATTATGGTACATTAGATAGCAATATATGAATCCTTAGTCTACCACGATGCAACAAACCGTTATAACCTATTTTACTTATTGGATGTATTTCTTTATCGATCATTATACTTGTGAATTCTTGAACTTGGTAGTATCTATTCAAAAGGGATTCAGAAGGTCGAAATTGATTTGATCAGTTATAGTTGGAGGAATGGACCTCCCGACCTAAGAATCGATCTTGAAAGGTGATACAACTAAATCAACCTTTCTGGGTAAAGGATGGAATTCGGACAAGTATAGAAAATGATTGATGATTAATGCGGTATGTGTGATTGGAGAAAGTACGAGTCATTCTTTCAAGAATACTCGAAAATGGATTAGACTACTTGTTGTGCCATAAAAACCATTATGGGGAACCCTCAAAGTATATCCATTGAAAGCCTGCGACTTGTTCGCGGAGGCTATCACCTATCTAAATAACACATAGCATAAATCAAAGGTTGAGATTAAGTCTCAAACGACTGCACCATACACTGATGTGTAGACATGGTGTGTCAGGAATAAGAAATGGGATTCTAATAGTAAAAGGACAAGTTTGTTCGGAACTACCTATGTTCTATGGATATTTCTGGATACAATGACACATTCGATGTAATTGTAGAATATTCTAGAAGAACAAGTAATTGTATGTTCAATAGTACTACGAACCAGAAGGGTGTCTTCGCCCGGTTCTTAGAGGAAGACTATTGGATGAACTACAATGCCCTAATTGACAAAGTACCTTATAAAGAGGAAAGAGTAGACTGAGAACCAGCCTAACCGAGTAGTAGTACACCACTAACTGCACCTAATGTTATTACTGTTATACACCGGAACGCCGTTGCAGTGGGAGGTTGTTAAGCAACCGGAGATGTTCATAAGACTGGAGGAGTTTTAAACTCTGGATCTAGTAGACATGAAATCGATCCCTAGTTCTGCATAAGGGGCAGTACTAATCTAAATGTGCCTACTTGGAAAGCAATGATATTGTTAAGAGGCAAGACCATTTAGAGGTACAAGCTTAGTGAATCCATTTCTGGATTATCACAAAGCTGGAAATTGTGGAACTTGCGAATTGATGAGATAGTCCATTATATGGATTCATCAAAAGGCATAGACAATAAAAGGTGTATTAAAGACGTAATGGAAACAAGGTGGTGTTTCTCGGAATTTTGTGTAGATAACACTTCATCATTGGCAACAATGTAAAAGCATTATCAGACATAAAATAGAGGTTGTCTAAGTAAATCGAGATATAAGATTAAGATGAAGTTGGATCAATGTTCTTAGAAATCTTTCGATCTCTAGATAAGAACATTTGTACTTCTCTTTAGATATCTTATACGATTATGGTTTGTTTTAAGCATGCACAATTCTGAGAAAGGTTATTGCCTTTCGAGAACAGAATGCATCTATCTAAGGTATGTGTCTTGAACACATGAAGGAGATAAATATGGACAAAGCAGATTCTTACACTTCGAGTGTAAAGGGCTTTGTAAATGCGGTGTTATAAAACAAGAACCTGATATCAACTATGCGTTTAGCGTAGTGGGAGGATATCAAAGTAATCTGGATAAGAAATATTCGAATGCTGTAAAAGTACTTGGAAGTACAGGATTACTGGCAATACGAAATCTTCTTAGATTACGCTTTCTCAGATAAAAATCAGAGAAAGGACCAGTGTAAGTCGATATCAGGCTATGTGTTCACTTTTAGAAGAGGTGGAACCTAAGAAACCGAATAGCAGCCTCAGAGGCAGCGGAAGTTTTGGTTAGGTTCCGGAATGACCTCTGAACTTGGATATGACTCTTGGTTCACCAAAGGCTATGTACATAGCGGTGCATGGTGAACTGGAAGAAGTCATAAGTTCAAAAGATGATGATAACACATAGAGCAAATACCACCTGATACGAATCATCGTCAGAGAGACGACGCAGTAGTCACCAAGATAACTTCAGAGCGGCAACCTAGATTGCTCATTCACATAATACTTCTGGGAAGTATAACTTAAGCACGTGATGAGTATGGGAGTCGGGAGTTTGGAGGAAATGACTAGACCTTAGTACAAGTGGGAGATTGTTGGAGTTGTGTACTTAATGTCTAGATTTAAGTATCGGTAAACTCCCTGTCATAGCATTTAATCTATTTAATTAATAAACAATTATTTGCATTTAATTAATTATGCAAAATATAGTTCTGGATTTTATACGTTGTAGTTAGTATGGTGTTGCATGGGCACACAGAAGATCATACTATCGGTTACTCGTATTTAATCGAACAGTTGCTCACGACCTAGATGGACACGAACTAATCCATCGGTATAGTCGTTGTGTGAGAGAGAAAATAATTTATCTTAATTATTTTATCACACTTGTACACTTGGTGTATTGGGCGGATCAGCTTGAGATTCATCGATTAGGATTGCCGGCGATAATCGATTCGAGTCTCAGTGTATTTTATTCTTAATCCCCGATATTATTGCGGGTGTGTATATTTAATATAAGTGACTTTGATTTACCAAAGGAATTAACCGATTTAATTATTGGGTTAATTACCGGTTAAGTTGGGTCACTATATTTTATATATGGCATGCCGTGAATACTTGACGGGAAAGTGTATCCCGTAAGGGTTGATAATATCCCCGAGATGAGTTCATAAGGAATTATTATGTAAACCCTGCAGGTGGATTTAATCCGCATAATAATTAAGGTTGAATGGTACTAGTCTCGGATATAAGAGATGAATAATATTTATTGAGCAATAAATAAATTTATTCATGGATATTTAAATCTTAAATACACGGAATATATAATACTACCGGAGAAATATTATTTGATATAATATGGAATAATATTGGGAGTGCAATTTTATTTATATAGTGGAAAATAAATAAAATTTAATATTGATAAGGATTAATGGATTTGGGTTGGACCCAATTTAATCTTCAATATTTAGAAGCCCAATATTTATTCTCCTTATGATCCCCTACGTAGCCTATATAAGCACTACATGGTCTTCACTTTTCATAACACAATTAATTGACCTACGCCAATCATAAAGTCTTGAGAGTGAGGAAGATCCATAGGAGTTCGATAGATCGTCGCCCACACGACGTTCGAACGGAGTGCAAGGAATACGTGGGAAGATCGCAAGGTCATCAAAGGTGTTTGATTTCGTTTCTCCGCACAACGAATCGAAGGTAAAATCATAAACCCTCTTTTATGATTTCGTGTGAATTAATCGTAGTAAATACATGAACACACGATCCGGATAAACGTACGAACTTCGGGGACGGGGATTCGAGATCCCCGGCGAAGATCGAAAGGGGGCGGCCGAAACCTAGGGTTTCGACCGCCGGTAACCGCGCCAAGGAGCAGCCCCGGCTGGACGCCGGGGCACGCGATCGACCAAGGGTCGATCGCTGGGGAAGCCGCCGTGGGCTGGAGCCACGGCAGATGGCCTCCCCGACCTCCCTGGACGGCGGCGTGCGCACGGGGAAGCTCCGGCCGAAGCCGGAGCGGGCGATCGACCGAAGTCGATCGCGGAGGGCAGCCGCGGGCTGGTGCCGCGGCTGGGGGCCCTTCACCCCGTGAGGTGGTGGCGGTGAGTCTCCGGACTCACCGCCGGCGGGTGCTGATTGGATCAGCCCCGCGGGGATGCCGTGCATCCCCGGCGATCGCCATGCACGGCGATCGCGAACCCTAGCGGGGTTCGGCTAGGGTTTCTAGCCGCGGGTTCATCCCGCGGCGGTGTTACTCTCGTCGAGCCCGGTTCGTTGGTGTTCGCGTTCGTGGATCCGACTCGTGGGAGAAAATCGGCTGGGGGCGGGCTGCGTGTCTTCGGGCGCGTAGTCTCCAAAGGTCGGACTCCTGCGGATGAGTCGGGGATCCAATCTCCGGCGATGAAGGATTTCGTTCGGGTTATTTTTCCGCAAATTTTAATAGCCCGGGATATCGATTTCCAACAGCTACATATTCGGCTTCCATGGTAGAGTCCGAAATGCATTTCTGCTTAACACTCTTCCATGAGACTGCTCCACCTCCCAATGTGAACACATAGCCTGATGTAGACTTTCGCTGATCCTTATCAGATTGGAAATCCGAGTCTGTGTAACCAATAGGAATCAACTCGGACGCTTTGTAACTCAGAACATAATTCCTAGTCCTTCGCAGGTACTTAAGTATGTTCTTTACAGCAGTCCAGTGACCCTGTCCAGGGTTACTCTGATATCTAGCTACCATGCCCACGGCATAGCAGATATCAGGTCTCGTGCACAACATGGCATACATTAGACTTCCTACTGCCGAAGCATAAGGAACCTTCTTCATGTAATCTATCTCCTTTTGTGTTTTGGGACACATGTCTTTAGATAGATGAATTCCATGGCAGAAAGGTTGAGCACCTCTCTTGGAATTCTGCATGTTGAAACGAGCCAGAATCGTATCAATATATGAAGCCTGGGACAAGCTTAATGTTCTTTTCCGGCGATCCCTTATAACCTTGATCCCAAGAACATGCCCAACTTGCCCTAAGTCTTTCATATCGAATTGCTTGGACAACCATCCCTTTATGTCCGATAACATCTTCACATTGTTGCCAATTAGAAGAATGTCATCTACATAAAGTACGAGAAACGCCACGCTGTTTCCGTCACTTCTCCGGTATACACACGACTCGTCCATGCTTTGAATGAATCCATAAGACTGGATAACCTCATCAAACCGCATGTTCCAAGATCTAGAAGCTTGCTTCAATCCATAAATGGATCGGTTTAGCTTACACACTAGATGCTCTTGGCCTTTCTTGATGAAACCTTCTGGCTGTCTCATGTAAATGGTCTCGTCAAGATTCCCATTCAAGAATGCTGTCTTGACGTCCATTTGCCACACCTCATAATCCATATGAGCTGCTATAGACAAAAGAATCCGGATCGACTTTAGCATAGCTACCGGCGAAAAAGTTTCCTCATAATCGATCCCTTCTTTCTGAGTATACCCTTTCGCAACAAGCCTAGCCTTGAAGGTTTCAACCTTCCCGTCAGACCCTCTTTTCCTCTTGTACACCCACTTGCAACCAATGGCTTTTACACCTTTGGGCGGTGCTACAAGATTCCAGACCTGATTTGAATCCATTGATTCAATCTCAGATTTCATCGCTTTTTGCCAAGACTGAGCATCTTGATCTTTAAGCGCCTCGCCATAGGTCCAGGGATCGGCTTCATGTTCTCCAGGTAACAAGTCCGAAGACTCACCTATAAACATGAACCTATCGGGTTGTCGAACAACCCTCCCACTACGACGAGGCTCCGGTGTAACCTCAGTAACTACAGGTGCAGACTGTGGTGGCGTATCACCCGGTTCGGTTGGATCTAAGCCTTGATTGTCCCCTCTCAGTTCGTTTAGTATTATCTCACTCTTGGGCTTGTGGTCCATTATATAATCCTCTTCCAAGAACCGAGCGTTGGTGCTAACAACGATCTTCTGGTCCTTAGGACTATAAAATAGACCACCTTTCGTTCCTCTAGGATATCCTATAAACAACCGAATATCTGAACGAGATTCCAACTTATCAGCCCCATGCTTCAGCACATGTGCTGGACAACCCCAGACCCGAATGTGTTTCAAATTTGGCTTTCGCCCGGTCCACAATTCCGAGGGCGTCTTAGGGACTGATTTAGAAGGAACTAAGTTCAGGATATACGCCGCTGTTTCCAAGGCATATCCCCAGAACGAAACTGGTAGTTCTGAATAACTCATCATAGATCTTACCATTTCCATAAGAGTCCTATTCCTTCTTTCTGCTACACCATTCTGCTGGGGCGTGTATGGTGTTGGAGTTGTGTACTTAATGTCTAGATTTAAGTGACGGAAACTCACGATCCATTGCCACTAATCTATTTAATTAAATAAACAATTATTTGCGTTTAATTATTTATAATTAAATATATGCAAATTATAGTCCTAGATTCTATACGTTGTAGTTAGTATGGTGTTGCATGGGCACACAGAAGATCATACTATCGGTTACTCGTATTTAATCGAACAGTTGCTCACGACCTAGATGGACACGGACCAATCCATCGGTATAGTCGTTGTGTGAGAGAGAAAATAATTTATCTTAATTATTTTATCACACTTGTACACTTGGTGTATTGAGCGGATCGTTGAGATTCATCGATTAGGATTGCCGGCGATAATCGATTCGAGTCTCAGTGTATTTTATTCTTAATCCCCGAAACTATTGCGGGTGTGTATATTTAATATAAGTGACTTTGATTTACCAAAGGAATTAACCGATTTAATTATTGGGTTAATTACCGGTTAAGTTGGGTCACTATATTTTATATATGGCATGCCGTGAATACTTGACGGGAAAGTGTATCCCGGAAGGGTTGATAATATCCCCGAGATGAGTTCATAAGGAATTATTATGTAAACCCTGCAGGTGGATTCGTTCTGCATAATAATTAAGGTTGAATGGTACTAGTCTCGGATATAAGAGATGAATAAATTAATTAGCAATAAATTAATTTTATTCATGGATATTTATATCTTAAATACACGGAATATATAATACTACCGGAGAAATATTATTTGATATAATATGGTAAATATTGGGAGTGCAATTATATTTATATAGTGGAGTTAATCATATAATTAATAATAGTAAGGATTAATAGATTTGGGCTTGGGCTCAATTTAATCACTATTATTGGAAGCCCAATATTCCACCTCCTTTAGATCCCCTACGTAGCCTATAAAAGCACTACATGGTCTTCTCTATTCTCATAACTTGAAGATCACAATTCTAGAGAGAGAAAGTAGAGAGGAGGATCCATGGAGTTCGGTAGATCGTCGCCCACACGACGTCCGGGCTAGTGCAAGGAATACGTGGGAAGATCTCAAGGTCATCATAAGATCTCGTTTCTCCGCACAACGAATCGAAAGGTGAATTAAATATTTCCGCTATTTAATTCTTATTGAAATCAATTATCGAAAAACAAGATCCAAGGGTCGAACCCGGAGTAGACGGACGATCGCGTGGTGGTGGCGAAGCCACCGGACCACGCCAATCGCCCGCTAGGGTTTCGGCGGGGGGCGAGAGGGTCGAACCCTCGGCTGGAGCCGAGGGGATGCGATCGATCGCTTGGATCGATCGCGGAGGGCGCGGGCTGGTGCCGCCCCTCCCCATCGTGAAGGTGGCTGACCTCCAGGCGGCGGCGAGTCGCCGGACTCGCCGCGGGGGCTGCACGGGCAGCCCCACCCGATCGATCACATGAGCCCCGCGGACGGGGGCTCGGGCTGGGCGTGCGCGCGGCTTCGGCCGTGTCGTGCGTTCGGCTCGTGCTCCGGCTCGTACGCGGCGTTCTTGTTATCTCCGGCGAAGGGTTCGTTCGGGTTATTGGTTTCCGCAAATTTAAATAACCCGGGATATCGAATTCCAACAATTGGTATCAGAGCGTACGGTTACGTTTTTCGTTAATTGTTTCGATAATCGATTATCGTTGTTTATAGCCATAGATTAATTTAATTTGTTAAATTATTGTGCTATATTTGTTCTACGTACTTGTTTTCTCTCTTGTATGAATTGTGTTTGTCGGAAAAATTAAATATTAAAAATCGAGGGTTTTTCGGAAATCGAACCGGAGGAGATCGAACGCGCGCTCGGTGCGGGCTGCCGGGGAGGTGGCTTGAAGCACGGGCTGTGCGGTTGCTGGACGTGGGCTGGCTTGTTGGCAGGGATCGACGGCATGATCGCCGGATGTCGATCGCCGACGAGTTGGAGCTCAATCCATGGATCCCCGTGGCTAGGGCTTTGAGCGGGCTGCTGGTACGCCTTTGAGCGGGCTGCTGGTGCGCCAAGGCTCGAGGCGGGCTGCTGAGGCAGCGGCTGGGCACATGGGCTCGTCGACTTGGCGTTCACCATCGTGGGATGGTTCGCCGGAAGTCGACGGGAGTCCGGCGTGTTGCAGCTGTTCGTTCCGGCGAAGGTCCGTGCGTGGGCTCGACTTGATCGCGGGCTGCTCATGCGTGGGTGCACCATGGGTCGATGGCATGGGTCGTCAGTGGAGACGTCGTGCCGGAAATCGACCGGGGCTGGTGCACATATTCGCCGAAGAAAACGATCGCAAGCTGCTGGGTGAATTTGTTTTGTTTACCCGCTGAATGAATTTATTCATTCCCATTTGCATGGCTTGTGCTGCATGTGCGTATGCATGAAATTAATGGTTTACATGCATTTGATGCATGGTGCCAATTAATTGATTCACGCATGGTGATGGTTGGTCGTGCTTAGGCTCGATCGACTATATTCGGTTCGTCCCGGTAAATCCGATCTTTCCGGAAATAATTTAATCTTTCTAATTTTATTTAATTTAATTTTGGAATTAATTCAAATTCTATTTGGATTATATTTCTTAATTATGGAATTAAATAATGGAATTAGATGGAGAGTTAAATTAGGAAAGAAAATCCTAGTTTCTCTAGATATCCTATACCTACTTGGATTAGAAGTCTTAAGAAGAATCAAAATTCGATTTTGATTAGGATTCTTGAGATCTAATTTAAATAGGATTGAGAAATTATTAAAATATTGATTTTATTTAATTTGAGTATTTTATTTAAAATCATTAGATTAATTCAAAATTTATTTTGGATTGGAAAATCTTGGATTTTATTTAGAATAGAATTAAATATGGAGATCAATGGATTTTAATAATATTGATTTTATTTAATTTAAGTATTTTATTTAAAATCATTAGATTAATTCAAAATTTATTTTGGATTGGAAAATCTTGGATTTTATTTAGAATAGAATTAAATATGGAAATCAATGGATTTTAATAATATTGATTTTATTTAATTTAAGTATTTTATTTAAAATCATTAGATTAATTCAAAATTTATTTTGGATTGGATAATCTTGGATTTTATTTAAAAATAGAATTAAATATGGAAATCAATGGAATTGATTTTATTTAATTGGAGTATTTCATTTAAAATCATTAGATTGATTCAAATTTATTTTGAATTGGAATCTTGGATTTTATTTAAAATAAATTAAATATGAGAATCAAAGAATTTTTCCGTCACTCGACAAAGTATTCAAGACGTAGAATGAAGACTCAAGGAAAGCATGCTGGAATTCATCAAGGTACGAATAGTCGAGAAATAATTTTTTACTTGAGCAATTATTTGATTATTTGTGTACGTACTTGCATGAAGTGTATGTTTGTTATTATGCTTATGTGTATTTAATTATGCATTAGATAGCGTATCCCTTTGTTATAAAAAGCTAAGTGGGAGAGGGTATGGAAACATATCCATGGTCTCCATTGCTGCTCTCTTGGTGACTTTTATAAACTTTTGAAGTTTATATAGATAAGTCATTGGAGGAGAGTTCTTGTAATTCCTCTTACGAGAAACATTGATTAAGTTTATCAAACAATGCCTAATTTGTCTTTCCAAAGCTGATTTCAAGTCGACTCATTCTCACCCCGGGGAGTGGAATGGAGCCAGAGCCACTTGGTCATGTAGAGGACACAAATTAGAGACTTCCGTGCCATTCTTTGATAGATGGGTCGCTTGTCTGCTCGGCTCCCTCATTTATGAGAGATAGGGTCGTTCGCATGGCGAATCACTGGTTAGAAACTTCGAGTTTCACTTATGATTCTCCACGTCTTGATTTACAAGATTAAATGGATCAAGTAATTGGGAGTCAATTATAAAAGTCTCTTAGTGTAGTAAACGTCCACACCACGTGGCTTGCTATACTGACGGACTTTGGATTAATTGATGTAGACAGTTGTAAGTAATTATGAAGAGTTGTGAAGTTATCGTAAACGTCCACACCACGTGGCTTGTGGTGATGTAGCAATTCCAAGTAATTTACTTTGGTACTGAGTAATGGTTTACACTTAGATACGCATTATAGTATTCCTCCCCACGAGGTTCCGCTATAAGTGATGTATGACCGAAGCAAATCTAATTGCTAAATCATTTGGGTGGGTAAACGTCCACACCACGTGGCTTGCCTTACCTGATGGGATTTTAGATGTGATTAGTGGTTTAATGATATTGTTTGAGGGAGATAATATCGGAGATTAAATCAATTGTTTGTTGTTATATGTACTCATAGATTAGGAAATGGCTTTGAACCCACTTTATGTGATACGTAAGGATTTTAACTCACTGGTCCCTAAATGTAATGATTGGAATAGAGATCTAGACATTACCCAAACTATTGAAGAGTACAAGGTTGTACTCAATGAGCTTTGTCCTTCCGAGCCTATTGATATAGGCGGCTAGACAAGAGGCGATGTGGATACTCATAAAGGGCAGTCGATTCGAGGAAACGCTTAAACACGTTTTTGAGATGATTGACCTTTTAGACAAGTTGAAACGGAAATCGCAAGCTCTTGTAGCCAATGCCAAAGGTTTCGAACCTAAAGGCATGAATCGGGGGAAAGGAAAAGAAAGCAAAGAAACCCAGTGGTTCTAAGATTACTTGAACCACGAGATGGGACGAGAAAGCCAAGAGGCAAGAGTTCTCGAAGCAAACAGTCTGGGTACTGGAAGTCTGATTATCCTCTCAAAGAAGGTACGAAATTTCTTTAGTCGTAAAACATAGTCAGTGGTATTATCTACCGGAACCTGGTGTGTAGATATGGAACCACTGGCGGTATGTGCATTGTAAATGCAAGGGTTCCAGGAAACCCGACGACTTAGAAAAGAAAAGATCGTAGTCTACATGGGTAATGCTGTAAGGAGGCAGCTGTTGCAGTGGAGGACATTTTATAGGATTTCATTTTGGGTTATTGCTTTTATGTACCTTTCAAATTAGAAAGAACTTTGTTCTGGATTTCTAATAAATGGATATTTTATTTCTTTTAATCATTTGATGGTTATAAGAAGAAATAATGATAGTATCTATTTTGGTACATTAGCTAGCAATATATAAATGATGAATCCTAAGTCCACCACGATGCAACGAACCGTTATACATAACTCGTTTTACTAATAAGAGATTTCTTTATTAAATCATTTATACTTGTGGATTCTTATGCTAAGTCATATTTATTCAAATAAGAAGTTCAAAGGTCGAAAATTGATTGTAAGATCAATTAAGTTGAAGGAGTGGACCTTCCGACCTAAGAATCTAATTTGGAAGATAATACGACTAAGCAATCCTTTATGGATATAAGATATAAGATCCGGACAAGTATTAGAATTGATTGACCCTGATTTATGATCAGAGCTTGGGATTGGATCCCAAGTGACTACACCATACAGTCCTCTGTAAGATTGGTGTGTCGGAAATAAGAAATGGAACTCTTATAGAAATAGTAAAAGCGCGAGTTAAACGGAACTACCTATGTTCTATGGATATGTCTTGGAAACAACGTCACATTCAAATGTGGTTGTAGAATATCCTAGAAGAACAAAAGATGTGTGTTCGATAGTACTATGAACCAGAAGGACGTTATAAGTTCTAACGCCCGGTTCTTAGAGGAAGACTATTAGATGAACCACAAAGCCCAAAATGACATGATGCTTCTGAAAAGAGAGAAAACGATTAAGACTTAGAACCAGCCGAACCGAGTAGCGGTACACCACTAACTACACCTACTGTTATTACTGTTTATACACCGGAACGCCATTGTAGTGGGAGGTTGTATAACAACCAGAGATATTCATAAAACTAGGTGAGTCTTCGGACTCTGGACCTAGTATACGTGAAATCGATCCCTAGATCTACATGAAGGCAGTACTAGATCTAAATGTGCCTTCTTGGAGAGCAATAAGGATTATTGCTAAGAGGCAAGATCATTTAGAGTACAAGCTTGGTTAATCCATTTATGGATTGGAACAAAGCATTGAGTTCGTGGTACTTGCAAATTGATGAGATAGTCCATTTTATGGATTCATCAAAGCATAGACGAATCGAGTGTATGGGAAACGTGATGGAAACAAGGTGGTGTTTCTCGGAGGTTTTATGTAGATAGTATTTTATCATTGGTAACAATGTAAAGATATTGTCAGACATAAAATGATGGTTGTCTAGAAAAATCGATATATGAGATAAAGAAGAAGTTAAGAGCATGTTCTTAAGATCTAGGATCTCAAGAAAAGAACATTGTACTTCTCTAGATATCTTATACGATTATGGTTCATTTTAACATGCAAGATTCCGAGAAAGGTTCATTACCTTTCAGAAACGGAATGCATCTATCTAAGGATATGTGTTTTGGAACACAAAAGGAGATAGAAGCAATGAAAGCGGATTCCTACACTTTGAGTGTGGAAAGCTTAATAAATGCGATGTTGAAAACAAGAACCTGATATCGGCTATGCGGTTAGCATAGTGGGAGGATATCAAGGTAATCCTGGAAAGGAATATTCGACTGCCGTAAAAGTACTTTCGAAGTACTGTTCTAGGCTACGAAGCAGACGAGTTTTTCCTTTGGATTACATTCTCTTAGATTTCTAATCGAATGAGGACCGGTGTAAGTCGATATCAGGCTATGTGTTTCACTATTGAAGGAGAAGGAGTTTTAACATGGAAGAGTGATAAGCACGATGCTTTTCGGACTCTGCCATGGGTAACCAAATAGCGGCCTCAGAGGCAGCGGAAGTTTTGGTATAACTCCGGGATAATCTCTGGGACTTAGATGTGATTCTTAATTTGCCAAAGGCTATGTAAATAGCGGTGCAATGGCAAATGGTAAGAAATCACTAGTCCATAAAGTGTAAGATAACACATAGTGCAAGTACCACCTGATACGAGTCATCGTCGAGGGAGACGACGCTGTAGTCACCAAGATAACTTCAGAGCGGCAACCTAGAGTGCTCATTCACATAGTACTTCTTGGAAGTACAACTTTAGCACGTGATGAGTATGGGAGTCGGGAGTTTGGAGGAAATGACTAGACCTTAGTACAAGTGGGAGATTGTTGGAGTTGTGTACTTAATGTCTAGATTTAAGTGACGGAAACTCACGATCCATTGCCACTAATCTATTTAATTAAATAAACAATTATTTGCGTTTAATTATTTATAATTAAATATATGCAAATTATAGTCCTGGATTCTATACGTTGTAGTTAGTATGGTGTTGCATGGGCACACAGAAGATCATACTATCGGTTACTCGTATTTAATCGAACAGTTGCTCACGACCTAGATGGACACGGACCAATCCATCGGTATAGTCGTTGTGTGAGAGAGAAAATAATTTATCTTAATTATTTTATCACACTTGTACACTTGGTGTATTGAGCGGATCGTTGAGATTCATCGATTAGGATTGCCGGCGATAATCGATTCGAGTCTCAGTGTATTTTATTCTTAATCCCCGAAACTATTGCGGGTGTGTATATTTAATATAAGTGACTTTGATTTACCAAAGGAATTAACCGATTTAATTATTGGGTTAATTACCGGTTAAGTTGGGTCACTATATTTTATATATGGCATGCCGTGAATACTTGACGGGAAAGTGTATCCCGGAAGGGTTGATAATATCCCCGAGATGAGTTCATAAGGAATTATTATGTAAACCCTGCAGGTGGATTCGTTCTGCATAATAATTAAGGTTGAATGGTACTAGTCTCGGATATAAGAGATGAATAAATTAATTAGCAATAAATTAATTTTATTCATGGATATTTATATCTTAAATACACGGAATATATAATACTACCGGAGAAATATTATTTGATATAATATGGTAAATATTGGGAGTGCAATTATATTTATATAGTGGAGTTAATCATATAATTAATAATAGTAAGGATTAATAGATTTGGGCTTGGGCTCAATTTAATCACTATTATTGGAAGCCCAATATTCCACCTCCTTTAGATCCCCTACGTAGCCTATAAAAGCACTACATGGTCTTCTCTATTCTCATAACTTGAAGATCACAATTCTAGAGAGAGAAAGTAGAGAGGAGGATCCATGGAGTTCGGTAGATCGTCGCCCACACGACGTCCGGGCTAGTGCAAGGAATACGTGGGAAGATCTCAAGGTCATCATAAGATCTCGTTTCTCCGCACAACGAATCGAAAGGTGAATTAAATATTTCCGCTATTTAATTCTTATTGAAATCAATTATCGAAAAACAAGATCCAAGGGTCGAACCCGGAGTAGACGGACGATCGCGTGGTGGTGGCGAAGCCACCGGACCACGCCAATCGCCCGCTAGGGTTTCGGCGGGGGGCGAGAGGGTCGAACCCTCGGCTGGAGCCGAGGGGATGCGATCGATCGCTTGGATCGATCGCGGAGGGCGCGGGCTGGTGCCGCCCCTCCCCATCGTGAAGGTGGCTGACCTCCAGGCGGCGGCGAGTCGCCGGACTCGCCGCGGGGGCTGCACGGGCAGCCCCACCCGATCGATCACATGAGCCCCGCGGACGGGGGCTCGGGCTGGGCGTGCGTGCGGCTTCGGCCGTGTCGTGCGTTCGGCTCGTGCTCCGGCTCGTACGCGGCGTTCGTGTTATCTCCGGCGAAGGGTTCGTTCGGGTTATTGGTTTCCGCAAATTTAAATAACCCGGGATATCGAATTCCAACATATGGTGCAGTCATCTGGGAATCAATCCCATTCTCTAATAAGTACGCCTTAAACTCTCCCGAGAGGTACTCTCCTCCACGATCAGATCGTAGAGTCTTTATGGTTTTACCATGAAGGTTCTCCACAAGAGCTTTGTACTCCTTGAACTTGTCAAAGCACTCGCTCTTGCGGCGCATCAGGTATATAAAACCATACCTTGAGTAATCATCAGTGAAGGTTACGAAATATTCATAACCTCCTCTCGCTTGGACAGATAAGGGCCGCACAAATCAGAGTGAATCAATTCCAGTACTTCCTTGGATCTATACCCCTTATCACTAAAGGGTCGCTTGGTCATTTTTCCTTCCAGGAATGATTCGCAGGTTGGAAAGTCCTCATCTTTCACACCACTGAGTATTCCATCAGTTATCAACCTTTGAATCCTACCCAAGTTAATATGACCTAGCCTAAGATGCCATAAGTACTTTTGATTCATTCTAGAAGGCTCCTTTCTCTTATTGGTACTAGATGTATTATTTGACTCTACTCGTTGCATCGTGGAATAATCAGGATTCAGTATATATAAGTTGCCTATCAATGTACCAGAACAGATATACTCACCATTCTTTTTGATAATAACAGAACTATCAAAAGAAACAAAATATTTATTCAAAACCAATTTAGAAACCGAAACAAGGTTCTTTCTAAAATTCGGTACATAAAGACAATTATTCAATACTAAAACTTTATTATTAAAAGATAAATAAATATCTCCCACTGCAACAGCCGCCACTTTCGTCGCGTTGCCCATGTAGATAGTGATCTCTCCCTCTCTAAGCCGTCGGGTTTCCTGGAACCCCTGCAAAGAATTGCAGACATGATCAGTGGCTCCCGTATCCACACACCAGGTACCGGTGGATAACACCGCTAAACATGTTTCAGTGACTAAGGAAAAGTTCGTACCTCCTTGTCTGAGAGGACAATTCGACTTCCAATGTCCAGACTGCTTGCAACGGAAACACTTGCCCTTTGGCTTGTTCACTCCATTCTGTGGTCCACCATTTCTGGGTCCACTGGGTTTCCGTCCTTGCTTCTTCTTCCTCTTAGTCCCCGGAGGGCCAGGAAGTTTCACAGCCACAAGTGCCTGAGATTTCTTAAAGATTCCCTCTGCCGCCTGGAGTTCAGTTAGGAGCTCCGCCAACGAATATAACCTCTTGTTCATGTTATAGTTCAGGCGGAACTGCTCAAAACTCCTAGGCAGAGACTGGAGCACTATATCGATCTGGGTTTCCCCATCGATAGCTCCTCCCATAATCTCTATCTCATTCAGATAGCCTATCATCCTAAGAACGTGATCCCTCACGGGCGTTCCTTCGGACATAGTGGCCGTCATGAGTTTTCTCATGGCATCTTGCCTGGCTGCCCTATCTTGACTACCAAACATCTCCTTGAGGTTAAGCATCATATCATAGGCAGTGGTCATGGCCTCATGCTGATGTTGCAGCACATTTGACATAGAAGCCAAAATGTAGCACCGCGCCATCTGATCAGCCTTGACCCACTTCCGATGAGCTTCCTTTTCCTCAGGAGTGGAGGTGTCAATAGGTTCATCAGGACAAACCTCATGGAGTACATATTTGTACTCCTCAGCAGTTAGGACAATGTCCAAGTTTCGTTTCCAATCAACATAGTTTGGACCAGTGAGTTTGTTTTCTTTTAGTATAATGGACAGCGGGTTGAGTGCCATATCTATAAAAGAGACAAATCAAACTGTCAAATTTAATTCGATATTAACTCCCTTAATTAATATCATTAAATCTACCAATCAATCCTAAAATCCCATCAGACTAGCATGCCACGTTCATGTGGACGTATACTAGTCCAAACGATTTTATAACTGGACTTTTACTTCGGTCGTACATCATTACAGCAGTGACTCCGATGGGGAGGATACTGTAAAGCGTACCTAAGTGTATACCATTTCTCAGTACTAAGTTAACCGCTCGGAAACTACACGCCCACCGCAAGCCACGTTAGTGTGGACGTTTACGTTGACATGCGGTCCCTTTACGATTTCCTATAACTGTCGAGCCTCAATTAACCCAAAGTTCCGTTTCCGTCTAGTAAGCCACGATAGTGTGGACGTTTACTAAACAAACAACTTTGTTAATTGAATTCCATTTATTTAATTTCACAATTTCGTTAATCAAAGCTTGATATCTCGTAAGTGAAACTCGAAGTTTCTAACCAGCGATCAATCATGCAATTGAGCCCTATCTCTCACAAAGTGAGGGAGCCAACCAGACAATCGATCTAGTCATCAAATGACTCGAATGTCTCTAATCTGTGTCATCGACATAACCAAGCGCTTTGGCTCCATTCCACTCCCCGGGGTGAGAATGAGTCGAGTTGAAATTAGTCTTTGAAAGACAGATTAGGCATTGCTTTGAAAAACTTAATTGTTCAAATTTTAAAATTGGAATTTCATTCGAATTTCGATCAAAGTGATTTCCGTGTATCGACTTTATCCGATAGGGAGGATGACACTAAAGCCAACTCGTAAGTCAATACACATCACTCTCGAAACAGAGAATGGAGACCGCGGGATTGTTTCCAATCCCTCTCCCACTTAGTATTTTACGATTTAGGGATATACATGCATAAAATAATAAGCATAATAAAACACGTAAATCACATAAGAAAGCAATTAACGTGGCCCGATTATTATGGCCTTAAAATCTTGAATGCACGTCTCTTGGAACTCGAACTCGTTGCTCGTCTCGACTTCGATTCTCGTTCCTCCGGGCTTCGATCTCGTCTCGATCCAATAGCAGAAATTAATTACAAAATTATTCTACTAAGTCCGGTATCGATCCTATACATTTTGATCGACCCTATACAAGTCCCGGATGCAACGAAAAAATAAATAAACCTAACGACTCAACCCGTCGTTTTTATCTATTACAAACAAGCAACTTTCCAAAAATAAAACGATCTCGACAATCCCGAGAGTTTAATCAAAACCACACACACATATAGCACAAAATACCAAAAATAAATTGGCCATAATAATCGGGTGATCCTGCAAAACAATTCTCGCAAACAATACAAAGAACGTATAAACCGGCTCTGATACCAATTGTTGGAAATCGACTACCCGGGACGAGTCCGTTCGACTACTCGAACTTCCGGACAAGCCCAGTCAACCTCCGGTCTGCCCAAGGTGTTCACGACGAAGCCCCTGACCCGAAATGCACCCAGCCATCGCACCCGAGGCACGACCGCGCAAAACGAGAGGCTTCTGGCCTCTCTGTCGTCCGACACCAGAAGGTGTCGTCCGACAAGACCGTCCAATGTCGTCCGACACCAGAAGGTGTCGTCCGACACCCGTCGCGAACAGCGGCGGGATTCGCCCGTTCTGGCTGTTCCGATGTGATTTTCTCGATCCGACTGCCATGCCGGAGGTCAGAAACCTCCCAGCAGTCCGAGAATATCACATCCAAGCCACGGGATCCGATCTACGTTCAAAATATGATTAACGAAATATGAGATCGAATAAATTGCGGAAAAGAGAATCGATCTCATACCTTCTCGGTCGATTGTTGAGACCTTAGATGCTTCTAACGTATGCCTCAGATCCTTTGACTCCAACCGTTGTGTGGGCAACGATCCGTTGGGTCTCCTTTTCTGCTTTCTCCTTTTTCTACCAGCGTTATATTTTCTATTCTCTGATGAGAGAAAAATAATTGCGCTACACTGATTTATTTTTGCAGAGAAAAAACCTTAATTGCGCTAACGCAATAATGTTTTCTCAGAAAAATAAAAAGCTGCGGAATGTAGGTTTAGGATAGGCAAGGTAGGATATTTATAGAGTTACGTTAGGGACCTTAGGATAAATTAATTAAGGGCTAAATTGAAATATTAATTAACTTGGAATACGTAAAAGCAATTCCTTAATTAATCGATTTCAATTTTAATTATTATTAACTCCACTATAAAATAATAATTGAATTCCCGAAATTAATTTTAATATTATTTCAACAATAATAATTCCGCCGAAATTACAAATACGACTTTCCCCGAGTTTAAGATATCGAACGTCCACGAATTTATTTAATTACTAATAATTAAATTAATTCGTTTCTTATTATCCGAGACTAGTACCACTCATCCTTATTATCATGTGGAACAAATCCACCTGCAGGGTTTACATGATAAACTTTATGAGCTCATCTCGGGGACGTTATCAACCCAATAAACGGGACACGGTTTCCTGTCTATAATCTATAGCATGCCGTGTGTACAATTCCGATTCCCAATTTACCGAGTATCTCGACTAATCAAATAGTCTCACTCATTGGCAAGTTAAAGAACCGAGAATTGGACATACGCACCTATAATTATATAGGGATTAAGAATTCGTATATCCGTAATTCTGAGGTCTAGTTCGATTACGTTGATTAGTATAAATCGAACGCCCTCCCGTGGTCCTGCTCAATACACCAAGTGTACAAGTGTAACATAATAGTCAAGACCAACTATTACCCAGTCACACTACGACGTACCGATGGATTGTCCCTGTCCATCTAAGTCGTGAGCTTCTGTTCGATAATATACGAGTAACCGACAGTATGATCTTCCGCGTGTCTCCTCACGCCATACTGTCTACAACGTATATATCTAGAACTATTGCATTCAAGTACAAAGTAGACAAAAATGCCGACAGTTTGATTAATAGATAATGAAAAACACAGATAAGGAGTTCCATATTGTCACTAAACTAGACATTTAGAATATAACTCCATCAACGTCCACAAGAACGTGGCTTGCTATGTCTAATGGGATTTTGGAAATGATTGGTAGTTTAATGATATCACTTAAGGGAAATGATATCGAATTAAACTCATTGTTTGTTTTATATGGTATTATTCCCATTAAAAGTCAACAAACTCACTGAACCTGATTGTATGGATTGGAAAAGAAACTTGGACATTGTCCTAACTGCAAAGGAGTACAATTATGTACTCCAAGTCAATTGACCTGCTGAACCAAATGGTACTTCCACTACTGAGGAAAGGAAGCTCATTGGAAATGGATCAAGGCTATGAGATGACGCGGAGCAACATTATGACTTTCATGTCAAAAGTGCTGCGACATCGGGATCATGCCATGACCATTACCTATGATATGATGCTTTACCTCAAGAAGTTTTGGTTATCAGGACAGGACAGCCGGGCAAAGTGAAATGAGGCAACTCATGACGGCCATCATGTCGGAGAGAACGCCCGTAAGGGATCACGTTCTTAGAATGATGGGCTATCGTAATGAGATAGAGGTTCTGGGAGAAATTATCAAAGGGGTAACCCAGATTGATTTTGTGCTCCAGTCTCTGCCGAGAAGTTTTGAGCAGTTCCGCCTAAACTAAAATATGAATAAGGGGTCTTATTCATTGACGGAGCTCCTGATTGAACTTCAAGCAGCTGAGAGAATCTTTGAGGGTCCTCAAAGCACTTATGGCTGAGAGATTGACTCTTCCTAGGCTTTCGGGCAGCAAAAGGAAGAAGAAAATACGGAAACCCAGTGGGCCTAATATATCTGGACCACGGAATGGGACAAGCAAGCCCAAGGGGCAAGTGCTTCCGTTGTAAGCAGTTTGGATACTGGAAGTTTTAATTGTCCTCTCAAAGCAACTAGAAGTTAACTTCTCCTTAGTCACCGAAACATGCTTAGTGGTGTTATCTACCAGTACCTGGTGTGTGGATACGGAAACCACTAATCATGTTTGCACTTAAATGCAGGGGTTCCAGGAAACCCGGAGACTTAGATAGGAAGAAGTAATAACCTACATGGGCAATACTGTTAAGGTAACAGCCGTTGCAGTGGGAGATGTTAAATGTTTTTTAACGGTAGGATTTTAGTTCTAATAAATTGTCTTTATGTGCCGGCATTTAGAAAGAAATTTCATTTCGGATTTCTAAATTGGCTTAGAATAGATATTCTGTTTCTTCTGATAGTTTCAGACTTGTCGGAGTAGGAAACGGGGATATTATCTATTCTAGTACATTGATAGACAATTTAATACTAAATATGTGTTCTTCCACGATGCAACAGACCGGAACTAATAACACATTGTCGAACCCCAATAAGAGTAAAGATCCTTCTAGGATGAATCAAATGTACTTATGGAATCTTAGGCTAAATCATTTTAACTTAAGTACGATTCAAAGGATGAAGCTGATGGACTACTCAGCTAGGTTGAAGGAAAGGACCTTCCAACCTTAGAATCATACTTGGAAGTTTTAATGACCGAGCAACCCTTTACGGTTAAAGGGAAAAGATCCAAGAAAGTACTAGAGTTGATTCGCTCTGATATATGCAGACCTCTTTGAGGAGTAAGGCATATTTATCAGAAAATGGGATTAACTCCCAACAGACTACACCATTTATGCCTCGGCAAAATAATGTGTTGTAAAGAAGGAATAGGACTCTTACAGATATGGGAAAGTAGACAATAAGTTATTCGGAGTTACCTAATTCGTTTTTGGGATATGGCTTGGAAACAGCAGCGTTTATCCTGAACTTGATTCTTTTGGAAACTTGTACAGATACTCGGCTGTTTATAAGATACCCTAAGAAAATGAATTGAGATATGTAATATAGTCCAAAGGACCAGATGTTCGTTGATTGAATCAACGATTCGGTTCTTAGACATGGACTATATGTATATGCATTATCGCAAGCCCAAGAGTAGAGTAATACTTAAATGTGCTTAGAGGGACTGATTAAGACTTAGAACCAGCCTAACTGAGTAGTTCACTACTGTAATCTTTAGTCACTAAAGACACACCGGAGCGTCGTCGTAGTGGGAGGGTTGTTAGACAACCCGACAGGTTCATGTTTATAGGTGAGTCTTCGGACTTGTTACCTGGAGAACATGAAGCCGAACCCTGGATCTATGACGAGACGCTGAAAGATCAAGATGCTCAGTCTTGGCAAAAGTCGATCAGGATTCTTTTGTCTTCACATGGAAGATGGAAGTCAAGACAGATTTCCTAAATTGAAGTCTTGACGGGGCCATCTGTGTGGGACAGCCAGAGAAATTCATCGAAAAGAGCCAAGAGCATTCGGTAAGCAAGCTTAATCAATCTTAGGATTGAAGGAAGCTTCAAGATCTTGGACACATGCGGACCTATGAGAAAATTCATTTCATGGATTTATTTAAGGCATGTTTAGGTCCTGTGTGTAATAAAGAAGTGACAGAAAAGATGTGGTGTTTTCTCATTCTTTATGTAGACGACATCCTTCTGAATTGGCAACAATATGAAAGATGTTATCGGACATAAAGGGATGGTTGTCCGAGTAATTCAATGTAAGAGACTTAGGAGAAGTCGGGAATGTTCTTGGGATCAAAGTAATAAATGATCGCCAGAAAAGAACATAGAACTTATCTCGAGTCTCATACTTAAATACAATTCTTACTCGTTGCAGCATACAGAATTCCAAGAAAGGTCTTAACCTTTTTGATGTGGAATTCATCTATCTAAGGTTTTGTGTCTGACACAATAAAGGAGATAGATGAAGAGTAAGCAGTTCCCTGCACCTTAATGGTGGGAAGCTTAATGTATGTAATGCGATGCACGAGACTGATATCTACTATGCCGTGGGCATGGTGGTGAGATATCATAGTAATCCTTGGAAGGATCACTTGACTGATGTAAAGAACATGTTTAGGCTCCTGTAGAGGAACAGGAATTATGTTCTGAGTTACAAAGCAGTCAAGTTGTTTCCTTTGGACTACATAGAATTGAATTTCCAATCAAACAGGGACAGTCGAAAGTCGAAGTCAGGCTATGTGTTCTCACTGTGAAGTGGAGCAGTCACATGGAAGAATGTAAAGCAGCGATGCATTACGGATTATACCATGGAAACTGAAAGGATAACGGCCTCTGAGGCAGTTAAAAGGTCAGTGTGGCTCCAGAACTTCCTGAGGGACTTAGATGTGGTTTCTAGTTTACCCAAAGCTATTTTGAATAGCGGTATTGGCAAACTTGAAATGCCACGAGTCCACAGTGGGAGATAACACGTAGAGAGCAAGTACCACCTGATTCGAGAGATCGTCTAATAAGACGATGCAGTTGCCACCTAGATAGCATCGAAAGGATTGGCTGGTAAAACCCGTTCACAGAGGCACTTCCAGCGAAAGCGTTGGGTAGGCGTGATGAGGTTATGGGAATCTGATGTTTGGGAAAGGGCGACTAGACTTTTAGTATAAGTGGGAGATTGATGGAGTTGTATTCTAAATGTCTAGTTTAGTGCAAATACAGAACTCCTTATCTATACCTTAATTCGAGATATGATTCAAGCATAATTGCATTTAATGCAATAGTCCTTGATGTATACGTTGTAGACAGTATGGCGTGAGGAGACACGCGGAAGATCATACTGTCGGTTACTCGTATACTATCAAACAGTAGCTCACGACTTAGATGGACAGGGACAATCCATCGGTACGTCGTAGTGTGACTGGTAGATAGTCGGTCTTGACTATCATGTTACACTCGTACACTTGGTGTATTGAGCAGGACCACGGGAGGGCGTTCGATTTATACTAATCGAAGTAATCGAACTAGACCTCAGATATTGCGGATATGCGAATTCTTAATCCCTATATAATTATAGGTGCGTGTGTCCAATTCTCGGTTCTTTAATCTACCAATGAGTGAGACTAATTGATTAGTCAATATTCTCGGTAAATTGGGAATCGGAATTGTACACACGGCATGCTATAGATTATAGAAAGGAAACCGTGTCCCGTTTATCGGGTTGATGATGTCCCCGAGATGAGCTCATAAAGTTTATCATGTAAACCCTGCAGGTGGATTCGTTCCACATGATAATAAGGATGAGTGGTACTAGTCTAGGATAATAAGAAACGAATTAATTTAATTATTAGTAATTAAAGTTAATTCGTGGACATTCGATATCTTAAACACGGGGAAAGTCGTATATGTAATTTCGGCGGAAATATTATTGTTGATATAATATTAAATTAATTTCGGGAATTCAATTATTATTTTATAGTGGAATTAATAATAATTAAATTTGAAATCGATTAATTAAGGAATTGCTTTTAAGTATTCCAAGTTAATTAATATTTCATTTTAGCCCCTAATTAATTTACCTAAGAGGTCCCTAGTGTAACTCTATTTAAACCCACCCCTTGCCCTCTCCTAAACCTACAGAACGCCGCAACAATTCATTTCAGCAGAGAAAATAATTGCGTTAGCGCAATTAAGATTTTTCTCTGTTAAAATTAATTTGTTAACGCAAATAAATTTATTCTCAGAGAATGATTTTATAACGCTGGTTTGAGAAAGGAGAGAGCAGAAAAGGGAGACCCAACGGATCGTTGCCCACACAACGGTTGGAGTCGGGAAGAGGCATACGCTAGCAATCGCTAAGGTCTCAACAATTCGGCTCCTCCGAATCACGCGACAAAGGTATGAGATCGAATCCTTTTTCCGCAATTTTCGATCTCTAAATTCGTTAAAAATACATCGGACGAACGATCGGGTTCCGGAAGTCTTGGTACGTGTTCCTCGACTACTGGGGGGTCAAGGACCTTCGGAACGGTGGTCGGAAGAGGAAAAACGGACCGGAAACGAGCCCGGAACAGCAGCAGCGCGCTGCTGTTCGTCACGAGCAGCGCCCGCTGGAAGCCAGGCAGCGCTCGCTGCCAAGGGCCTCTCCAGCGCCCGCTGGTGGCTGAGCAGCGGCCGCTGAACGTGAACAGCGGCCGCTGGTGGCGGGCAGCGCCCGCTGGTTGAAGCGGGCAGCAGCCGGTTCGCGCGGTTGCGCCTCGTGCGCGGCGGATGGGCGTGAATCGGCTGCGCGGCTTCGTCGTCAGCGTAGAGCTGTCACATGAGGTCGACTGGGCGTGTTCGGATGTTCGAGTGATCGAACGGACACGTCCCGGGTAGTCGATTTCCAACACCTCCCACTACGCAAACCGCATAGTTGATATCAGGTTCTTGTTTTCCAACAATGCATTTAAGCTTTCCACACAAAGTGTAGGAAACTGCTTTGTCTTCATCTATCTCCTTCATGTGTTCAAAACACATATCCTTTAGATAGATGTATATTCTGTCTCTGAAAGACAATAACCTTTCTCAGAAGTATGCATGTTTAAAACAAACCATAATCATATAAGATGTCTAGAAGTACAATGTTCTTATCTCTAGATCATAAGATCTTAAGAACATGCTCTAACTTCTTCTCAATCTTATATCTTGATTTATTTAGACAACCATCATTTTATGTCTGACAATATTTTTACATTGTTGCCAATGACAAAATGTTATCTACATAAAATCTCCGAGAAACACCACCTTGTTTCTATTATGTCTCTAATACACCTTTCGTCTTTGCCTTTTGATGAATCCATCAAATGGACTTTCTCATCAATTCGCAAGTTCCACGATTTATAGCTTTGTTACCATCCATAAATGGATTTACTAAGCTTGTACTCTAAATGATCTAGCCTCTTAACAATAAACCTTATTGTTATCCAAGAAAGCTCATTTAGATCTAGTACCACCCTTATGCAGAGCTAGGGATCGATTTCATGTCTACTAGATCCAGAGTCCGAACTCCTCTAGTCTTATGAATATCTTTGGTTGTCCAACAACCTCCCACTGCAATGGCTTCCCGGTGTATAACAGTAATAACAATAGGTGCAGTATGTGGTGTACTTCTACTCGGTTTGGCTGGTTCCCAGTCTTTTGTCCTTTTTCTCATTTCAAGGTATTATATCAGTTCAGGCTTTGTGGTTCATCTAATAGTCTTCCTCTATGAGCCGGACGAGACGTCCCTCTGGTTCATAGTACTATAGAACACACAACATTTTGTTCATCTGGGATATCCTACAACCATAATGAATATGCCGTTGTATCCAGGAATATCCATAGAACATAGGTGGTTCCGAACAACTTGTTCTTTTACTATTAGATTTCCATTTCTTATTTACAACGCACCATCTCTACACGTAAGTGTATGGCGCGACCCTTTGGAATTGAATCCCAATCTTTGCTTATGCCATGTGTTACTTAGATAAGTGATGGCCTCCGCGATCAAGTCGCAGGCTCCTAATGGATATACTTTGATGGTTCCCCATAATAGCTTTGTGTCCATTGACTAGTCAAAACACTTTGCTTTTATGGCACATTAAGTATTCTAATCCATTACCGAGTATTCTTGAGAGAATTACTCGTACCTTTCTAATTTACACATATGTCTGCATATCTAATCATTTCCAATACTTGTCTGAATTCTATCCTTTATCCAGAAAGGTTTACTTAGACGTATTATCCTCCAAATTCAATCCTTAGGTCGGAAGGTCCATTCCTTCAACTTTAATTGATCAAATCAATTTCGACCATTTGAATCTTATTTGAAAATACTACTAAGTATAAGAATTTCACAAGTATAATGATTAATAAAGAAATATCTAATAAGTAAAACAAGTTATAGAACGGTTTGTTGCATTGTGGCAGACTTAGGATCTATCATTCATATATTGCTATCTAATGTACCAGAATAGATAACGCCATTATTTCTTATCAAAATCATCCAATGATTAAAGAAATAAAATATCCATTCATAAATAATAGAAATCCAGAACAAAACGTTCTTTCTAAAATAAAGGGTACATAATGCAATAATCTTGAAATGAACTCCTATTTAACTACTAAAGCAGATAAATGTCTTCCACCGCAACAGCTGCCTCCTCCACAGCTTTTGCCCGTGTAGACTCGAACTCTTCTTCTCTAAGTCGCCGGGTTTTCTGGAACCCCTGCATTCAAAATGCACATACCGTCAGTGGTTCCATATCTACACACCAGAATTTCTGGTAGATAATACCGCTGACTATGTTTTTACGACTAAAGAAAAATTCGTACCTCTGAGAGGACATTCAGACTTCCAGTGTCCAGACTTGTTGCATCGGAAGCACCTGCCCTTTGGCTTTGCAGCCCCCACTCGTGGTATAGTCTTCTTGACACCACTGGGTTTCCAGGCTTGCTTCCTGTTGGAATATGTCCTTCGATCCTACGTGTGCAATCGATAAAGTCATAAGGTCGTCTATGGATGTTAAATGATTATTCGATAATATTAATTGTTGGGAACAATATAATATTGATCAATAAATCATACCTACAGGGTCACAAACGAGTCGGAATTACGTTGCTTGTTATATTGATTTAGAATCAATACGTATGGATTTTCACATGCATGGGATGCATGGCATGCATGAGATGCATGGCTTTAATGGATGCATGTCACATGGTGTGACATGGCATGCCACACAAGCAAGGGGACCACATCTAATGCAATTTGGCATGATGATGTGGAAATGACCCTTCACCTCCCCATTATCCACCATTACTTGTGCATTATGATGCACATTATGGTGGGGGTTACATGGGAGGTTAATGGTGATCAATATAGTGATGAAAACATGTGTTTTCATATCACTTTTGATCAGCCACGAAAATGATACACAAAATAGAGAGAGAAGAGAGTTCTTGGAGAACCATTCTCAAACAAGCAAGCAAGTTCATTTTCCGGGTTCGTGTGCAACACGTAGAGGCCGGGCCATTTGTGCGGCTTCAACATCCGGGCGATCTAGAGAAGAGTGATGAGGTCATTCTCAAGGCTGATCCATGAAGGTGGTTCAATCGACTCAACACCACTTCATCAACATCAACGAGGCACGCTACACCGGTTGTAAGTGTTCTTGTTAATCTCTATATATATATATATATATTGGATGTATATATATATATATATATATAAATATGTGTCTATACATATATATGTGTGCACTAAGATCATGGCATAGTAGATCTATTGCTTTACACGCTTCCGCACACACGGTATATCGATCGGATCGGTATACCGATACCATCAATTGGTATCAGAGCCTAGGGCTCGTGCACACTTTTGTGTTGGACACAAAAATTTTAATCAACATAATTGACTTATTTGTTTAATTGTGATTATGTGATTAGATGTAAGGCCGGCCACCGTTAGTGGTCGGGTGAATGAAATTGTCATTTTTTACGTTTCGATTGGCCACAGTTTTGGAGGGCTGCGTCCCTTGGAATCATTTGTAATAGATAGGTTTTCTATTTCAATTTGTATTGTTCAAACTTGTAAGCGATGGACTTGGTCCATGGTTCGATGGAGGATCTCAGCTCTCCGGCGAAAACGAGAAGAAACGAAGCAAAACGAAGCCAAATGAAGCAAAACGAAGCAAACCGGGCTGCTGGAGCCAAACGGCGGTCGCCGTTTGAGCTCCGGCGGGCGCCGAATGGATTCGGCGGGCGCCGTTTTAGAAACGGCGACCGCCGAAAGGCCTTTTTTGGGGCAGATGGGTTTTTTGCCTTTTCGGCGGGCGCCGTTTTGGAAACGGCGACCGCCGGTGGTGTTCAGCGACCGCTGGTTGTAAAACGGCGGGCGCTGTTCGTGGTTTTTGAGGTAATGACTTGTTTTGACCAAAATCGGCGAGCACGGAACTAAAACGGAGGGCGAGGACCAGTCCAGAAGATGTTCAAGGCTTTTGTTATTACTTTAATTCTTTTCGTTTGAGAGTTGTGAGGTTCTAGGGGCCTTTCGATTTCGTATTTATATGCTTTGCTAGTTATAGGTTGTTTTATGTTATAAATGTTCAACTTACATATAAACAAACCTATGCATGCAAGTTCTCAATAATAATGAGTATAATGTCTTGTCCAAAACGTCACACTCATGAAGCCCTCGATCATAAGTTGGTAGGTCCGCCTCAGCGGGGTACTACTTGTTATCTTGGGATAGTGGGAGTAAGGGTTAGACCCTTACACGTGAGTTTGGTTTTCTCATCGATAGATCCACTGCAGGCGTGGCTATCGAGACATGAGATAAGAATGTGATTCTTATCGACCGAGAATGACATTAGATGTCATTGACATGGGATGTCTACCTATCTTGGTTTTCTTAAGTGCGGACTCAGTCGGCTTAAGGATTCGCAAGATGAGGGTCTTGGGATCGCTTTGTTCAAGGGAACAACGATATTAGATATCGATTGAACAAAATGGAATAAATAAGTAACTTGTTAGACAACCTTATTTGTTTACCGCTTTGTGGATGTTTACATACTTTATTTATCTTTCTTTTGTAGTTTATCATGTTAATTTCAACTCGATTCAAGTTTGGTTCAATTCTTGATTATGAAAAATTGAACAACATAAATTTTCTTGATTCACAACGTAATTCGAGGATGGTCCTCAAATACGAAGACAATGAAAATGTGTTAGATAACCACATCCTAAGATATCATTGAACAACTCAATAGCATGTTCGGGGAATATGCTAAGATTGAGCGGTTCGGTATGACCAGGGTCATTGCTTCAGCTAGGCTGAAAAAATGGAAATCTATGGAATCACATGTGCAACAAATGATTGGATTATTTGCTTCAAGTGACCGCCTAGATTTTTCCTATGATGATTATTTGGCAACCGATTTCATACTTCAATTTCATGATGGTTATAATGCCTTTAGGCTAAAATTTCCATATGAATGGTTTGAAGAAATCGCTTCGTGAGCTCCACGGGATGCTCAAGGCTCCTGAGCCGGCGATAGAGAAGGACCCTAAGAGGGAAATTCTTATGATATGGGATAGGGTATTCAAAAGAGCATGGGCAAGAAGGCTACTAGGGTTCCTAGGGAATCTCAATGCGTCTACTGCAAAAGTGTTGGACACTACTTGCAAACATATAAAAGTTCATATTTTATTCAATTTCAAAACAAATGCCTAATTTGTCTTTCATTTGATGGATTATAAGGTTAGGATTATTTACACCTCGGGGAGTGATTTAATCCAAAACACTTAAGTTCATCAATGACACAAATTAGAGACTTTCGAGCCATTGGATGGCGTGAATCGATTGTCTGGTTGGCTCCCTCATATTTTATGAGAGATAGGGCTTCAATTGCATGATAATATCGCTGGTTAGAAAACTTCAATTTTTCACTTACGATTTATCACGTTTTGACATTGAGATAATTTTGAATGGAAATTTGAATGAGATTCAATTATTGGGAATAATTGAATTTGCCCAAAGTTCAAAGAAGATGTGAAGAACGGGGTTGCTTCATCTTCAAGTATTAATGATATAGACATTAAACTTCACAAATTCTACTTCTTGGGTATTGGATGCCAAATGTGGTTCTCACATTTTATGTGGAGGAACTACATAGAAGTATAAGTTCGGTGAATAGAGATGTCAATCTACAGGCAAGAAATGGAGCGAAGGTCGCTGCATTAGCCGTATGATCATATGATGTTGTTTTGCCTTAGGGCCTTGTTTTAGTATTATAACTATGTAATTTCGTACCTTCAATAAACAATGAATATTGGTTCAGTATTAGATACTGATGGATTAGTTTTTCACTATTAAATAGTTTGGTAACTATTTTAATTGTGAATTATTCTTTGTTTTGGTACGATTATTATATTGTTTATGTATACTTTAAACTTGACAAATCATATATATCATTAAGACCAAAGGCCAAATCGAATAAGTATCGATGAGACATAACTGAAACATTGTTGATTGGATCAAATCAAATTCTAAACATGTAACGAAGCTTCTTTTAGAAGGAATTTTAGAATCATTTGACTTGGAGTCATTTGATACATGTAAATGATGTGTGATTGAAAAGATAACAATGTCATCTTTCTTGGAGAAAGGAGAACATGTGAGTAATTAGGGATGATCCATACCGATGTATGTGGAACCTATTAGTTCACAAGCACATGAAGGTTATGTTTCGGAAAAGAGAAAACAAACTATATTAGATATAGTTCGACCATTCGATGAGAGGTCTAAATGAACTACTGGTCTCTTTTGGGAACACACAATTCTAGACTTCAACTTATACACTGAATAGGAAGCCGTCAAAAGCTGTTGATAAGACACCATACTAGGTATGGAAAGGGAGGGTCCCTAAATTGTTTTCATCAAAATTTGAGGTTCTAAAAGCGTCTCTGACGAGATTTATCTCTATAGAGCTTGAACTCAAATGGGATAAAAGTTCCTTTATGGTATCCATTGATGGAGTTATATTCTAAATGTCTAGTTTAGTGACAATATGGAACTCCTTATCTGTGTTTTACATTATCTATTAATCAAACTGTCGGCGTCTTGTCTATCTTGTACTTGAATGCAATAGTCCTAGATATATACGTTGTAGACAGTATGGCGTGAGGAGACACGCAGAAGATCATACTGTCGGTTACTCGTATACTATCGAACAGGAGCTCACGACTTAGATGGACAGGGACAATCCATCGGTACGTCGTAGTGTGACTGGGTAATAGTTGGTCTTGACTATTATGTTACACTTGTACACTTGGTGTATTGAGCAGGACCACGGGAGGGCGTTCGATTTATACTAATCGACGTAATCGAACTAGACCTCAGAATTACGGATATACGAATTCTTAATCCCTATATAATGATAGGTGCGTGTGTCCAATTCTCGGTTCTTTAACTTGCCAATGAGTGAGACTATTTGATTAGTCGAGATACTCGGTAAATTGGGAATCGTAATTGTACTCACGGCATGCTATAGATTATAGACAGGAAACCGTGTCCCGTTTATCGGGTTGATAACGTCCCCGAGATGAGCTCATAAAGTTTATCATGTAAACCCTGCAGGTGGATTTGTTCCACATGATAATAAGGATGAGTGGTACTAGTCTCGGAAAATAAGAAACGAATTAATTTAATTATTAGTAATTAAATAAATTCGTGGACGTTCGATATCTTAAACACGGGGAAAGTCGTATATGTAATTTCGGCGGAAATATTATTGTTGAAATAATATTAAATTAATTTCGGGAATTCAATTATTATTTTATAGTGGAGTTAATAATAATTAAAATTGAAATCGATTAATTAAGGAATTGCGTTTACGTATTCCAAGTTAATTAATATTTCAATTTAGCCCTTAATTAATTTAACCTTGGGTCCCTGGTGTAACTCTATATAAACCCCCCCCCCTTGCCTATTCTTAACCTACAGTTCGCCGCTTTTCTATTTTACTGAGAAAAATAATTGTTAACGCAAATATAATTTTTCTCTGTAAAATACATTAGTTAGCGCTGATATTTTTCTCTAACTGAGAAAAAGAATATCACGGTAGTAGAAGAAGAAAGCAGAAAAGGCAAACCCAACAGATCGTTGCCCACACAACGGTTGGAGTCGGGATCAGAGTCATACACCAGAAGCATCTAAGGTCTCAACAATCGACCGAGAGGTATGAGATCGGAACTTTCAATTCCGCAATTTTATTCGATCTCTGTTTTTGCGTTAATCATACAACGAACCAAAGATCGGGTTCCGTGGCTTGGATGTGATGTTCTCGGACTGCTGGGAGGTTTCTGACCTCCGGCGTGGCAGTCGGATCGAGAAAATCTCATCGGAACAGCCGGAACGGGCGGATCGCGCTGCTGTTCGCAGCAGCCAGGCGACCGCCAGAGGAGCAAGCGCCCGCTCGCGACAGGTCGCGGGCGCTCGCCTGGGCAGCAAGCGCTCGCTTGCCTTGCTGCGCGAGCGCTCGCCTGGTGGGCAGGCGGTCGCCTGCTCCGGGCAGATCGCGAGCCGCGGCTTCGGCTGCGGCGGATGCGCGATCTCTTGTGCGGGTGGCCTTGGCTGTCCGGGGGTGACTTCCAGAAGTCGATTGGGAACGTCCGGATGTTCGAGTGTTCGAATGGATGTGTCCCGGGTAGTCGATTTCCAACAATTGGTATCAGAGCCGGTTATCGGTTCGTTGTATTTTTGCGCGTGTTACCTTGCAGGTTGAACCCGATTATTATGGCCAATTTATTTTTGATATTTTGTGCTGTATGTATGTGGTTTTGATTAAACTCTCGGGCTTGTCGAGATCGGTTTTATTTTTGGAAAGTTGCTTGTTTGTAATAGATAAAAACGACGGGTTGAGTCGTTAGGTTTATTTATCTTTTCGTTGGATCCGGGACTTGTATAGGGTCGATCAAAATGTATAGGATCGATACCGGACTTAGTAGAATAATTTTGTAATTAATTTCTGCTATTGGATCGAGACGAGATCGAAGCCCGGAGGAACGAGAATCGAAGTCGAGACGAGCAACGAGTTCGAGTTCCAAGAGACGTGCATTCAAGATTTTAAGGCCATAATAATCGGGCCACGTTAATTGCTTTCTTATGTGATTTACGTGTTTTATTATGCTTATTATTTTATGCATGTATATCCCTAAATCGTAAAATACTAAGTGGGAGAGGGATTGGAAACAATCCCGCGGTCTCCATTCTCTGTTTCGAGAGTGATGTGTATTGACTTACGAGTTGGCTTTAGTGTCATCCTCCCTATCGGATAAAGTCGATACACGGAAATCACTTTGATCGAAATTCGAATGAAATTCCAATTTTAAAATTGAACAATTAAGTTTTTCAAAGCAATGCCTAATCTGTCTTTCAAAGACTAATTTCAACTCGACTCATTCTCACCCCGGGGAGCGGAATGGAGCCAAAGCGCTTGGTTATGTCGATGACACAGATTAGAGACATTCGAGTCATTTGATGACTAGATCGATTGTCTGGTTGGCTCCCTCACTTTGTGAGAGATAGGGCTCAATTGCATGATTGATCGCTGGTTAGAAACTTCGAGTTTCACTTACGAGATATCAAGCTTTGATTAACGAAATTGTGAAATTTATTAAATGGAATTCAATTAACAAAGTTGTTTGTTTAGTAAACGTCCACACTATCGTGGCTTACTAGACGGAAACGGAACTTTGGGTTAATTGAGGCTCGACAGTTATAGGAAATCGTAAAGGGACCGCATGTTAACGTAAACGTCCACACTAACGTGGCTTGCGGTGGGCGTGTAGTTTCCGAGCGGTTAACTTAGTACTGAGAAATGGTATACACTTAGGTACGCTTTACAGTATCCTCCCCATCGGAGTCACTGCTGTAATGATGTACGACCGAAGTAAAAGTCCAGTTATAAAATCATTTGGACTAGTATACGTCCACATGAACGTGGCATGCTAGTCTAATGGGATTTTAGGATTGATTGGTAGATTTAATGATATTAATTAAGGGAGTTAATATCGAATTAAATTTGACAGTTTGATTTGTCTCTTTTATAGATATGGCACTCAACCCGCTATCCATGATACTAAAAGAGAACAAACTCACTGGTCCGAACTATATTGACTGGAAACGAAACTTGGACATTGTCCTGACTGCTGAGGAGTACAAATATGTACTCCATGAGGATTGTCCTGACGAACCTATTGACACCTCCACTCCTGAGGAAAAGGAAGCTCATCGGAAGTGGGTCAAGGCTAATCAGATGGCGCGGTGCTACATTTTGGCTTCTATGTCAAATGTGCTGCAACATCAGCATGAAGCCATGACCACTGCCTATGATATGATGCTTAACCTCAAGGAGATGTTTGGTAGTCAGGATAGGGCAGCCAGGCAAGATGCCATGAGGCAACTCATGACGGCCACTATGTCCGAAGGAACGCCCGTAAGGGATCACGTTCTTAGGATGATAGGCTATCTGAATGAGATAGAGATTATGGGAGGATCTATCGATGGGGAAACCCAGATCGATATAGTGCTCCAGTCTCTGCCTAAGAGTTTTGAGCAGTTCCGCCTGAACTATAACATGAACAAGAGGTTATATACGTTGGCGGAACTCCTGACTGAACTCCAGGCGGCAGAGGGAATCTTTAAGAAACCTCAGGCACTTGTGGCTGTGAAACTTCCTGGCCCTCCGGGAGCTAAGAGGAAGAAGAAGCAAGGACGGAAACCCAGTGGACCCAGATTTGGTGGACCACAGAATGGAGTGAACAAGCCCAAGGGCAAGTGTTTCCGTTGCAAGCAGTCTGGACATTGGAAGTCTAATTGTCCTCTCAGACAAGGAGGTATGAACTTTTCCTTAGTCACTGAAACATGTTTAGCGGTGTTATCCACCGGTACCTGGTGTGTGGATACGGGAGCCACTGATCATGTCTGCAATTCTTTGCAGGGGTTCCAGGAAACCCGGCGGCTTAGAGAGGGAGAGAATACCATCTACATGGGCAATGCTACGAAAGTGGCGGCAGTTGCAGTGGGAGATGTTCATTTATCTTTTAATAATAAAGTTTTAGTATTGAATGATTGTCTTTATGTACCGAACTTTAGAAAGAACCTTGTTTCGGTTTCTAAGTTGGTTTTGAATAAATATTCTGTTTCTTTTGATAGTTCTGTTATTATCAAAAAGAATGGTGAGTATATCTGTTCTGGTACATTGATAGGCAACTTATATATACTGAATCCTGATTATTCCACGATGCAACGAGTAGAGTCTTTTAACACATCTAGTACCAATAAGAGAAAGGAGCCTTCTAGAATGAATCAAAAGTACTTGTGGCATCTTAGGCTAGGTCATATTAACTTGGGTAGGATTCAAAGGTTGATAACTGATGGAATACTCAGTAGTGTGAAAGATGAGGACTTTCCAACCTGCGAATCGTGCCTGGAAGGAAAAATGACCAAGCGACCCTTTAGTGATAAAGGGTATAGATCCAAGGAAGTACTAGAGTTGATTCACTCTGATTTGTGCGGGCCTTTATCTGTCCAAGCGAGAGGAGGTTATGAATATTTCGTAACCTTCACTGATGATTACTCAAGGTATGGCTTCATATACCTGATGCGTCGCAAGAGCGAGTGCTTTGACAAGTTCAAGGAGTACAAAGCTCTTGTGGAGAACCTTCATGGTAAAACCATAAAGACTCTACGATCTGATCGTGGAGGAGAGTACCTCTCGGGAGAGTTTAAGGCGTACTTATTAGAGAATGGGATTGACTCCCAGATGACTGCACCATACACGCCCCAGCAGAATGGTGTAGCAGAAAGAAGGAATAGGACTCTTATGGAAATGGTAAGATCTATGATGAGTTACTCAGACCTACCAGTTTCGTTCTGGGGATATGCCTTGGAAACAGCGGCGTATATCCTGAACTTAGTTCCTTCTAAATCAGTCCCTAAGACGCCCTCGGAATTGTGGACCGGGCGAAAGCCGAACTTGAAACACATTCGGATCTGGGGTTGTCCAGCACATGTGCTGAAGCATGGGGCTGATAAATTGGAATCTCGTTCAGATATTCGGTTGTTTATAGGATATCCTAGAGGAACGAAAGGTGGTCTATTTTATAGTCCTCAGGACCAGAAGATCGTTGTTAGCACCAACGCTCGGTTCTTGGAAGAGGATTATATAATGGACCACAAGCCCAAGAGTGAGATAATACTAAACGAACTGAGAGGGGACGATCAAGGCTTAGAACCAACCGAACCGGGTGATACGCCACCACAGTCTGCACCTGTAGTCACTGAGGTTACACCGGAGCGTCGTCGTAGTGGGAGGGTTGTTCGACAACCCGATAGGTTCATGTTTATAGGAGAGTCTTCGGACTTGTTACCTGGAGAACATGAAGCCGATCCCTGGACCTACGGCGAGGCGCTTAAAGATCAAGATGCTCAGTCTTGGCAAAAAGCGATGAAATCTGAGATTGAATCAATGGATTCAAATCAGGTCTGGAATCTTGTAGCACAGCCCAAAGGTGTAAAAGCCATTGGTTGCAAGTGGGTGTACAAGAGAAAAAGAGGGTCTGACGGGAAGGTGGAAACCTTCAAGGCTAGGCTTGTTGCGAAAGGGTATACTCAGAAAGAAGGGATCGATTATGAGGAAACTTTTTCGCCGGTAGCTATGCTAAAGTCGATCCGGATTCTTTTGTCTATAGCAGCTCATATGGATTATGAGGTGTGGCAAATGGACGTCAAGACAGCATTCTTGAATGGGAATCTTGACGAGACCATTTACATGAGACAGCCAGAAGGTTTCATCAAGAAAGGCCAAGAGCATCTAGTGTGTAAGCTAAACCGATCCATTTATGGATTGAAGCAAGCTTCTAGATCTTGGAACATGCGGTTTGATGAGGTTATCCAGTCTTATGGATTCATTCAAAGCATGGACGAGTCGTGTGTATACCGGAGAAGTGACGGAAACAGCGTGGCGTTTCTCGTGCTTTATGTAGATGACATTCTTCTAATTGGCAACAATGTGAAGATGTTGTCAGACATAAAGGGATGGTTGTCCAAGCAATTCGATATGAAAGACTTAGGACAAGTTGGGCATGTTCTTGGGATCAAAGTTATAAGGGATCGCCGGAAAAGAACATTAAACTTGTCCCAGGCTTCATATATTGATACGATTCTGGCTCGTTTCAACATGCAGAATTCCAAGAGAGGTGCTCAACCTTTCTGCCATGGAATTCATCTATCTAAAGACATGTGTCCCAAAACACAAAAGGAGATAGATTACATGAAGAAGGTTCCTTATGCTTCGGCAGTAGGAAGTCTAATGTATGCCATGTTGTGCACGAGACCTGATATCTGCTATGCCGTGGGCATGGTAGCTAGATATCAGAGTAACCCTGGACAGGGTCACTGGACTGCTGTAAAGAACATACTTAAGTACCTGCGAAGGACTAGGAATTATGTTCTGAGTTACAAAGCGTCCGAGTTGATTCCTATTGGTTACACAGACTCGGATTTCCAATCTGATAAGGATCAGCGAAAGTCTACATCAGGCTATGTGTTCACATTGGGAGGTGGAGCAATTTCATGGAAGAGTGTCAAGCAGAAATGCATTTCGGACTCTACCATGGAAGCCGAATATGTAGCAGCCTCTGAGGCAGCTAAAGAATCGGTGTGGCTCCGGAACTTCCTTATGGACTTGGATGTGGTTCCTAAGATGCCTAGAGCTATCACAATTTATTGTGACAATAGCGGTGCAGTGGCTAATGCAAAGGAACCACGAGCCCACAATGCGAGTAAACACATAGATCGCAAGTACCACCTGATTAGAGACATCGTCAGGAGAGGCGATGCGGTTGTCACCAAGATTGCATCAGCGGATAACCTGGCTGACCCCTTTACGAAGGCACTTCCAGCGGAAGCGTTCAAGAGACACGTGAAGGGGATGGGTATCGGATGTATGGTAGAGGGCAACTAGAGATTTAGTATAAGTGGGAGATTGATGGAGTTATATTCTAAATGTCTAGTTTAGTGACAATATGGAACTCCTTATCTGTGTTTTACATTATCTATTAATCAAACTGTCGGCGTCTTGTCTATCTTGTACTTGAATGCAATAGTCCTAGATATATACGTTGTAGACAGTATGGCGTGAGGAGACACGCAGAAGATCATACTGTCGGTTACTCGTATACTATCGAACAGGAGCTCACGACTTAGATGGACAGGGACAATCCATCGGTACGTCGTAGTGTGACTGGGTAATAGTTGGTCTTGACTATTATGTTACACTTGTACACTTGGTGTATTGAGCAGGACCACGGGAGGGCGTTCGATTTATACTAATCGACGTAATCGAACTAGACCTCAGAATTACGGATATACGAATTCTTAATCCCTATATAATGATAGGTGCGTGTGTCCAATTCTCGGTTCTTTAACTTGCCAATGAGTGAGACTATTTGATTAGTCGAGATACTCGGTAAATTGGGAATCGTAATTGTACTCACGGCATGCTATAGATTATAGACAGGAAACCGTGTCCCGTTTATCGGGTTGATAACGTCCCCGAGATGAGCTCATAAAGTTTATCATGTAAACCCTGCAGGTGGATTTGTTCCACATGATAATAAGGATGAGTGGTACTAGTCTCGGAAAATAAGAAACGAATTAATTTAATTATTAGTAATTAAATAAATTCGTGGACGTTCGATATCTTAAACACGGGGAAAGTCGTATATGTAATTTCGGCGGAAATATTATTGTTGAAATAATATTAAATTAATTTCGGGAATTCAATTATTATTTTATAGTGGAGTTAATAATAATTAAAATTGAAATCGATTAATTAAGGAATTGCGTTTACGTATTCCAAGTTAATTAATATTTCAATTTAGCCCTTAATTAATTTAACCTTGGGTCCCTGGTGTAACTCTATATAACCCCCCCCCCTTGCCTATTCTTAACCTACAGTTCGCCGCTTTTCTATTTTACTGAGAAAAATAATTGTTAACGCAAATATAATTTTTCTCTGTAAAATACATTAGTTAGCGCTGATATTTTTCTCTAACTGAGAAAAAGAATATCACGGTAGAAGAAGAAGAAAGCAGAAAAGGCAAACCCAACAGATCGTTGCCCACACAACGGTTGGAGTCGGGATCAGAGTCATACACCAGAAGCATCTAAGGTCTCAACAATCGACCGAGAGGTATGAGATCGGAACTTTCAATTCCGCAATTTTATTCGATCTCTGTTTTTGCGTTAATCATACAACGAACCAAAGATCGGGTTCCGTGGCTTGGATGTGATGTTCTCGGACTGCTGGGAGGTTTCTGACCTCCGGCGTGGCAGTCGGATCGAGAAAATCTCATCGGAACAGCCGGAACGGGCGGATCGCGCTGCTGTTCGCAGCAGCCAGGCGACCGCCAGAGGAGCAAGCGCCCGCTCGCGACAGGTCGCGGGCGCTCGCCTGGGCAGCAAGCGCTCGCTTGCCTTGCTGCGCGAGCGCTCGCCTGGTGGGCAGGCGGTCGCCTGCTCCGGGCAGATCGCGAGCCGCGGCTTCGGCTGCGGCGGATGCGCGATCTCTTGTGCGGGTGGCCTTGGCTGTCCGGGGGTGACTTCCAGAAGTCGATTGGGAACGTCCGGATGTTCGAGTGTTCGAATGGATGTGTCCCGGGTAGTCGATTTCCAACATCCATAAGAAACTCGAGGGTACAACTTCTACGATCTATCTGAGAACAATATTTTGTTGCTCGAGATAGTGATTTTCTTGAAAAGAGTTATCTTTCCTAGAAATTCAGTGGGAGCTCGGTTGTTTTGAATGAGGTTAAAGTGAAACAACCAACGATGAATACTCAAGACTGGGTTGAGAGTATTCTTATGATTTTGGAAGCCATATCAGCCCTCGTAGGTCCGAAAGGCATAAATCTATCTCTATTATTCAAATACTTAGATATTGTGACCAATGAGAGATATGAATTCATGCTTTTGGAAAGCGGTGAACCTTCGACCTAATTCCAAGCTATGACGAGTCCAGCTACTGAAAATTGGCATGGTGCCATGAAATCTGAGATGATATCAATATCTGATAATCAAGTTTGGAACTTGATATATTTGCATCACAGGGTTAGACCCAATGAATGCTAATAGATCTTTAAGATCTAAACAGACAGATGGAAAACCTAGGGTTTTCAAAGCAAGGTTGATGGTAAAAGTTTTATTCACGAGGTGGATTATGGAAAAACTTTCACCAATTGCTTTGATTAAATCATTCAGATTATCTTAGCCATTACTACTCATCTTGATAATGAGTTATGGTAATATTGGATGTTAAAACTAACTTCTTGAATTGGATTCTAGAAGAGGCTGTGTTTTAACACAGCCAAAGAGTTTTATCGATCTTAATAAGGCTGAGAAATTATGCAACCTTATAGTTCTATTTATGGAATAAAGAATGCATATCGGAGTAGCAATCTTCAGTTCAATGAATCCATACTGGGATTTGGATTTCAGAGGAACTCGGAAGAGTCTTGTTTTACAAGAAGATCAGTGGGAGTTACGTTGTATTAATTTTGTTGTATGTCGGTGACATACTCCTTATTGGAAACAATGTTTCTATGCTTAATTCTATTAAAGAATGGCTTGGGAATTGTTTTTCAATGAAGGATCTTGGAGAAGCACAGTACATATTGGGCATCAAGATCTGTCGGAACAGATCGAAAATGATGTTTGGACTTAGTCAAGTGACCTATTTTGATAAGGTACTTGATAAGTTCAGAATGAAAGACGCCAAAAAGGGTCTCATTCCAATTACTCATGGCACATCTCTTAGCAAGATTCAAGGCCATACGGGACTTGATGAGAAAAAGAGGATGGAAAACATTCCTTATGCTTCGGCAATAGGGTCTATAATGTACGCCATGATATGTACATGACTGGACGTATCGTAAGCTTTGAGCGTGACGATTCGGTTTCAAGGAAACCCAGGCGAGGCGCATTAGACTGCGGCCAATAATATTCTTATGTACCTTAGATGGACTAAAGAATATTTTGTTGTCTTTGGAAGACAAAAAGAGTTGATATTAACAACCTGTTTGAATGCTAACTTTAAAATAGACTAAGATAATTTCCGATTTTAATCTGGTTATATCTTTTGTCTGGTTAGAGGTGATATTTACTGGAATAGTTCCATGCAATGCAATATAGCTTATTAAACTACAGAAGCTGAGCACAGTATTGCATTGGATGCAGTAATGTTGGCAGTTAAGATTTGAAAGTTCTTGAATGAACTAGGTGGCGTAACTAGCTCAGCCCATCCGATAGTTCTCTATTTATAGTAGAGTTATCGCGCAAGCCAATGAGCTAGGAAGCACCACAAGTCTAAAACTGGTGCTCAGGAAGTTCCACATTATCTGGGAGATAGTTTTGTGGAGACATCGAGATAATAAAGTTGCAACTTTTGATAAGGTTGCAAACCCGCTTTCTAAACCTCTCCAGCAGTTTAAGCTTGAGGCTTTCACGACTGCAATAGAGATCAGACATCTTAGAGATGGGTTGTGATTTCTATTACTGTATTAGATACTTTTGGAGAATTGGTAAACATTCACTCATATGTATAATACATAATTCTTCATATAAATATGGTTTAATTTATATGAATTGTCCAAATGATTAAGTGATATCAATTGGGTTATGGGGTCGACTTACCGCATAATGAAGTCCAATGGTTGAACTGATACACTTGAATCATATAGTTGTTCCTGGTTCGTATAATCGAGTACGGACAAACCGATAATACAATGAACTAGTTTGTAATGTGTACTATAGCGCCGCTTCATGGGCTAGTGATGTGGGACATCAAGTACAATTACATAGATATTAGCTGGGAGCTAATGATCGAACAGACCCGACTGGAATAGTATTTAAGATTTCGAGTCATAATACTATTTCATTGACTGTCGAGCAATTTCCTCTGACCTGAGTAGTCCAGAGTGATTCCATTGTGAAATGGTGTACTTTGATACAAGTAAACGCCTTTCGTAAAAGGAGGTTATAAAACTTGTTATTGGGTATATCAGGAAGCAAGTGGGAGAGCTTGGATTGACAAGATGGGATTGTCCTCCATTTTATAATGGGATACATGTCTTACCGGCCACTTGGAGAGTCGAGACTGTGGAAAATACGTGGCCACGTCTAGATTCGTATCATAGTGATAAATCTGGTTTTACAGTCGGTCTCAAAGTCCAAGAAAGGTTTGAACCGATTGAGGATGACTCGAGTCTTGCCTCAAGTTCAAACTTAGACATAAAGTGACAACAGGAAGTTGGCAGCACACTGGCTCTGAAGGCCAAGTGGGAGATTGTTGGAATATGTCCTTCGATCCTACGTGTGCAATCGATAAAGTCATAAGGTCGTCTATGGATGTTAAATGATTATTCGATAATATTAATTGTTGGGAACAATATAATATTGATCAATAAATCATACCTACATGGTCACACACGAGTCGGAATTACGTTGCTTGTTATATTGATTTAGAATCAATACGTATGGATTTTCACATGCATGGGATGCATGGCATGCATGAGATGCATGGCTTTAATGGATGCATGTCACATGGTGTGACATGGCATGCCACACCAGCAAGGGGACCACATCTAATGCAATTTGGCATGATGATGTGGAAATGACCCTTCACCTCCCCATTATCCACCATTACTTGTGCATTATGATGCACATTATGGTGGGGGTTACATGGGAGGTTAATGGTGATCAATATAGTGATGAAAACATGTGTTTTCATATCACTTTTGATCAGCCACGAAAATGATACACAAAATAGAGAGAGAAGAGAGTTCTTGGAGAACCATTCTCAAACAAGCAAGCAAGTTCATTTTCCGGGTTCGTGTGCAACACGTAGAGGCCGGGCCATTTGTGCGGCTTCAACATCCGGGCGATCTAGAGAAGAGTGACGAGGTCATTCTCAAGGCTGATCCATGAAGGTGGTTCAATCGACTCAACACCACTTCATCAACATCAACGAGGCACGCTACACCGGTTGTAAGTGTTCTTGTTAATCTCTCTATATATATATATATATTGGATGTATATATATATATATAAATATGTGTCTATACATATATATGTGTGCACTAAGATCATGGCATAGTAGATCTATTGCTTTACACGCTTCCGCACACACGGTATATCGATCGGATCGGTATACCGATACCATCACTTCCTCCTCTTGCCCCTACCTCCACCAGGCTTAAAGCCTTTGGACTTGGTAGCTACAAGCGCTAGAGACTTGCCCTTCTTGTAGATCCCCTCTGCCGCCTTCAGTTCAGTCAGGAGTTGCGCAAGAGAATAAGATAGTTTACCCATATTATAACTCATGCGAAACTGCTCAAAACTAGGGGTCAGAGACTGGAGTATGATGTCGACTTGCGTCTCAGCATCAATTTGAGCTCCTAGGATCTCAAGTTCATTCAACAAACCCATCATCTTAAGAACGTGCTCCCCTACGGGCGTTCCTTCAGACTGAGTAGTTGTCATGAGGACTCTCATGGCTTCTTGCCTTGCCGCACGATCTTGCTCCCCAAACATCTCCTTGAGGTTAAACATCATATCATACGCAGTGTCCATCGACTCATGTTGGGTTTGGAGTACATTTGACATGGAAGTTAAAATATAACACCTAGCCATTTCATCAGCCTTTTTCCACTTCCGATATGTCAGTTTTTTCCTCATCAGTCGAGGCAGCCGTGGGCTCAGCAGGGCAGACTGTTAGGATGTGTCCTTCGATCCTACGTGTGCAATCGATGAAGTCATAAGGTCGTCTATGGATGTTAAATGATTATTCGATAATATTAATTGTTGGGAACAATATAATATTGATCGATAAAATCATACCTACAGGGTCACACACGAGCTCGATATTGATATACATTGCTTGATAAATATATTGATTTAGAATCAATATTTACGTGGATTTAATTCCCATGCATGGGATGCATGGCTTGCATGGATGCATGTCATATAATGTGACATGGCATGCCACACAAGCAAGTGGGACCATCTAATGCCATGTGGCATAATGAGGTGGAAATGTCCATTCAAATTCACCATAATCACACCTTAATGTGTGATAATGATGGGGCATCAATATCACCATCAAGGAGGGGGTTACAAGGTGGTTTTGATGGCATTTTAAGGTGAACAAATGCTGATTTTTCAGCATAATTTTTCACCCACGAAATTCACAAAAGAGAGAGAGAAAAGAGGTTGTTCTTGGAGAATCAACTCGATCAATCAAGCAAGTCATCATCCGGGTTCGTGTGCAACACGTAGAGGCCGGGCCATTTGTGCGGCTTCAACATCCGGGCGATCCAAAGGCGTGACGGGGTCATTCCAGAGGTTAACAATCCGTGGCTGATCCATTAAGGTGGTTCAATCTACTCAACACCACCTTAACCAATTTCAACGATCACCAAATGTAAGAACTCGTTGATCCCTATATATATATATATATATATTGGATGTGTATATATATATATTTGTATGTGTTCTTATACACATTATGTGTGCACTAAGATCCAAGCATGATAGATTTATATGCTTTACACGCTTCCGCACACACGGTATATCGATCGGATCGGTATACCGGTACCTTCACAGACTTCATGGAGTACAAACTTGTACTCCTCCGAAGTCAGGACAATGTCTAAATTTCTCTTCCAATCAATATAGTTGGGGCCAGTGAGCTTATGCTCCTTGAGTATCATAGAAAGTGGGTTCATAGCTATTCTCTAAACCTATAAGCACATTTAAACAAACAATCAATTTAATATCCGATATTATCTCCCTCAAATAATATCATTAAATTACTAATCACATCTAAAATCCCATCAGGTAAGGCAAGCCACGGTGTGTGGACGTTTACCCACCCAAATGATTTAGCAATTAGATTTTCTTTGGCCATACATCACTTATAGCGGAACCTCGTTGGGAGGAATACTATAAAGCGTATCTAAGTGTAAACCATTACTCAGCACCAAAGTAAATCGTTTGGAATTGCTACATCACCGCAAGCCACGTTGTGTGGACGTTTACGATAACTTCACAACTCTTCACAATTCCTTACAACTGTCTACATCAATTAATCCAAAATCCGTCAGTATAGCAAGCCACGTTGTGTGGACGTTTACTACACTAAGAGACTTTTATAATTGACTCCCAGTTACAAGATCCATTCGATTTTCGTAAATCAAGACGCGGAGAATCATAAGTGAAACTCGAAGTTTCTAACCAGTGATTCACCATGCGAACAACCCTATCTCTCATTAGATGAGGGAGCCGAGCAGACAAACGATCCATCTTCAAAAGAATGGTACGAATGTCTCTAATTTGTGTCATCCACATGACCAAGTGGCTTTGGCTCCATTCCACTCCCCGGGGTGAGAATGAGTCGACTTGAAGTCAGTTTCAGAAAGACAAATTAGGCATTGTTTGATAAACTTAATCAATGTCTCTTGTAAAAGGAATTACAAGAATTCTCCTCCAATGACACATCTATACGAACTTCGAAAGTCCATAAGAGTCACCAAGAGAACAGTAATGGAGACCATGGGAATGTTTCCATCCCCTCTCCCACTCAGCTTTTTATAACAAAGGGATACGCTATCTAATGCATAATTAAACACATAAGCATGCATACAAGCAATAAAGCACATAGCACATAGTCAAAATAAGCTAGAAAATTATTTTCCGACTATCATGGCTTTATTCCATCTCCGTATGCGTCTTCTAGTCTTCAGTCTTCGTTCTTGAATGCTCCATGTGACGAGAATATTAATTCCAATATTTAAATCTATTTATTTTTAATAAATCCAAAAGATACTCAATTCGAAAATTAAGTCAGTCGAATAAATCAAAAATAAAATTAAATATTATTAATATTTTCATTTATTTATTTTCCTATCTAATTCTATTAAATCTCTAGAATAATCTATCCAAGTAAACTTGGAATATTCTAGAAGACTTCTATAATAGAATAAGGAAACAAAATAAATTAGGACTCTTCTACTTTCCAAGATTAATTAATTTCCATTACTATGAAAATTCCCATAAAATAGGAATAATCAATTAGGAAATAAATCAATCCTAAATTAACTTTTATTCCTTTCCAATTCTATTAAATCTCTAGGATCCTATTCCAAGTAGAACTCGGAATACTCTAGAAGACTTCCATAATAGAATAAGGAATAAAATTAATTCCAATTAATTCTTTTCCTAATCCATGAGAATTCCCAAAAATAGGAAAACTCAATTAGGAAAACCGAATCAATTAGGTAAGTAGAATCTTGGTAGGAGTAGGAGTAGCATAGGTTGGGGATCCCCGCACCACCCCCACCTTCGACCACCACCAACGCCGGGCACCACCGCCGCCGCCCCCTAGCCACGCGCCACCACCACCGGTGGCCGGCGTGGCCGGAAACCCTAGCGGGCAGCCCCTTGGCGTGGGGTCGATCGATCCTCATGGGGATCGATCATGGGGATGATCGACCCCCCCGGTTTTTCGTCCTCTTCATCTTCTTCGTCACACGAGTTCTCCGGCGGTCGTCTCGGCATCGATCCAACGTAAATAAATTACAAGAAATAAATTTACAATTCCGGTATCGATTCTATACATGAAATCGACCCTATACACTTTCCGGAAAACATAGAACAATAATAATAAATCTAAATTCGGTCAACCCCCGAATTTTTACTATTAAAAGCATTCATCCACACAAAACGAATCTCGACATGTCCGAGAGTTTAATAAACGAACAATCATGGTAAATTAAATAGCAATTAATTAAACGAATAATTAACAATTAATTAAACCATGATAGTCGGAATCCCTGCAAGGTAGAACACAATTGAACACATACATGAACACGAAACCAAACGCTCTGATACCAAATTGCTGGAATTCGATATCCCGGGGTATCAAAAATTGCGGAACCGATAACCCCGACCGAAATCCCGTCGCCGGAAACCGATCACGAACTCCACGAAGAACCGGGCTCGACAAGAGCATCGCCGCGGGATGAACCCGCGGCTAAACCCTAGCCGAGCCCCACCGTGGGGCTCGCGATCGCGCACGAGGCGATCGCTGGGGCTGCTCCGGCAGCCCCGGGCGGTGAGTCCGGCGACTCACCGCCACCGCCCGAGGAGGGCGGTTCGCCCAGCGGCGAACCCGCCGCGGCTCCAGCCACGGCTGCCCGGCGATCGACCACCGCGGTCGATCGCCCACCCCGGCTCCCAGCCGGGGTTCCTCCACGCGCCGTCGCGGTCGAAGCCCTAGGGCTCGACCGCACCCCCTCGGCTCCCAGCCGAGGGCTCCTTCGAACCTTCGCCGGGGATCTCGAATCCCCGTCCCCGAAGTTCGACGTTTATCCGGATCGTGTGTTCATGCATGTATCACAATTTAATTCACATAAATTCACACGAAGGAGTTTATGATCATACCTTTTGATTTGTTGTGCGGAGAAAAAAATCAAGTTGAAGACCTTTGAATCTTCCCACGTATTCCTTGCACTCCGTTCGAACGTCGGGTGGGCGACGATCTATCGAACTCCTATGGATCTCCTTCAACTCTCTAGAATATCAAGTATGATAATCTTGTCTTATTCAAGTTATGAATTATGAAGGCCATGTAGTGTTTTTATAGGCTACGTAGGGGATCTAAAGGAGGTGGAATATTGGGCTTCCAATATTGAAGATTAAATTGAGCCCACTGCCCAAGTCCATTAATCCTTATCAATATTAATTAATTTATTTTCCACTATATAAATTAATTGCACTCCCAATATTAAACCATATTATATCAAATAATATTTCTCCGGTAGTATTATTTATTCCGTGTATTTAAGATTTAAATATCCATGAATAAAATTAATTTATTGCTAATTAATTTATTCATCTCTTTAATCCGAGACTAGTACCATTCAACCTTAATTATTGTGCGGAACGAATCCACTCATGAGGTTTACACAATAATTCCTTATGAACTCATCTCGGGGATATTATCAACCCTTCCGGGATACACTGTCCGGTCAATTATTCACGACATGCCATATATGAAATATAGTGACCCAACTTAACCGGTAATTAACCCAATAATTAAATCGGATAATTCCTTTGGTAAATCAAAGTCACTTATATTAAATATACACACCCGCAATAATATCGGGGATTAAGAATAAAATACACTGAGACTCGAATCGATTATCGCCGGCAATCCTAATCGATGAATCTCAACGATCCGCTCAATACACCAAGTGTACAAGTGTGATAAAATAATTAAGATAAATTATTTTCTCTCTCACACAACGACTATACCGATGGATTGGTCCGGGTCCATCTAGGTCGTGAGCCACTGTTTGATTAAATACGAGTAACCGATAGTATGATCTTCTGTGTGCCCATGCAACACCATACTAACTACAACGTATAAAATCTAGGACTATGATTTGCATATATTTAATTAATAAAAATTAAAAGCAAACAATTGTTTATTAATTTAATAGATTAAATGCTATGACGGGGAGTTTACCGTTACTTAAATCTAGACATTAAGTACACAACTCCAACATATTTAATATAAGCGACTTTGATTTACAAAAGTAATTAACCGATTTAATTATTGGGTTAATTACCGGTTAAGTTGGGTCACTATATTTCATATATGACATGCCGTGAATGATTGACCGGACAGTATATCCCGGAAGGGTTGATAATATCCCCGAGATGAGTTCATAAGGAATTATTGTGTAAACCTCATGAGTGGATTCGTTCCGCACAATAATTAAGGTTGAATGGTACTAGTCTCGGATTAAAGAGATGAATAAATTAATTAGCAATAAATTAATTTTATTCATGGATATTTAAATCTTAAATACACGGAATAAATAATACTACCGGAGAAATATTATTTGATATAATATGGTTTAATATTGGGAGTGCAATTAATTTATATAGTGGAAAATAAATTAATTAATATTGATAAGGATTAATGGACTTGAGCAGTGGGCTCAATTTAATCTTCAATATTGGAAGCCCAATATTCCACCTCCTTTAGATCCCCTACGTAGCCTATAAAAGCACTACATGGCCTTCATAAATCATAAGACAAGATTATCATACTTGATATTCTAGAGAGTTGAAGGAGATCCATAGGAGTTCGATAGATCGTCGCCCACCCGACGTTCGAACGGAGTGCAAGGAATACGTGGGAAGATTCAAAGGTCTTCAATTTGATTTCGTTTCTCCGCACAACGAATCAAAGGTATGATCATAAAACTCCTTGTGAGATTTTATGTTCAATTAAATTGTGATACATGCATGAACGCACGATCCGGGAAAACGACGAACTTCGGGGATGGGGATTCGAGATCCCCGACGAAGGTTCGAAGGACCCTCGGCTGGGAGCCGAGGGGTGCGATCGAGCCCTAGGGCGTCGATCGCGGGGCCCACACGAGGACGCCCCGGCTGGACGCCGGGGCATGCGATCGACCTCACGGTCGATCGCGGGGGCAGCCGCGGTTGGGCCGCGGCTGGTGCGCTGGGCGCACCGCCCTCCTCGGCGGTGGCGGTGAGTCGCCGGACTCACCGCCGGGGGCAGTTCGGAACAGCCCCACGGGGATGCGCGTGCATCCCCGGCGATCGCTAGGGCAGCGATCGCGAGCCCCGGCGGGGCTCGGCTAGGGTTTCTAGCTGCGGGTTTTTTCCGCGGCGACGACTCTCTTGTCGTGCCCGGTTCCGTTTGGTGGTTCGCGTGTTTCCGGCGATGGGATTTCGGTCGGGGTTATCGGTTCCGCAATTTTTGATACCCCGGGATATCGAATTCCAGCAATTGGTATCAGAGCGTTTGGTTTCGTGTTCATGTATGTGTTCAATTGTGTTCTACCTTGCAGGGATTCCGACTATCATGGTTTAAATTAATTGTTAATTATTCATTTAATTAATTGCTATTTAATTTTACCATGATTATTCGTTATTAAACTCTCGGACATGTCGAGATTCGTTTTGTGTGGATGAATGCTTGTAATAGTAAAAATTCGGGGGTTGACCGAATTTAGATTTATTATTATTGTTCTATGTTTTCCGGAAAGTGTATAGGGTCGATTTCATGTATAGAATCGATACCAGAATTGTAAATTTATTTCTTGTAATTTATTTACGTTGGAACGATGCCGAGACGACCGCCGGAGAACTCGTGTGACGAAGAAGACGAAGAGGACGAAGAACCGGGGGGGTCGATCGACCCCATGACCGAAGCCATGGGGAGGGGTCGATCGCCCCTCGGCTGGGGCTGCCGCCGGTATGGTGGTGGCCGGCCGGCTGGGGAGGCGGCGGCGGTGCCCTCTCCGGTGGTGGCGGCGGTCGGTGGCGGTGGTGGTGGTGCGGGGATCCCCAACCCGTGCTACTCCTACTCCTACCTAGATTCTACTTACCTAATTGATTCGGTTTTCCTAATTAAGTTTTCCTATTTTTGGGAATTCTCATGGATTAGGAAAAGAATTAATTGGAATTAATTTTATTCCTTACTCTATTATGGAAGTCTTCTAGAGTATTCCGAGTTCTACTTGGAATAGGATCCTAGAGATTTAATAGAATTGGAAAGGAATAAAAGTTAATTTAGGATTGATTTATTTCCTAATTGATTATTCTTTTTTATGGGAATTTTCATAGTAATGGAAATTAATTAATCTTGGAAAGTAGAAGAGTCCTAATTTATTTTATTTCCTTATTCTATTATAGAAGTCTTCTAGAATATTCCAAGTTTGACTTGGATAGATTATTCTAGAGATTTAATAGAATTAGATAGGAAAATAAATAAATAAAAATATTAATAATATTTAATTTTATTTTTGATTTATTCGATTGACTTAATTTTCGAATTGGGTATCTTTTGGATTTATTAAAAATAAATAGATTTAAATATTGGGATTAATATTCTCGTCACATAGAGCATTCAAGAACGAAGACTGAAGACTAGAAAACGCATACGGAGATGGAATAAAGCCATGATAGTCGGAAAAATAATTTTCTAGCTTATTTTGACTATGTGCTATGTGCTTTATTGCTTGTATGCATGCTTATGTGTTTAATTATGCATTAGATAGCGTATCCCTTTGTTATAAAAAGCTAAGTGGGAGAGGGGATGGAAACATTCCCATGGTCTCCATTACTGTTCTCTTGGTGACTCTTATGGACTTTTAAAGTTCGTATAGATGTGTCATTATAGGAGAATTCTTGTAATTCCTTTTACGAGAAACATTGATTAAGTTTATCAAACAATGCCTAATTTGTCTTTCTGAAACTGACTTCAAGTCGACTCATTCTCACCCCGGGGAGTGGAATGGAGCCAAAGCCACTTGGTCATGTGGATGACACAAATTAGAGACATTCGTACCATTCTTTTGAAGATGGATCGTTTGTCTGCTCGGCTCCCTCATCTAATGAGAGATAGGGTTGTTCGAATGGTGAATCACTGGTTAGAAACTTCGAGTTTCACTTATGATTCTCCGCGTCTTGATTTACAAAATCGAATGCTTCAAGTAATTGGATGTCAATTGTAAAAGTCTTTTGGTGTAGTAAACGTCCACACTATCGTGGCTTGCTGCATTGAATGGGATTTTGGAACGATTGATGTAGACAGTTATAGAAGGGAGTGAAGGAAACGTAGGTTAACGTAAACGTCCACACTATCGTGGCTTGCGGTAACATGCAAATCTTAAACAAACTTCTTAGTACTGAGTAATGGTTTACACTTAGGTACGCTCTATAGTATTCTTCCCATCGAAGTAACGCTATAGTGATGTACGACCGAAGCAAATCTAATTGCTAAATCATTTGGATGGGTAAACGTCCACACTATCGTGGCTTGCCTTATCTGATGGGATTTTAGATGTGATTAGTGATTTAATGATATTATTTGAGGGAGATAATATCGGATATTAAATTGATTGTTTGTTTAAATGTGCTTATAGGTTTAGAGAATAGCTATGAACCCACTTTCTATGATACTCAAGGAGCATAAGCTCACTGGCCCCAACTATATTGATTGGAAGAGAAATTTAGACATTGTCCTGACTTCGGAAGAGTACAAGTTTGTACTCCATGAAGTGTGCCCTGCTGAGCCCACGGCTGCCTCAACTGATGTGGAAAAACTGACATATCGGAAGTGGAAAAAGGCTGATGAAATGGCTAGGTGTTATATTTTGGCTTCCATGTCAAATGTACTCCAAACCCAACATGAGTCGATGGACACTGCCTATGATATGATGTTTAACCTCAAGGAGATGTTTGGGGAGCAAGATCGTGCGGCAAGGCAAGAAGCCATGAGAGTCCTCATGACAACTACTCAGTCTGAAGGAACGCCCGTAGGGGAGCACGTTCTTAAGATGATGGGCCTGTTGAATGAGCTTGAGATCCTAGGAGCTCAAATTGATGCTGAGACGCAAGTCGACATCATACTCCAGTCTCTGACCCCTAGTTTTGAGCAGTTTCGCATGAGCTATAATATGGGTAAACTATCTTATTCTCTTGCACAACTCCTGACTGAACTGAAGGCGGCAGAGGGGATCTACAAGAAGGGCAAGTCTCAAGCGCTTGTAGCTACCAAGTCCAAAGGCTTTAAGCCTGGTGGAGGTAGGGGCAAGAAGAGGAAGCAAGCCTGGAAACCCAGTGGTGTCAAGAAGACTGTACCACGAGTGGGGGCTGCAAAGCCAAGGGGCAAGTGCTTCCGATGCAACAAGTCTGGACACTGGAAGTCTGAATGTCCTCTCAGAGGTACGAATTTTTCTTTAGTCGTAAAAACATAGTCAGCGGTATTATCTACCGGAATTCTGGTGTGTAGATATGGAACCACTGACGGTATGTGCATTTTGAATGCAGGGGTTCCAGAAAACCCGGCGACTTAGAGAAGAAGAGTTCGAGTCTACACGGGCAAAAGCTGTGGAGGAGGCAGCTGTTGCGGTGGAAGACATTTATCTGCTTTAGTAGTTAAATAGGATTTCATTTCAAGATTATTGCGTTATGTACCCTTTATTTTAGAAAGAACATTTAGTTCTGGATTTCTATTAATGGATATTTTATTTCTTTAATCATTTGATGATTTTGATAAGAAATAATGGGATTATCTATTATGGTACATTAGATAGCAATATATGAATGATAGATCCTAAAGTCTACCACGATGCAACGAACCGTTCTATAACTTGTTTTACTTGATTAGATATATTTCTTCATTAAATCATTATGCTTGTGAATTCTTATACTTAGTAGTATTTTCAAATGAGATTCAAATGGTCGAAATTGATTTGATCAATTATAGTTGAAGGTCCTTGGTTCGAATCCCAAGACATGGCAATTGATCTATACCAAAAAAAAAAAAAAATTATAGTTGAAGGAATGGACCTTCCGACCTAAGGATTGAATTTGGAGGATAATACATCTAAGCAAACCTTTCTGGATAAAGGATAGAATTCAGACAAGTATTAGGAATGATTAGATATGCAGAGTATGTGTAATTAGAAAGGAACGAGTAAATTCTTTCAAGAATACCCGGTAATGGATTAGAATACTTAATGTGCCATAAAAGCAAAGTGTTTTGACTAGTCAATGGACACAAAGCTATTATGGGGAACCATAAAAGTATATCCATTAGGAGCCTGCGACTTAGTCGTGGAGGCCATCACCTATCTAAGTAACACATAGCATAATCAAAGATTGGGATTCAATCCCAAAGGGCCGCGCCATACACTTACGTGTAGAGATGGTGCGTTGTAAATAAGAAACGGAAATCTAATAGTAAAAGAACAAGTTGTTCGGAACTACCTATGTTCTATGGATGTTCCTAGATACAACGGTATATTGAATATGGTTGTAGGATATTCTAGATGAACGAAGTATTGTGTGTTCTATAGTACTATGAACCAGAGGGACGTCTATCGCCCGGTTCTTAGAGGAAGACTATTAGATGAACCACAAAGCCTGAACTGACGTAATACCTTGGAATGAGAAGAAGGACAAAGACTAGGAACCAGCCAAACCGAGTAGAAGTACACCACACACTGCACCTACTGTTATTATTGTTATACACCGGGACGCCATTGCAGTGGGAGGTTGTTGGACAACCAGAGATATTCATAAGACTAGAGGAGTTCGGACTCTGGATCTAGTAGAGATGAAATCGATCCCTAGCTCTGCATAAGGGTGGTACTGGATCTAAATGTGCCTGCTTAGAACAATAAGGTTTATTGTTAAGAGGCTAGATCATTTAGAGTACAAGCTTAGTAAATTCATTCATGGATTGTAACAAAGCTGTAAATCGTGGAACTTGCAAATTGATGAGATAGTCCATTTTATGGATTCATCAAAATGGCAAAGACGATAGGTGTATTAGAGACATAATGGAAACAAGGTGGTGTTTCTCGGAGATCTTATGTAGATAATATTTTATCATTGGCAACAATGTAAAGATATTGTCAGACATAAAATAATGGTTGTCTAAATAAATCGAGATATAAGATTGAGTAGAAGTTAGAGCATGTTCTTAAGATCGTTCTAACGATAAGAACATTGTACTTCTCCTAGATACCTTATACGATTATGGTTTGCTTTAAACATGCATACTTCTGAGAAAGGTTATTGCCTTTCAGAGACAGAATATACATCTATCTAAAGGATATGTGTTTCGAACACATAAAGGAGATAGATGAAGATAAAGCAGTTTCCTACACTTTATGTGTGGAAATCCTTATAGATGCAATGTTGTAAAAAGACAACCTGATATCAACTATGCCGTTTGCGTAGTGGGAGGATATCAAAGTAATCTGGATAAGAGATGTTCGAATGCTGTAAGAGTACTTTCATAGTACTGGCTTACGGAGCAAGATGAAATCTTCTTAGATTACAGATTCTCAGATCCAAAAAATCAAAGAAGGACCAGTGTAAGTCGATATCAGGCTATGTGTTCACTTTTAGAAAGAGGTGGAACCATGAAATGAAAGAGTGATAAGCAGGACGCTTCTCAGACTCTCTCATAACCGAATAGCAGCCTCAGAGGCAGCGGAAGTTTTGGTTAGGTTCCGGGATTACCTCTTGACTTGGATATGACTCTTAGTTCACCAAAGGCTATTGGATAGCGGTGCAAAGTGAACTGGAAGAGGTCATAAGTCAAAAGTGATGATAACACATAGAGCAAGTACCACCTGATACGAATCATCGTCGAGGGAGACGACGTAGTAGTCACCAAGATAACTTCAGAGCGGCAACCTAGATTGCTCACTCACATAGTACTTCTCGGAAGTACACTCTAAAGCACGTGATGAGTATGGGAACCGGGAGTTTGGAGGAAATGACTAGACCTTAGTACAAGTGGGAGATTGTTGGAGTTGTGTACTTAATGTCTAGATTTAAGTAACGGTAAACTCCCGGTCATAGCATTTAATCTATTAAATTAATAAACAATCGTTTGCTTTTAATTATTATTAATTAAATATATGCAAATCATAGTCCTAGATTTTATACGTTGTAGTTAGTATGGTGTGTCGGGCCCACACACAAGATCATACTATCGGTTACTCGTATTTAATCAAACAGTGGCTCACGACCTAGATGGACCCGGACCAATCCATCGGTATAGTCGTTGTGTGAGAGAGAAAATAATTTGTCTTAATTATTTTATCACACTTGTACACTTGGTGTATTGAGCGGATCGTTGAGATTCATCGATTAGGATTGCCGGCGATAATCGATTCGAGTCTCAGTGTATTTTATTCTTAATCCCCGATATTATTGCGGGTGTGTATATTTAATATAAGTGACTTTGATTTACCAAAGGAATTAACCGATTTAATTATTGGGTTAATTACCGGTTAAGTTGGGTCACTATATTTCATATATGACATGCCGTGAATGATTGACCGGACAGTGTATCCCGGAAGGGTTGATAATATCCCCGAGATGAGTTCTTAAGGAATTATTGTGTAAACCTCATGAGTGGATTCGTTCCGCACAATAATTAAGGTTGAATGGTACTAGTCTCGGATTAAAGAGATGAATAAATTAATTAGCAATAAATTAGTTTTATTCATGGATATTTAAATCTTAAATACACGGAATAAATAATACTACCGGAGAAATATTATTTGATATAATATGGTTTAATATTGGGAGTGCAATTAATTTATATAGTGGAAAATAAATTAATTAATATTGATAAGGATTAATGGACTTGAGCAGTGGGCTCAATTTAATCTTCAATATTGGAAGCCCAATATTCCACCTCCTTTAGATCCCCTACGTAGCCTATAAAAGCACTACATGGCCTTCATAAATCATAAGACAAGATTATCATACTTGATATTCTAGAGAGTTGAAGGAGATCCATAGGAGTTCGATAGATCGTCGCCCACCCGACGTTCGAACGGAGTGCAAGGAATACGTGGGAAGATTCAGAGGTCTTCAATTTGATTTCGTTTCTCCGCACAACGAATCAAAGGTATGATCATAAAACTCCTTGTGTGATTTTATGTTCAATTAAATTGTGATACATGCATGAACGCACGATCCGGGAAAACGACGAACTTCGGGGATGGGGATTCGAGGTCCCCGGCGAAGGTTCGAAGGACCCTCGGCTGGGAGCCGAGGGGTGCGATCGAGCCCTAGGGCGTCGATCGCGGGGCCCACACGAGGACGCCCCGGCTGGACGCCGGGGCATGCGATCGACCTCACGGTCGATCGCGGGGGCAGCCGCGGCAGGGCCATGGCTGGTGCGCTGGGCGCACCGCCCTCCTCGGCGGTGGCGGTGAGTCGCCGGACTCACCGCCGGGGGCTGTTCGGAACAGCCCCACGGGGATGCGCGTGCATCCCCGACGATCGCTAGGGCAGCGATCGCGAGCCCCGGCGGGGGCTCGGCTAGGGTTTCTAGCCGCGGGTTTTTCCCGCGGCGACGACTCTCTTTTCGTGCCCGGTTCCGCTTGGTGGTTCGCGTGTTTCCGGCGATGGGATTTCGGTCGGGGTTATCGGTTCCGCAATTTTTGATACCCCGGGATATCGAATTCCAGCACTCTGGCTCCATTCCACTCCCCGGGGTGAGAATGAGTCGACTTGAAGTCAGTTTCAGAAGGACAAATTAGGCATTGTTTGATAAACTTGATCAATGTTTCTTGTAAAAGGAATTACAAGAATTCTCCTCCAATGACATATCTATATGAACTTTGAAAGCTCAAAAATGTCACCAAGAGAACAGTAATGGAGACCACGGGAATGTTTCCATCCCCTCTCCCACTTAGCTTTTTATAACAAAGGGATACGCTATCTAATGCATAATTAAACACATAAGCATGCATACAAGTAATAAAGCACATAGCACATAGTCAAATAATGCTAGAAAAATTATTTTCCCGACTATCATGGCTTTATTCCATCTTCATATGCATCTTCTAGTCTTCAGTCTTCGTTCTTGAAAATTAGGACTTTTCTACTTTCCATGATTAATTAATTTCCATTACTATGAAAATTCCCATTAAAATAGGAATAATCAATTAGGAAATAAATCAATCCTTAATAAACTTTTATTCCTTTCTAATTCTATTAAATCTCTAGGATCCTATTCCAAGTAGAACTCGGAATACTCTAGAAGACTTCCATAATAGAATAAGGAAATAAAATAAATTCCAATTAATTCGTTTCCTAATCCATGAGAATTCCCATAAATAGGAAAACTCAAATAGGAAAACCGAATTAATTTAGGAAAGTGAATCTAGGTAGGAGTAGCATGAGATCGGGAGACCCCACGCCATCCTACCTTCGACCGACCGGTCCTCGGGGAGGAGCACCGCCGCCCAGCCACGCCGGCCAGCCACCGAACCGGTGGCAGCCCGCGGCAGGGGCGATTGAGCCCCTCGCCCATGCCATCGATCGATCTCTCCATGGGATCGATCCAATCGATCCCCGGTCCTCCCTCACGTCTTCTCCTTCGTCACATGTGTTCTCCGGCGGTCGTCTCGGCATCGATCCAACGTAAATAAATTACAAGAAATAAATTTACAATTCCGGTATCGATTCTATACATGAAATCGACCCTATACATTTTCCGGAAAACATAGAACGTAATAATAAATTCTAAATTCGGTCAACCCCCGAATTTTTACTATTACAAACATTCAACCACACAAAACGAATCTCGACATGTCCGAGAGTTTAATAAACGAATAATCATGATAATTAATTAACACAATAATTAAATCAAACCATGATAGCCGGAAATCCCTGCAAGGTAGAACGATAATAGAACATATACATGAACACGAAACCAAACGCTCTGATACCAGTTGTTGGAAATCGATATCCCGGGCTATTAAAATTTGCGGAAAATAATAACCCGACCGAAATCCTTCATCGCCGGAGATCCGAACGCGAACCACCGCACGAGCCGAGGCCCGACCGAATACTCAGCGAGGCCCGAAGGCCGCGAATACTCAGCCGAGCCCCCGCACGGGGCTCGCGATCATCTCCATGATGATCGCTGGGGATGCACGAGGCATCCCCGGGGCTGCTCGTAGCAGCCCCGCAGCGAGCTCACGGGCTCGCTGCTCGCGGGGGGGTTCGATCCTCCCCGCATCGCCGCTGCGGGAAACCCCGCAGCTTGATACGAGGCGCTGCGGGTAAACCCGCAGCTCACCCGGCGATCGAACCCTAGGTTCGATCGCCCCCTCAGCTCCAGCCGAGGGCTTCAGCCCGCGACGCCGCCGGTCGAGGAGGGCTGGGGTTCTCCCGCCGTGGCACCAGCCCACGGCGAACCCCGGCGATCGACCCCCGGTCGATCCTGTGCCCCGGCGTCCAGCCAGGGCTCCTCCCCTCGTCCGCGCGCCGGCGGTCGAACCCTAAGGTTCGGCCGCCTCCCTCAATCCCATCGAGGGTTCCTCGATCTTCGCCGGGGATCTCGAATCCCCGTCCCCGAAGTTCGTACGTTTATCCGGATCGTGTGTTCATGTATATGCTACTATTAATTCACATAAAATCATAGAAAGGGTTTATGATTTTACCTTTGATTCGTTGTTCGGAGAAACGAAATCAAACACCTTTGAAGACCTTCGAATCTTCCTACGTATTCCTTGCACTCCGTTCGAACGTCGTGTGGGCGACGATCTATCGAACTCCTATGGATCTCCTTCAACTCTCTAGAACTATCAACTATTGATATTCTTGTCTTATTAATTATGAAGGCCATGTAGTGCTTTTATAGGCTACGTATGGGATCTAAAGGAGGTGGAATATTGGGCTTCCAATATTGAAGATTAAATTGAGCCCAATGCTCAAGTCCATTAATCCTTATCAATATTAATTAATTTATTTTCCACTATATAAATTAATTGCACTCCCAATATTAAACCATATTATATCAAATAATATTTCTCCGGTAGTATTATTTATTCCGTGTATTTAAGATTTAAATATCCATGAATAAAATTAATTTATTGCTAATTAATTTATTCATCTCTTATATTCGAGACTAGTACCATTCAACCTTAATTATTATGCGGATTAAATCCACCTGCAGGGTTTACATAATAATTCATTATGAACTCATCTCGGGGATATTATCAACCCTTCCGGGATACACTTTCCCGTCAAGTATTCACGGCATGTCATATATAAAATACAGTGACCCAACTTAACCGGTAATTAACCCAATAATTAAATCGGTTAATTCCTTTGGAAAATCAAAGTCACTTATATTAAATATACACACCCGTAATAATATCGGGGATTAAGAATAAAATACTCTGAGATTTAAATTGATTATCCAAGGCAATCCTAATCAATAAATCTCAAGCGATCCGCCCAATACACCAAGTGTACAAGTGTGATAAAATAATTAAGATAAATTATTTTCTCTCTCACACAACGACTATACCGATGGATTGGTCCACGTCCATCTAGGTCGTGAGCAACTGTTTGATTAAATACGAGTAACCGATAGTATGATCTTCTGTGTGCCCATGCAACACCATACTAACTACAACGTATAAAATCCAGGACTATATTTTGCATAATTAATTAATAATAATTAAATGCAAATAATTGTTTATTAATTAAATAGGTTAAATGCTATGACCGGGAGTTTACTGATACTCAAATCTAGACATTAAGTACACAACTCCAACACGATCGACGCGAAGTCGATCGCGGGGAGGTTCGCCGTGGGCTGGTGCCACGGCGGGTGAACCCCCCCAGCCGCCTCGCCCAGCGGCGTGCAAAGGAGGAGCCCCGGCTGGAGCCGGGGCAGGCGATCGATCAGGCGATAGATCGCCGGGGCGAACTGCGGCTGTTGCCGCGGTGGTCAGCTGGAAGCTGACCGCCCCTCCTGGCGGTGGCGGTGAGTCACCGGACTCACCGCCGGGGGCTGCCCCATGCAGACACATGCGATCGCCATGCACGGCGATCGCGAACCCCGCGTGGGGTTCAGCTAGGGTTTCGCCCTCGCGGCGATTCTCTCGTCGGACTCCGGCGACGCGGCGTTCGTGATCGGTTTCCGGCGATAGGGTTTGCTGGAAATCGATATCCCGGGGTATCAAAAATTGCGGAACCGATAACCCCGACCGAAATCCCATCGTCGGAAACACGCGAACCACCAAACGGAACCGGGCACGACAAGAGAGTCGTCGCCGCGGGAAAAACCCGCGCCTAGAAACCCTAGCCGAGCCCCCGCCGGGGCTCGCGATCGCTGCCCTAGCGATCGCCGGGGATGCACGCGCATCCCCGTGGGGCTGTTCCGAACAGCCCCCGGCGGTGAGTCCGGCGACTCACCGCCACCGCCGAGGAGGGCGGTGCGCCCAGCGCACCAGCCGCGGCTCAGCCGCGGCTGCCCCCCCGCGATCGACCGTGAGGTCGATCGCATGCCCCGGCGTCCAGCCGGGGCGTCCTCGTGTGGGCCCCGCGATCGATGCCCTAGGGCTCGATCTGTTGGAATTCGATATCCCGGGCTATTAAAATTTGCGGAAACAATAACCCGACCGAAAACCTTCGCCGGAGATCACATGAACATCGACTCATCCGCCGGAGTCCGACCTTCGGAGACCATGCGCCCGAAGACGCACAGCCCGCCCCCGGCCGAACCCCCGCGAGCCGGGTTCACGCGATCGAACATCGCGTTCGATGGGGCTGCATCCGGCAGCCCCCGGCAGCAGGTCCGGCGACCTGCTGCTCGCCGTGGAGGAGTCCCACCGTCGAGGTGGGGAGGTGGCTGCACCAGCCCGCCACCGCCGGCGATCGCTCCCCGCGATCGCTCCCCTCGGCCGAAGCCGAGGGCTCCTCTTAGCCGCCGAACCCTAGGCGTGCGATGCCACGCGGTCCGGTGGCTTCGCCACCACCGCGTGGTCGTTCGTCTAATCCGGGTTCGATCCTTCGGATCTTGCGTTCTACGGTATTCTCGATAAATCCAAAATCGAACAATCAAGGGCGTTTAGATTTTTACCTTTCGATTCGTTGTTCGGAGAAACGAAATCAAGATGACCTTTGAATCTTCCCACGTATTCCTTGCACTTCGTTCGAACGTCGGGTGGGCGACGATCTATCGAACTCCTATGGATCTCCTTCAACTCTCTAGACTAATCAAGTATGATTATCTTGTCTTGTTATTTATGAAGGCCATGTAGTGCTTTTATAGGCTACGTAGGGGATCTAAAGGAGGTGGAATATTGGGCTTCCAATATTGAAGATTAAATTGAGCCCACTGCCCAAGTCCATTAATCCTTATCAATATTAATTAATTTATTTTCCACTATATAAATTAATTGCACTCCCAATATTAAACCATATTATATCCAAATAATATTTCTCCGGTAGTATTATTTATTCCGTGTATTTAAGATATAAATATCCATGAATAAAATTTATTTATTGCTTAATAAATTTATTCATCTCTTTTATCCGAGACTAGTACCACTCAACCTTATTTATTATGCGGAATTAAATCCACTCGCGAGGTTTACATAATAAATCCTTATGAGCTCATCTCGGGGATATTATCAACCCTTCCGGGATACACTGTCCCGTCAAGAATTCACGGCATGCCATATATAAAATATAGTGACCCAACTTAACCGGTAATTGACCCAATAATTAAACCGGTCAATTCCTTTGGAAAATCAAAGTCACTTATACTAAATATACACACCCGCAATTGTATCGGGGATTAAGAATAAAATACACTGAGTCTCAAATCAATTATCGTCGAGCAAACCTAATTGATGAGTCTCAATCGATCCGCTCAATACACCAAGTGTACAAGTGTGATAAAATAATTAAGACAAATTATTTTCTCTCTCACACAACGACTATACCGATGGATTGGTCCGTGTCCATCTAGGTCGTGAGCATCTGTTCGATTAAATACGAGTAACCGATAGTATGATCTTCTGTGTGACGTCGCACACCATACTAACTACAACGTATCTAATCCAGGACTATAATTTGCATGTATTTAATTAACAATAATTAAAAGCAAATGAATGTTCGTATTTAATAGGTAAATGAAAGTGTACAAGGAGTTCAGAATACTCAAATCTAGACATTAAGTATACTACTCCAGCAATCTCCCACTTATACTAAGGTCTAGTCTTATCTTCCAAACTCCCGACTCCCATACTCATCACGTGCTTGATCTGTACTTCCAAGAAGTACCATGTGAATGAGCAATCTAGGTAGCCGCTCTGAAGCTATCTTGGTGACTACTGCATCGTCCCTCTGACGATGACTCGTATCAGGTGGTACTTGCGCTATGTGTTATCTTACACTTATGGACTCGTGATCTCTTAAAGTTTGCCACTGCACCGCTATTTATATAGCCTTTGGTAAACTAAGAATCACATCTAAGTCCCAGAGGTAATACCGGAGCCATACCAAAACTTCCGCTGCCTCTGAGGCCGCTATTTGGTTACCCATGGGAGAGTCCGAAAATCATCGTGCTTATCACTCTTCCATGTTAAAACTCCTCCTCCTTTAATAGTGAAACACATAGCCTGATCACGACTTACACCGGTCCTTATCAGCTTGGAAATCCGAATCCGTATAACCCAAAGGAATCAGATTGTCTGCCCCGTAACTTAGAACATAATCCCTCGTATTTCGCAAATACTTGAAAATGCTCTTTACGGCAGTCCAATGAGCCTTTCCAGGGTTACTCTGATATCTCGCTACTACGCCAACTGCATAGCAGATATCAGGCCTCGTACATAACATTGCATACATTAAGCTTCCCACAGCCGAAGCGTAGGGAACTGCTTTCATTTCATCTTTCTCCTTTTGTGTCTGAGGACACATCTCCTTAGAAAGATAAGTTCCTTTACTGAAGGGTAGTTCACCCTTCTTGGAATCTTGCATGTTAAAACGAGCCAGAATCGTGTCTATGTAAGATTGCTGGGATAGGTACAATGTTCTATTCCGGCGATCCCTTATAACCTTGATCCCTAGAACATGCCCGACTTCTCCCAAATCTTTCATATCGAATTGTCTAGACAACCATCCCTTTATGTCTGATAACATTTTCACACTGTTGCCAATGAGAAGAATGTCGTCTACATAAAGCACGAGAAACACCACCTTCTTCCCATTACGTTTCCAATACACACACGATTCGTCCATGCTTTGATTAATCCAAAAGATTGGACTACTTCGTCAAACCGCAGGTTCCACGATCTCGAGGCTTGTTTCAATCCATAAATGGATCGATTAAGCTTGCACACTAGATGATCTCGCCCCTTAGCAATGAATCCTTCTGGTTGTTTCATATAAATCGTCTCGTCAAGACTTCCATTTAGGAAAGCTGTCTTGACATCCATTTGCCACACCTCATAATCCATACGAGCTGCTATGGATAAGAGAATCCGGATCGACTTTATCTTGGCTACCGGCGAGAAGGTCTCCTCATAATCGATTCCCTCTTTCTGAGTATATCCTTTCGCAACAAGCCGAGCTTTAAAGGTTTCAACCTTTCCGTCAGATCCTCTCTTTCTCTTGTAGACCCATTTACACCCAATTGGCTTTACGCCGCTTGGTGGTTCTACAAGATCCCAGACTTTATTAGAATCCATAGATTCAATTTCGGATTTCATCGCTTTCTTCCAAGAAGGCGCATCTATATCTTGTACCGCCTCATCATAGGTCCAGGGATCGATTTCATGAACTCCAGGTCCAGAGTCCGAAGACTCACCCAGTCCAATCCATCGGTCTGGTTGCTTAACAACCCTCCCACTACGACGGCGTTCCGGTGTATTAACAGTGACAGTAGGTGCAGGTTCTAGTGGTGTATCTATACTCGGTTCGGCTGTATCTATGTCTTCCTTGTTACCTCTCAACTCATCAAGTATTATGTCACTTTTTGGGCTTGTGGTCCATGACATAGTCTTCTTCTAAGAACCGAGCGTTAGTACTTATAACGATCTTCTGGTCCGTAGGACTATAGAACATGCCACCCTTAGTTCCTCTAGGATATCCTATAAACAACCGCACTTCAGTACGAGGTTCTAATTTATCGGCACCTACCTTCAACACATGTGCAGGGCACCCCCAGATCCGAACGTGTCTCAAGCTAGGCTTGCGCCCGCTCCATCGTTCCATGGGTGTTGAAGGAACCGTTTTGGATGGAACCAAGTTTAGAATGTGCGCCGCTGTTTCTAAGGCATATCCCCAGAACATGATAGGTAAGTCCGAGTAACTCATCATTGATCGCACCATTTCCATAAGAGTCCTATTCCTTCTTTCTGACACACCATTTTGCTGGGGAGTATATGGTGATGTCATTTGGGAATCAATCCCATTCTCTGCCAAGTATGCCTTGAATTATCCAGACAGGTACTCGCCTCCGCGATCAGATCGCAGGCATTTAATGGATTTACCTTGAAGGTTCTCCACAAGAGCCTTGAACTCCTTGAACTTGTCAAAGGATTCGCTCTTGCGGCGCATCAGGTATACAAATCCATACCTTGAGTAATCATCAGTGAAAGTGATGAAATACTCGTACCCTCCCTTTGCCTGGGTAGACATAGGTCCGCATACATCAGAGTGAATCAAATCCAATACTTCTTCGGCCCTTCGTCCTTTACCAGAAAAAGAACGCTTGGTCATCTTTCCCTCTAAACAGGATTCGCAGGTTGGAAGGTCCTCTCCTTCAACACCACTGATGAGACCATCAGCTTTCAACCTTTGAATTCTATTTGAGTTAATATGACCTAGCCTTAAGTGCCACAAGTATAATTGATTCATCCTAGAAGGTTCCTTTCTCTTATTGGTGTTCGTAGATGTGTTATTACTCTCGGTTAGTTGCATCGTGTTAGACTCAGGATTTAGCACATACAAATCGTCCACCAATGTACCAGAACAGATAATCTCACTGTTTCTTCTTATGATCACCGAGTGGTCAAAAGAAACAGAATATCCATTCATAATAAGTTTAGAAACCGAAATTAAATTCTTTCTAAAGTTGGGTACATAAAGACAATTATGTAAAACTAAAATCCTATCACTACTGAAGCGTAAGTGAACGTCTCCCACTGCAACATCCGCCACCTTTGCAGCATTGCTCATGTAGACCACGATTTCTCCCTCTCTAAGTCTCCGGGTTTCCTGGAACCCCTGCAATGAATTGCAGACATGATCAGTGGCCCCCGTATCTACACACCAGGTGCTGGTAGATATCGCCAATGATAATGTTTCGGTGACTAAGGAAAATTTCGTACCTTTGATGAGAGGACAATCAGACTTCCAGTGCCCAGACTGCTTGCATCGAAAGCACTTGCCTCGCGGCTTGCTCCTCCCAATCCGTGGTTTAAAACCACTGGGCTTCTTTGCTTGCACTTCCAACTTGGCCACTAGAGCTTGTGATTCTCTGATCATACTTATCAGTTCAGTTCTTTTGAAATCGTTTTTAAGCGATTCCTCAAGAGGACTGAACTTGATGAGTATGTCAATCACCTCTAGTCCGGCTACCTTACTATGTCCTAACATCTCCTTGAGGTCATTTTCAATGTCCTCATCAGTTGGGATAATAGTGGATTCGGAAGGCTCAACAGTCTGAACATTGTCCAGATTTCTTTTCCAATCAGTACTATATTGAACCAGTGAGTTTTCATCTTTAAGTATATCACAAAGTGGGGTCACAGTCATTCCTAACCTATAAGCACATAAAACAAACAAACAATTTAATATGCGATATTATCTCCCTTAAATAATATCATTAAATCACTAATCACATCTAAAATCCCATCAGGTAAGGCAAGCCACGATAGTGTGGACGTTTACCCACCCAAATGATTTAGCAATTAGATTTCCTTCGGTCGTACATCATCAATAGCGTTAACTCGATGGGAGGAATACTATGAAGCGTACCTAAGTGTTAACCATTACTCAGTACTAAGAAGTTTGTTTGAGACTCGCACATCACCGCAAGCCACGATAGTGTGGACGTTTACGTTGACACACGAATCCTTCACTCCCTTCTATAACTGTCTACATCAATCGTTCTAAAGTCCCATTCGATATAGCAAGCCACGATAGTGTGGACGTTTACCATACCAAAAGACTTATACAATTGAAATCCAATTACTTGACCCATTTGATTTTGTAAATCAAGACGCGGAGAATCATAAGTGAAACTCGAAGTTTCTAACCAGTGATTCACCATGCGAACAACCCTATCTCTCATAAATGAGGGAGCCGAGCAGACAATCGATCCATCTATCAAAGAATGGTACGACTGCCTCTAATTTGTGTCCTCGACATGACCAAGTGGCTCTGGCTCCATTCCACTCCCCGGGGTGAGAATGAGTCGACTTGAAATCAGCTTTGGAAAGACAAATTAGGCATTGTTTGATAAACTTAATCAATGTTTCTCGTAATAGGAATTACAAGAACTCTCCTCCAATAACTTATCTATATAAACTTCAAAAGTTTATAAAAGTCACCAAGAGAGCAGCAATGGAGACCATGGGTATGTTTCCATACCCTCTCCTGCTGGAAATCGATATCCCGGGCTATTAAAATTTGCGGAAAATAATAACCCGACCGAAATCCTCGATTGCCGGAGACCGAACCGCGAACCCCACGTGACCCGAGGCTCGACCGAGCACCGCCACGGGCGAACCCGCGGCACCCAGCCGGGCCCCCACGAGGGCTCGCGATTGCTCCCGTAGCAATCGCTGGGGATGCACGAGGCATCCCCGGGGCTGCTCGTAGCAGCCCCGCAGCGAGTCGATGACTCGCTGCCCAGCGAGGGGTGATCCCCTCGCACGACCGCTGCGGGTAGCCCCGCAGCTCATGCGAGCCCGCTGCGGGTAACCCCGCAGCTCACCCGCGATCGAACCCTAGGGTTCGATCGCCCCCTCGGCTGGAGCCGAGGGCTCTTCGCCTCGATCCCGGCGGGGATCTCTAGACCGCCGGCGGTCCGGTGGTCCACAACCACCACCGCCCGGTCTATCCCCGTCCCCGGTCTCGTTGTTTACCCGGATCGTATGTTCATGTATATGCCACAATTAATTGAACATAAAATCACACAAGGAGTTTTATGATCATACATTTGATTCGTTGTGCGGAGAAACGAAATCAAGTTGAAGACCTTTGAATCTTCCTACGTATTCCTTGCACTCCGTTCGAACGTCGGGTGGGCGACGATCTATCGAACTCCTATGGATCTCCTTCAACTCTCTAGAATATCAAGTATGATAATTCTTGTCTTATGATTTATGAAGGCCATGTAGTGCTTTTATAGGCTACGTAGGGGATCTAAAGGAGGTGGAATATTGGGCTTCCAATATTGAAGATTAAATTGAGCCCACTGCCCAAGTCCATTAATCCTTATCAATATTAATTAATTTATTTTCCACTATATAAATTAATTGCACTCCCAATATTAAACCATATTATATCAAATAATATTTCTCCGGTAGTATTATTTATTCCGTGTATTTAAGATTTAAATATCCATGAATAAAATTAATTTATTGCTAATTAATTTATTCATCTCTTTAATCCGAGACTAGTACCATTCATCCTTAATTATTGTGCGGAACGAATCCACTCATGAGGTTTACACAATAATTCCTTATGAACTCATCTCGGGGATATTATCAACCCTTCCGGGATACACTGTCCGGTCAATTATTCACGGCATGCCATATATGAAATATAGTGACCCAACTTAACCGGTAATTAACCCAATAATTAAATCGGTTAATTCCTTTGGTAAATCAAAGTCACTTATATTAAATATACACACCCGCAATAATATCGGGGATTAAGAATAAAATACACTGAGACTCGAATCGATTATCGCCGGCAATCCTAATCGATGAATCTCAACGATCCGCTCAATACACCAAGTGCACTCCCAATATTAAACCATATTATATCAAATAATATTTCTCCGGTAGTATTATTTATTCCGTGTATTTAAGATTTAAATATCCATGAATAAAATTAATTTATTGCTAATTAATTTATTCATCTCTTTAATCCGAGACTAGTACCATTCATCCTTAATTATTGTGCGGAACGAATCCACTCATGAGGTTTACACAATAATTCCTTATGAACTCATCTCGGGGATATTATCAACCCTTCCGGGATACACTGTCCGGTCAATTATTCACGGCATGCCATATATGAAATATAGTGACCCAACTTAACCGGTAATTAACCCAATAATTAAATCGGTTAATTCCTTTGGTAAATCAAAGTCACTTATATTAAATATACACACCCGCAATAATATCGGGGATTAAGAATAAAATACACTGAGACTCGAATCGATTATCGCCGGCAATCCTAATCGATGAATCTCAACGATCCGCTCAATACACCAAGTGTAAAAGTGTGATAAAATAATTAAGACAAATTATTTTCTCTCTCACACAACGACTATACCGATGGATTGGTCCGGGTCCATCTAGGTCGTGAGCCACTGTTTGATTAAATACGAGTAACCGATAGTATGATCTTCTGTGTGACGTCACACACCATACTAACTACAACGTATAGAATCTAGGACTATGATTTGCATATATTTAATTAACAATAATTAAAAGCAAACGATTGTTTATTAATTTAATAGATTAAATGCTATGACCGGGAGTTTACCGTTACTTAAATCTAGACATTAAGTACACAACTCCAACATCTCCCACTTAGCTTTTTACAATAAAGGGATACGCTATCTAGTGCATAAAAGTAAACACATATAGCATGCATACATGTAATAAAGCACATAGTATTATCACATAGTCAAAATAATTACTAGAATATTATTTTCCGACTATTATGGCTTTACTCCATCTCCGTACGCATCTTCTAGTCTTCAGTCTTCGTTCTTGAATGCTCCATGTGACGAGAATATTAATTTCCAATATTTAAATCTATTTATTTTTAATAAATCCAAAAGATACTTAATTAATAATAATTAAGTCAATCGAATAAATCAAAAATAAAATTAAATATTATTAATATTTTTTATTTATTTTATCTTCCCTTTCTACTTCATTAAATCTCTAGAATAATCTATCCAAGACCCACTTGGAATATTCTAGATGATTTCCATAATGAAATAAGGAAATAAAATAATTTAGGACTCTTCTACTTTCCAAATTAATTAGATTCCTAATCCATGAATATTTACATAAAATAGAAATAATCAATTTAGGAATCCTAATCAATTCCAAATTGATTCTTTTCCTAATCCATGAGAGTTCCCAAAAAATAGGAATACTCAAATAGGAAAAATCCGAACCAATTAGGAAAGTAAATCTCCGGACCGGGATAGCCCGGGGTGGGGATCCCCGGACCACCCTCGACCCACGCCTAGGAGGTGGCCGGCCACCATTGCCGGCGGCGCCTCCATGCATGGATCGATCGATCCTCATGGGATCGACCATGGGGATGGTCGATCCTTGTCCCGTTACCCTCACGATCATCTCCTTCGTCACGTGTCTTTCTCCGGCGGTCGTTTCGGCATCGATCCAACGCAAAATAAATTACAAAATCTAAATTACAATTCCGGTATCGATTCTATACATGAAATCGACCCTATACAATTTCCGGAAAAAGGTAGAACGTAATAATAAATCCTAAATTCGGTCAACCCCTGAATTTTTACTATTACAAGCATTCACCACCAAAAACGAATCTCGACATGTCCGAGAGTTTAATTAAACCAACAATCACATGACAAAATAATTAAACGAATAATCATCAAGCCATAATAGTCGGAACCCTGCAAGGTAGAACAATTTTATCGAAAATACCGCGAACGTAAACCACGCTCTGATACCAATTGTTGGAATTCGATATCCCGGGCTATTAAAATTTGCGGAAACAATAACCCGACCGAAAACCATCGTCGGAGATCACATGAACATCGACTCATCCGCCGGAGTCCGACCTTCGGAGACCATGCGCCCGAAGACGCACAGCCCGCCCCCGGCCGAACCCTCGCGAGCCGGGTTCACGCGATCGAACATCGCGTTCGATGGGGCTGCATCCGGCAGCCCCCGGCAGCAGGTCCGGCGACCTGCTGCTCGCCGTGGAGGAGTCCCACCGTCGAGGTGGGGAGGTGGCGGCACCAGCCCGCCACCGCCGGCGATCGCTCCCCGCGATCGCTCCCCTCGGCCGAAGCCGAGGGCTCCTCTTAGCCGTCGAACCCTAGGCGTGCGATGCCACGCGGTCCGGTGGCTTCGCCACCACCGCGTGGTCGTTCGTCTAATCCGGGTTCGATCCTTCGGATCTTGCGTTCTACGGTATTCTCGATAAATCCAAAATCGAACAATCAAGGGCGTTTAGATTTTTACCTTTCGATTCGTTGTTCGGAGAAACGAAATCAAGATGACCTTTGAATCTTCCCACGTATTCCTTGTACTCCGTTCGAACGTCGGGTGGGCGACGATCTATCGAACTCCTATGGATCTCCTTCAACTCTCTAGACTAATCAAGTATGATTATCTTGTCTTGTTATTTATGAAGGCCATGTAGTGCTTTTATAGGCTACGTAGGGGATCTAAAGGAGGTGGAATATTGGGCTTCCAATATTGAAGATTAAATTGAGCCCACTGTCCAAGTCCATTAATCCTTATCAATATTAATTGATTTATTTTCCACTATATAAATTAATTGCACTCCCAATATTAAACCATATTATATCCAAATAATATTTCTCCGGTAGTATTATTTATTCCGTGTATTTAAGATATAAATATCCATGAATAAAATTTATTTATTGCTTAATAAATTTATTCATCTCTTTTATCCGAGTCTAGTACCACTCAACCTTATTTATTATGCGGAATTAAATCCACTCGCGAGGTTTACATAATAAATCCTTATGAGCTCATCTCGGGGATATTATCAACCCTTCCGGGATACACTGTCCCGTCAAGAATTCACGGCATGCCATATATAAAATATAGTGACCCAACTTAACCGGTAATTGACCCAATAATTAAACCGGTCAGTTCCTTTGGAAAATCAAAGTCACTTATACTAAATATACACACCCGCAATTGTATCGGGGATTAAGAATAAAATACACTGAGTCTCAAATAAATTATCGCCGAGCAAACCTAATTGATGAGTCTCAATCGATCCGCTCAATACACCAAGTGTACAAGTATATTAAATAATTAAGACAAATTATTTTCTCTCTCACACAACGACTATACCGATGGATTGGTCCGTGTCCATCTAGGTCGTGAGCATCTGTTCGATTAAATACGAGTAACCGATAGTATGATCTTCTGTGTGACGTCGCACACCATACTAACTACAACGTATCTAATCCAGGACTATAATTTGCATGTATTTAATTAACAATAATTAAAAGCAAATGAATGTTCATATTTAATAGGTAAATGAAAGTGTACAAGGAGTTCAGAATACTCAAATCTAGACATTAAGTATACTACTCCAGCACGATCGCACCCCTCGGCTCCCAGCCGAGGGTCCTTCGAACCTTCGCTGGGGATCTCGAATCCCCATCCCCGAAGTTCGTCGTTTACCCGGATCGTGTGTTCATGTATGTATCACAATCAATTCACATAAAATCATAGAAGGGAGTATATGATTTTACCTTTTAATTCGTTGTGCGGAGAAACGAATTTAAGTTGATGACCTTACGATCTTCCCACGTATTCCTTGCACTAGCTTGAACGTCGGGTGGGCGACGATCCTCCAAGCTTATGGATCCTCTTCAACTCTCTAGAATATCAAGTATGATAATCTTGTCTTGTGAAAAAGTGAAGACCATGTAGTGCTTTTATAGGCTACGTAGGGGATCTAAAGGAGGTGGAATATTGGGCTTCCAATATTAATGATTAAATTGAGCCCAAGCCCAAATCTATTAATCTCCCATTAATATTAATTAATTTATTTTCCACTATATAAATTAATTGCACTCCCAATATTAAACCATATTATATCAAATAATATTTCTCCGGTAGTATTATTTATTCCGTGTATTTAAGATTTAAATATCCATGAATAAAATTAATTTATTGCTAATTAATTTATTCATCTCTTGAATCCGAGACTAGTACCATTCAACCTTAATTATTGTGCGGAACGAATCCACTCATGAGGTTTACACAATAATTCCTTATGAACTCATCTCGGGGATATTATCAACCCTTCCGGGATACACTTTCCCGTCAAGTATTCACGGCATGTCATATATAAAATATAGCGACCCAACTTAACCGGTAATTAACCCAATAATTAAATCGGTTAATTCCTTTGGAAAATCAAAGTCACATATATTAAATATACACACCCGCAATAGTATCGGGGATTAAGAATAAAATACTCTGAGACTTGAATCGATTATCTCAAGGCAATCCTAATCGATAAATCTCAAGCGATCCGCCCAATACACCAAGTGTACAAGTGTGATAAAATAATTAAGACAAATTATTTTCTCTCTCACACAACGACTATACCGACGGATTGGTCCGTGTCCATCTAGGTCGTGAGCAACTGTTTTATTAAATACGAGTAACCGATAGTATGATCTTCTGTGTGCCCATGCAACACCATACTAACTACAACGTATAAAATCCAGGACTATATTTTGCATATATTTAATTAATAATAATTAAATGCAAACAATTGTTTATTAATTTAATAGATTAAATGCTATGATCGGGAGTTTATCGTTACTTAAATCTAGACATTAAGTACACAACTCCAACAATCTCCCACTTGTACTAAGGTCTAGTCATTTCCTCCAAACTCCCGACTCCCATACTCATCACGTGCTTAGGGTTGTACTTCCAAGAAGTACTGTGTGAATGAGCACTCTAGGTTGCCGCTCTGAAGTTATCTTGGTGACTACTGCGTCGTCTCCCTCGACGATGACTCGTATCAGGTGGTACTTGCTCTATGTGTTAACATCACTTTTGACTTATGACTTCTTCCAGTTTACCGTGCACCGCTATCCAATAGCCTTTGGTAAACTAAGAGTCATATCCAAGTCAAGAGGTTATCCCTGAACCTAACCAAAACTTCCGCTGCCTCTGAGGCTGCTTATTCGGTTATGAGAGAGTCTGAGAAGCGTCCTGCTTATCACTCTTTCATTTCATGGTTCCACCTCTTTTTAAAAGTGAACACATAGCCTGATATCGACTTACACTGGTCCTTCTCTGATTTGTGATTTGAGAATTTGTAATCAAAGAAGATTTCGTCTTGCTTAATAATCCAGTACTTCACAAGTACTATTATAGCATCCGAAAATCTCTTGTCTAGATTACTTTGATATCCTCCCACTACGCAAACCGCATAGTTGATATCAGGTTCTTGTTTTACAACATTGCATTTATAAAGCTTTCCATACTTGAAGTATAGGAAACTGCTTTGTCCTCATCTATCTCCTTCATGTGTTCGAACACATACCCTTTAGATAGATGTATATTCTGTCTCTGAAAGGCAATAACCTTTCTCAGAAGTATGCATGTTTAAAACAAACCATAATCGTATAAGATATCTAGGAGAAGTACAATGTTCTTATCCTTGGATCGAAAAATCTCAAGAACATGCTCTAACTTCTACTCAATCTTATATCTCGATTCATTTAGACAACCATTATCTTATGTCTGACAACATTTTCTACATTGTTGCCAATGATGAAATTGTCATCTACATAAAATCTCCGAGAAACACCACCTTGTTTCTATTACATCTCCAATACACCTATCGTCTATGCCTTTTGATGAATCCATCAAATGGATTATCCTATCAATTCGCAAGTTCCACGATTTATAGCTTTGTTTCAATCCATAAATGGATTTACTAAGCTTGTACTCTAAATGATCTTGCCTCTTAACAATAATCCTTATTGTTTTCTAAGCAGGCACATTTAGATCTAGTACCGCCCTCGTGCAGAGCTAGGGATCGATTTCATCTTTACTAGATCCAGAGTCCGAAACTCTTCTAGCCTTATGAACATCTATGGTTGTTTAACAACCTCCCACTGCAACGGCGTCCCGGTGTATAACAGTAATAACAGTAGGTGCAGTGTGTGGTGTACCTCTACTCGGTTTGGCTGGTTCCTAGTCTTTGTCCATTTTCTCATTCCAAGGTACTGTGTCAGTTCGGGCTTTGTGGTTCTTCTAATAGTCTTCCTCTAAGAACCGGGCGTTACACGTCCTTCTGGTTCATAGTACTATAGAACACACAATACTTTGTTCATCTAGGATATCCTACAACCATATTGAATATGCCGTTGTCTCCAGGAATATCCATAGAACATAGGTAGTTCCGAACAACTTGTTCTTTCACTATTAGAATTCTATTTCTTACTGACTCACCATCTCTACACGTAAGTGTATGGTGTAGTCTTTTGAGACTTAATCTCAATCTTTGATTATGCTATGTGTTATGTGGTAGCCTCCGCGATTTTAGTCGCAGGCTTCCAATGGATATACTTAGAAGGTTCCCCATAATTGCTTTGTGACTAAAACACTTTGCTTTTATGGCACATCAAGCATTCTAACCCCATCTTCGAGTATTCTTAAAATAACTACTCGCACTTTACACACATCATTGATCATTCTCAATACTTGTCCGAATTCTTTCTTTTACCAAAAAGTATGCTTAGTTGTATTATCTTCCAAACTTGATTCTTAGGTCGGAAGGTCCATTCCTTCAACTATAATTGACCAAATCAATTTCGACCTTTTGAATCTTATTTGAATAAATACTACTAAGTATAAGAATTCACAAGTATAATGATTTAACAAGAAATATATCTATATAGTAAAACAAGTTATAGAACGGTTTGTTGCATCGTGGTAGACTAAGGATTCATCATTCACATATTGCTATCTAATGTACCAGAATAGATAATGCCCATTATTTCTTATCAAAATCATCACCATGATTAAAGAAATAAAATATCCATTCTTAAATAATAGAAATCCAGAACAAAAGTTCTTTCTAAAATAAAGGGTACATAATGCAATAAACTTGAAATGAAATCCTATTTAACTACTAAAGCAGATAAATGTCTTCCACTGCAACAGCTGCCTCCTCTACAGCTTTCGCCCGTGTAGACTCGAACTCTTCTTCTCTAAGTCGCCGGGTTTTCTGGAACCCCTGCATTTAAAATGCACATACCGTCAGTGGTTCCATATCTACACACCAGATTTCTGGTAGATAATACCGCTGACTATGTTTTTACGACTAAAGAAAAATTCGTACCTTTGAGAGGACATTCAGACTTCCAGTGTCCAGTCTTATTGCATCGGAAGCACTTGCCTCTTGGCTTTGCAGCCCCCACTCGTGGTCCACTCCTCTTGGCACCACTGGGTTTCCAGGCTTGCTTCCTTTTCTTGCCCCTACCTCCAACAGGCTTCAAGCCCTTAGACTTGGTAGCTACAAGCGCTTGAGACTTTCCCTTCTTGTAGATCCCCTCTGCCGCCTTTAGTTCAGTCAGGAGTTGCGCAAGAGTATAAGATAGTTTACCCATATTATAGCTCATACGAAACTGCTCAAAACTAGGGGTCAGAGACTGGAGTATGATGTCGACTTGCGTCTCAGCATCAATAGAAGCTCCTAGGATCTCAAGTTCATTCAACAAACTCATCATCTTAAGAACGTGCTCCCCAACGGGCGTTCCTTCAGACTGAGTAGTCGACATGAGGACTCTCATGGCTTCTTGCCTAGCCGCACGATCTTGCTCCCCAAACATCTCCTTGAGGTTAAACATCATATCATAGGCAGTGTCCATTGACTGATGTTGGGTTTGGAGTACATTCGACATGGAAGCCAAAATATAACACCTAGCCATTTCATCAGCCTTTTTCCACTTCCGATATGTCAGTTTTTCCTCATCAGTTGAGGCAGCCGTGGGCTCGGCAGGGCACACTTCATGGAGTACAAACTTTTACTCCTCAGAAGTTAGGACAATGTCTAAATTTCTCTTCCAATCAATGTAATTGGAACCAGTGAGCTTATGCTCCTTGAGTATCACAGAAAGTGGGTTCATAGCTATTCTCTAAACCTATAAGCACATTTAAACAAACAATCAATTTAATATCCGATATTATCTCCCTCAAATAATATCATTAAATTACTAATTACATCTAAAATCCCATCAGGTAAGGCAAGCCACGTTCGTGTGGACGTTTACCCACCCAAATGATTTAGCAATTAGATTTGCTTCGGTCGTACATCATTATAGCGTTACTTCGTTGGGAAGAATACTATAAAGCGTACCTAAGTGTAAACCATTACTCAGTACTAAGGTGAATCATTTGGAATTGCTACGTCACCGCAAGCCACGTTAGTGTGGACGTTTACGATAACTCACAATCCTTCACAATTCCCTATAACTGTCTACATCAACTATTTCCAAAAATCCCATTCAGTATAGCAAGCCACGTTAGTGTGGACGTTTACTACACCAAAAGACTTTTATAGTTGACTCCCAATTACTTGAAGCATTCGATTTTGTAAATCAAGACGCGGAGAATCATAAGTGAAACTCGAAGTTTCTAACCAGTGATTCACCATGCGAACAACCCTATCTCTCATTAGATGAGGGAGCCGAGCAGACAAACGATCCATCTTCAAAAGAATGGTACGAATGTCTCTAATTTGTGTCATCCACATGACCAAGTGGCTTTGGCTCCATTCCACTCCCCGGGGTGAGAATGAGTCGACTTGAAGTCAGTTTCAGAAAGACAAATTAGGCATTGTTTGATAAACTTAATCAATGTTTCTTGTAAGAGGAATTACAAGAATTCTCCTCCAATGACATATCTATATGAACTTCGAAAGCTCATAAATGTCACCAAGAGAACAGTAATGGAGACCATGGGAATGTTTCCATCCCCGCTCCCACTTAGCTTTTTATAATAAAGGGATACGCTATCTAATGCATAATTAAACACATAAGCATGCATACAAGTAATAAAGCACATATCACATAGTCAAAATAATGCTAGAAAATTATTTTCCGACTATCATGGCTTTATTCCATCTCCGTATACGTCTTCTAGTCTTCAGTCTTCGTTCTTGAATGCTCCATGTGACGAGAATATTAATCCCAATATTTAAATCTATTTATTTTTAATAAATCCAAAAGATACTTAATTCGAAAATTAAGTCAATCGAATAAATCAAAAATAAAATTAAATATTATTAATATTTTTATTTATTTATTTTCCCATCTAATTCTATTAAATCTCTAGAATAATCTATCCAAGTGAAACTTGGAATATTCTAGAAGACTTCTATAATAGAATAAGGAAATAAAATAAATTAGGACTCTTCTACTTTCCAAGATTAATTAATTTCTATGTCCATGAAAATTCCCATAAAATAGGAATAATCAAATAGAAATAAATTAATTCATTAATTAATTATTTTCCTATCTAATTCTATTAAATCTCTAGATTCCTATTCCAAGTAGAACTTGGAATATTCTAGAAGACTTCCATAATAGAATAAGGAAATAAATAATATTAATTAATTCTTTTCCTATCTCCATGAGAGTTCCCAAACTTAGGAATACTCAAAATAGGAAAACTTGAATCAATTAGGAAAGTGAATCTAGGTAGGAGTAGCACGAGATCACGAGGACCCCGCGCCCCCCCACCTTGATCGCCGGCCGGGAGCACCACCGCCGCCGTCCCCAGCCCACGCGCCACCACCTCCGGTGGCCGGCGTGGCCGAGGAGCCCCGCGGGCAGCCCCTCCGATCGATCTCCATGGGATCGATCCCATCGATCCCAAGCCCTAGTTTTCCCTCTCTTCATCTCCTTCGTCACATGAGTTCTCCGGCGGTCGTCTCGGCATCGATCCAACGTAAATAAATTACAAGAAATAAATTTACAATTCCGGTATCGATTCTATACATGAAATCGACCATATACACTTTCCGGAAAACATAGAACAATAATAATAAATCTAAATTCGGTCAACCCCCGAATTTTTACTATTACAAGCATTCATCCACACAGAACGAATCTCGACATGTCCGAGAGTTTAATAATCATGGTAAAATTAAATAACAAATTAATTAAACAATTAATCAATTAATTAACCATGATAGTCGGAATCCCTGAAAGGTAGAACACAATTGAACACATACATGAACACGAAACCAAACGCTCTGATACCAATTGCTGGAAATCGATATCCCGGGGTATCAAAAATTGCGGAACCGATAACCCCGACCGAAATCCCATCGCCGGAAACACGCGAACCACCAAACGGAACCGGGCACGACAAGAGAGTCGTCGCCGCGGGAAAAACCCGCAGCTAGAAACCCTAGCCGAGCCCCCGCCGGGGCTCGCGATCGCTGCCCTAGCGATCGCCGGGGATGCACGCGCATCCCCGTGGGGCTGTTCCGAACAGCCCCCGGCGGTGAGTCCGGCGACTCACCGCCACCGCCGAGGAGGGCGGTGCGCCCAGCGCACCAGCCGCGGCTCAGCCGCGGCTGCCCCCCCGCGATCGACCGTGAGGTCGATCGCATGCCCCGGCGTCCAGCCGGGGCGTCCTCGTGTGGGCCCCGCGATCGATGCCCTAGGGCTCGATCGCACCCCTCGGCTCCCAGCCGAGGGTCCTTCGAACCTTCGTCGGGGATCTCGAATCCCCATCCCCGAAGTTCGTCGTTTACCCGGATCGTGTGTTCATGTATGTATCACAATCAATTCACATAAAATCATAGAAGGGAGTATATGATTTTACCTTTTAATTCGTTGTGCGGAGAAACGAATTTAAGTTGATGACCTTACGATCTTCCCACGTATTCCTTGCACTAGCTTGAACGTCGGGTGGGCGACGATCCTCCAAGCTTATGGATCCTCTTCAACTCTCTAGAATATCAAGTATGATAATCTTGTCTTGTGAAAAAGTGAAGACCATGTAGTGCTTTTATAGGCTACGTAGGGGATCTAAAGGAGGTGGAATATTGGGCTTCCAATATTAATGATTAAATTGAGCCCAAGCCAAAATCTATTAATCTCCCATTAATATTAATTAATTTATTTTCCACTATATAAATTAATTGCACTCCCAATATTAAACCATATTATATCAAATAATATTTCTCCGGTAGTATTATTTATTCCGTGTATTTAAGATTTAAATATCCATGAATAAAATTAATTTATTGCTAATTAATTTATTCATCTCTTGAATCCGAGACTAGTACCATTCAACCTTAATTATTGTGCGGAACGAATCCACTCATGAGGTTTACACAATAATTCCTTATGAACTCATCTCGGGGATATTATCAACCCTTCCGGGATACACTTTCCCGTCAAGTATTCACGGCATGTCATATATAAAATATAGCGACCCAACTTAACCGGTAATTAACCCAATAATTAAATCGGTTAATTCCTTTGGAAAATCAAAGTCACATATATTAAATATACACACCCGCAATAGTATCGGGGATTAAGAATAAAATACTCTGAGACTTGAATCGATTATCTCAAGGCAATCCTAATCGATAAATCTCAAGCGATCCGCCCAATACACCAAGTGTACAAGTGTGATAAAATAATTAAGACAAATTATTTTCTCTCTCACACAACGACTATACCGACGGATTGGTCCGTGTCCATCTAGGTCGTGAGCAACTGTTTGATTAAATACGAGTAACCGATAGTATGATCTTCTGTGTGCCCATGCAACACCATACTAACTACAACGTATAAAATCCAGGACTATATTTTGCATATATTTAATTAATAATAATTAAATGCAAACAATTGTTTATTAATTTAATAGATTAAATGCTATGATCGGGAGTTTATCGTTACTTAAATCTAGACATTAAGTACACAACTCCAACAGGGTTTCGGTCGGGTTATCGGTTCCGCATATTTTTGATAGCCCGGGACATCGAATCCCAGCAATTGGTATCAGAGCGTTTGGTTTCGTGTTCATGTATACGTTCGATTATTGTTCTACCTTGCAGGGATTTCCGGATATCATGGTTGGATTTAATTATTGTGTTAATTAATTATCATGATTATTCGTTTATTAAACTCTCGGACATGTCGAGATTCGTTTTGTGTGGTTGAATGTTTGTAATAGTAAAAATTCGGGGGTTGACCGAATTTAGGATTTATTATTACGTTCTATGTTTTCCGGAAAATGTATAGGGTCGATTTCATGTATAGAATCGATACCGGATATTGTAAATTTAATTCTTGTTATTTATTTACGTTGGATCGATGCCGAGACGACCGTCGGAGAACACATGTGACGAAGGAGAAGACGTGAGGGAGGACCGGGGATCGATTGGATCGATCCCATGATGAGATCGATCGATGGCATGGGTGAGGGGCTCGATCGCCCCTGCCGCGGGCTGCCGCCGGTTCGGTGGCTGGCCGGCGTGGCTGGGCGGCAGTGCTCCTCCCCGGGGGCCGGTCGATCGAAGGTGGGGTGGCGTGGGGTCTCCAGATCTCATGCTACTCCTACCAAAGATTCACTTTCCTAATTAATTCGGTTTTCCTAATTGAGTTTTCCTATTTTTGGGAATTCTCATGGATTAGTAAAAGAATTAATTGGAATTAATTTTATTTCCTTATTCTATTATGGAAGTCTTCTAGAGTATTCCGAGTTCTACTTGGAATAGGATCCTAGAGATTTAATAGAATTGGAAAGGAATAAAAATTAATTTAGGATTGATTTATTTCCTAATTGATTATTCCTATTTTATGGGAATTTTCATAATAATGGAAATTAATTAATCTTGGAAAGTAGAAGATTCCTAATTTATTTTATTTCCTTATTCTATTATAGAAATCTTCTAGAATATTCCAAGTTTTACTTGGATAGATTATTCTAGAGATTTAATAGAATTAGATAGGAAAATAAATAAATAAAAAATATTAATAATATTTAATTTTATTTTTGATTTATTCGATTGACTTAATTTTCGAATTAAGTATCTTTTGGATTCATTAAAAATAAATAGATTTATATATTGGGATTAATATTCTCGTCACATGGAGCATTCAAGAACGAACACTGAAGACTAGAAGATGCATATGAAGATGGAATAAAGCCATGATAGTCGGGAAAATAATTTTCTAGCATTATTTTGACTATGTGATATGTGCTTTATTGCTTGTATGCATGCTATATGTGTTTACTTTATGCACTAGATAGCGTATCCCTTTATTGTAAAAAGCTAAGTGGGAGAGGGGATGGAAACATTCCCATGGTCTCCATTGCTGTTCTCTTGGTGACTCTTATGGACTTTCGAAGTTCGTATAGACGAGTCATTGGAGGAGAATTCTTGTAATTCCTTTTACAAGAAACATTGATCAAGTTTATCAACCAATGCCTAATTTGTCTTTCTGAAACTGACTTCAAGTCGACTCATTCTCACCCCGGGGAGTGGAATGGAGCCAAAGCCACTTGGTCATGTGGATGACACAAATTAGAGACCTTCGTACCATTCTTTGATAGATGGATCGTTTGTCTGCTCGGCTACCTCATCTAATGAGAGATAGGGTTGTTCGCATGGTGAATCACTGGTTAGAAACTTCGAGTTTCACTTATGATTCTCCGCATCTTGATTTACGAAAATCGAATGCTTCAAGTAATTGGGAGTCAACTATAAAAGTCTTTTGGTGTAGTAAACGTCCACACGAACGTGGCTTGCTATGCTGAATGGGATTTTTGGAAATAGTTGATGTAGACAGTTATAGGGAATTGTGAAGGATTGTGAGTTATCGTAAACGTCCACACTAACGTGGCTTGCGGTGACATAGCAATTCCAAATGATTCACCTTAGTACTGAGTAATGGTTTACACTTAGGTACGCTCTATAGTATTCTTCCCAACGAAGTAACGCTATAGTGATGTACGACCGAAGCAAATCTAATTACGAAATCATTTGGATAGGTAAACATCCACACTATCGTGGCTTGCCATATCTGATGGGATTTTAGATGTAATTAGTAATTTAATGATATTATTTGAGGGAGATAATATCGGATATTAAATTAATTGTTTGTTTATATGTGCTTATAGGTTTAGAGAGTAGCTATGAATCCACTTTCTGTGATACTCAAGGAACATAAACTCACTGGTCCCAATTACATTGATTGGAAGAGAAATTTAGACATTGTCCTGACTTCTGAGGAGTACAAGTTTGTACTCCATGAAGTGTGCCCTGCTGATCCCACGGCTGCCTCGACTGATGAGGAAAAAGGAACATATAGGAAGTGGAAAAAGGCTGATGAAATGGCTAGGTGTTATATTTTGGCTTCCATGTCAAATGTACTCCAAACCCAACATGAGCCGATGGACACTGCCTATGATATGATGTTCAACCTCAAGGAGATGTTTGGGGAGCAAGATCGTGCGGCTAGGCAAGAAGCCATGAGAGTCCTCATGTCGACTACTCAGTCTGAAGGAACGCCCGTTGGGGAGCACGTTCTTAAGATGATGAGTTTGTTGAATGAACTTGAGGTCCTAGGAGCTTCTATTGATGCTGAGACGCAAGTCGACATCATACTCCAGTCTCTGGCCCCTAGTTTTGAGCAGTTTCGTATGAGCTATAAAATGGGTAAACTATCTTATACTCTTGCGCAACTCCTGACTGAACTGAAGGCGGCAGAGGGGATCTACAAGAAGGGCAAGTCTCAAGCGCTTGTAACTACCAAGTCCAAAAGCTTGAAAGCTGTTGGAGGTAGGGGCAAGAAAAGGAAGCAAGCCTGGAAACCCAGTGGTGCCAAGAGGAATGGACCACGAGTGGGGGCTAGTAAGCCAAGAGGCAAGTGCTTCCGATGCAACAAGTCTGGACACTGGAAGTCTGAATGTCCTCTCAAAGGTACGAATTTTTCTTTAGTCGTAAAAACATAGTCAGCGGTATTATCTACCAGAATTCTGGAGTGTAGATATGGAACCACTGACGGTATGTGCATTCTTGAATGCAGGGGTTCCAGAAAACCCGGCGACTTAGAAAAGAAGAGTTCGAGTCTACATGGGCGAAGCTGTTGGGGTAGCAGTGGTTGCAGTGGAAGACATTTATCTGCTTTCAGTAGTTTTAGGATTTCATTTCAAGTTATTGCTTTATGTACCCCTTATTTTGAAAAGAACTTTTGTTCTGGATTTTCTTTATTAATGAATGGATATTTATTTCTTTAATCATTCAGTGATTTAGATAAGAAATAATGGTGTTATCTATTCTGGTACATTTTAGATAGCAATATATGAATGATGAATCCTTAGTCTACCACGATGCAACAAACCGTTATGTATAACTTGTTTTACTTATTAGATGTATTTCTTTATCATTATGCTTGTGAATTCTTGAATTCGGACAAGCATTAAGAATGATTCATGATTAATGCAGTAACATGTGTAATTAGAAAGGTACGAGTCATTCTTTCAAAGAATACTCAAAGATGGATTAGAATACTTGATGTGCCATAAAAGCAAAGTGTTTTTCAGTAGACACAAAGCTATTATGGGGAACCTTCAAAGTATATCCATTGGAAGCCTGCGGCTTGTTCGCGGAGGCTATCACCTATCTAAACAACACATAGCATAAATCAAAGATTGAGATTAAGTCTCAAAGGACTGCACCATACACTGGAGTGTAGACATGGTGTGTCAGGGATAAGAAATGGAATTCTAAAAGTAAAAGGACAAGTTTGTTAGGAACTACCTATGTTCTATGGATATTTCTGGATACAACGGCACATTTAATGTGGTTGTAGAATATCCTAAGGAGAACAAGTAATTGTATGTTCAATAGTACTACGAACCAGAGGGGTGTCCTCGCCCGGTTCTTAGAGGAAGACTATTAGATGAACTACAATGCCCTAACTGACAAGGTACTTTAAAATGAGGAAAAGGAAAGACTGAGAACCAGCCTAACCGAGTAGTAGTACACCACTAACTGCACCTAATGTTATTAGAGTTATACACCAGAACGCCATTGCAGTGGGAGGTTGTTAAGCAACCGGAGATGTTCATAAGACTGGAGGAGTTTTGAACTCTGGATCTAGTAGACATGAAATCGATCCCTAGTTCTGCATAGGAGGCAGTACTGATCTAAATGTGCCTGCTTGGATAACAATAACTATTATTGTTAAGAGGCAAGATCATTTAGAAGTACAAGCTTAGTGAATCCATTTATGGATTGTCACAAAGCTGTAAATTGTGGAACTTGCGAACTGATGAGATAGTCCATGAGATGGATTCATCAAAATGCAAAGAAAGGTGTGTTAGAGACGTAATGGAAACAAGGTGGTGTTTCTCGGAATTTTATGTAGATAACACTTCATCGTTGGCAACAATGTAAAAGTGTTGTCAGACATAAAATAAAGGTTGTCTAAATGAATCGAGATATAAGAATAAGAGTAAGTTGGACCATGTTCTTAGAATCCTTCGATCTCTAGACAAGAACATTTGTACTTCTCTTAAGATATCTTATACGATTATGGTTTGTTTTAAACATGCATAATTCTGAGAAAGGTTATTGCCTTTCGGGAACAGAATACATCTATCTAAAGGTATGTGTTTTTGAACACATAAAGGAGATAGATATAGACAAAGCAGTTTCCTACACTTTGAGTGTGGAGAGCTTTGTAAATGCAGTGTTGTAAAACAAGAACCTGATATCAATTATGCGGTTAGCATAGTGGGAGGATATCAAAGTAATCTGGATAAGGGATGTTCGAATGCTGTAAGAGTACTTTCAAAGTACTGGCTTACGGAGCAAGACGAAATCTTCTTGGATTACAGTTTCTCAGATCCAAAATCAGAGAAAGACCAGTGTAAGTCGATATCAGGCTATGTGTTCACTTTTAAAGGGAGGTGGAACCTAAAGATGAAAGAGTGATAAGCATGATGCTTCTCGGACTCTATCATAAGCCGAATAGCAGCCTCAGAGGCAGCGGAAGTTTTGGTTAGGTTCCGGGATGACCTCTGAACTTGGATATGATTCTTGGTTCACCAAAGGCTATGTATATAGCGGTGCATGGTAAACTGGAAGAAGTCATAAGTTCAAAAGGTGATGATAACACATAGAGCAAGTACCACCTGATTCGAGTCATCGTCTAGGGAGACGACGCAATAGTCACCAAGATAACTTCAGAGCAGCAACCTAGATTGCTCATTCACATAATACTTCTGGGAAGTATAACTTAAGCACGTGATGAGTATGGGAGTCGGGAGTTTGGAGGAAATGACTAGACCTTAGTACAAGTGGGAGATTGTTGGAGTTGTGTACTTAATGTCTAGATTTAAGTATCGGTAAACTCCCGGTCATAGCATTTAACCTATTTAATTAAATAAACAATTATTTGCATTTAATTATTATTAATTAATTATGCAAAAGTATAGTCTTGGATTTCATACGTTGTAGTTAGTATGGTGTGCATGGGCACACAGAAGATCATACTATCGGTTACTCGTATTTAATCAAACAGATGCTCACGGCCTAGATGGACCCGGACCAATCCATCGGTATAGTCGTTGTGTGAGAGAGAAAATAATTTATCTTAATTATTTTATCACACTTGTACACTTGGTGTATTGGGCGGATCGCTTGAGATTTATTGATTAGGATTGCCTTGGATAATCAATTTAAATCTCAGAGTATTTTATTCTTAATCCCCGATATTATTGCGGGTGTGTATATTTAATATTAGAGGCTTTGATTTTCCAAAGGAATTAACCGATTTAATTATTGGGTTAATTACCGGTAAAATTGGGTCGCTATATTTTATATATGACATGCCGTGAATACTTGACGGGAAAGTGTATCCCGGAAGGGATGATAATATCCCCGAGATGAGTTCGTAAGGAATTATTGTGTAAACCTCATGAGTGGATTTGTTCCGCACAATAATTAAGGTTGAATGGTACTAGTCTCGGATATAAGAGATGAATATAATTTATTGAGCAATAAATAAATTTATTCATGGATATTTAAATCTTAAATACACGGAATAAATAATACTACTGGAGAAATATTATTTGATATAATATGGTTTAATATTGGGAGTGCAATTAATTTATATAGTGGAAAATAAATTAATTAATATTGATAAGGATTAATGGACTTGAGCATTGGGCTCAATTTAATCTTCAATATTTGAAGCCCAATATTCCACCTCCTTTAGATCCCCTACGTAGCTTATAAAAGCACTACATGGCTTTCATAAATCATAAGACAAGAATATCAATACTTGATAGTTCTAGAGAGTTGAAGGAGATCCATAGGAGTTCGATAGATCGTCGCCCACACGACGTTCGGACGAGGTGCAAGGAATATGTAGGAAGATCGCAAGGTCATCAACACGTTAATTCGTTTCTCCGTACAACGAATCGAGGTAATATAATCATAAACCCTCTATGATTATTTGTTCGTAATAATTGTGATATATACATGAACAAGACGATCCGGGAAAAACGTCGAGACCGGGATACGGGGATCACGCGATCCCCGTCGGGATCGAGAGGGGCGGCCGAACCCTAGGGTTCGACCGCCGGTACCGCGCGGACGAGGGAGCCTCGGCTGCACCGCCGGGGCATGCGATCGACGCGAAGTCGATCGCGGGGAGGTTCGCCGTGGGCTGGTGCCACGGCGGGTGAACCCCCCCAGCCGCCTCGCCCGGCGGCGTGCAAAGGAGGAGCCCCGGCTGGAGCCGGGGCAGGCGATCGATCAGGCGATCGATCGCCGGGGCGAACCGCGGCTGTTGCCGCGGTGGTCAGCTGGAAGCTGACCGCCCCTCCTGGCGGTGGCAGTGAGTCGACGGACTCACCGCCGGGGGCTGCCCCATGCAGCCCCATGCGATCGCCATGCACGGCGATCGCGAACCCCGCGTGGGGTTCGGCTAGGGTTTCGCCCTCGCGGCGATTCTCTCGTCGGACTCCGGCGACGCGGCGTTCGTGATCGGTTTCCGGCGATAGGGTTTCGGTCGGGTTATCGGTTCCGCATATTTTTGATAGCCCGGGACATCGAATCCTAGCAAAAACTGCCTTTTTTCACGGAGAGTTAGATGAAAAGATTTTTATGCGACAACATGAGGGCTTTATTGATAAAAACAAACCTAAACATGTGTGTTTGCTGAAAAAGTTGCTTTATGGTTTAAAACAATCCCCTAGGCAATGGAACAGAAAATTTGATGAATTTATGCGTTCTCTTAAATTTTGCCGAAGTTCATATGATCCTTGCTTGTATTTTCTGTGTGAGAAACTGCCTGTATTTCTTATTTTGTATGTGGACGATATGCTGATTTTTAGCTCCTGCCTTAAGTCGATTGAAAATGTGCAGAAAAATTTGTGTGCTAAATTTGAAATGAAAGACTTAGGAGATGCTAGAAAAATCCTTGACATGAATATCGTAAGAAATAGGGCTGACTGTAGCATTCATCTAAACCAAACTTCATATGTTTAAAAAATTGCTTAAAAGGTTTTCCATGGTTAATTGCAAACATGTTTCTGTTCCCTTAGCTTCTCATTTTGCTTGGTCGAAGGACCAGTGTCCTAAAAATGAGTGTGAAATTGATGCGATGAAAAATGTGCCGTATGCGTGTACTGTAGGGTGTGTGATGTATTTAATAGTATCGACTAGGCCTGATATAGCTTACTCTATAAGTTGTCTTAGTCGTTATATGTCGAACCCCGGTCAGCCCCATTGGGAAGCCATGAAGTGGCTGCTTAGGTACCTTTCTGGTTATAAGTCCTTTGGTTTGAAATTTGTTAAATCCAAATCTGGTGTTGTGTTGAATGGATATGTTGATTCCAATTATGCGAATGATAGAGACACTAGGAAATCCTCCACTTCTTATGTGTTTACTGTGTGTGGTTCATGTGTTAGCTGGAAATCCCAACTTCAACCTGTTGTTGCTTTGTCTACGACTAAATCTGAATATATTGCTATAACTGACGCTTTTAAAGAAGCTTTGTGGTTGAAGGGTTTGCTAACTCAAATTAAAATGTTTAGTGATTGTGTGACTGTGTTCTCTGATAGTCAATGTGGAATTCAACTTTGCAAAAATCCTGTGTTTCACGATAAAACTAAGCATATCGATGTTATGTTCCATTTCATTCGTGAACTTGTTGAACATAGTGATATTTTGCTCGAAAAGATATCCACGCATCACAACCTGTCCGATATGGGGACTAAGCCCCTGCCCCTCGATAAATTTAAGTTCTGCCTGCAGTTCTTAAATTTCAAAACCCCCTGGGTTGCTGTTGTTGTGTGGCCAGTCCGGGAGGTTTTTTTTTTTTTAGCTAGTCGCTTTGGGTGCGACTAGTGTTTCTATTTAGAGAAACAATCTAAAATCGCACGCTTTTGCCACTCCCCCTGAGTCAGTGGTATTTCAGAAGAAACCGAAAGCTCTCACCCTCCAGGGTGTTAGCTGTCACTTAGTGTGACTGGTTGCTCAGGGCAACCACCCCTGCTATTGAGACAGTAGGGGCAGCCCCGTTGCTTCGGCAGCGGGGTAAGGCGATGATGATGATTGTATGTGTATGTTTTGCGCTTTTGCTCACATACTTGTTATTCACTTATTCTGAGTAGTGCAGTGACTGTGAGGTGACCAACAAGGTGGAGAATGTTGTATTTTTTGGTGTTGGATCACCATTAAAATGTTAAGGCAACCCAACCTGGTGAGTGCTAGGCCCATATGAGTGTAGTCGAATTTGCTTTGTTGCCCAGCCCATATGAGTGCGGGTTGGAAATGGAGCGAGGGTCGCTGCATTAGCCGTAGGATCTTATGATTTGTGTTTGCCTTCGGGCCTTGTTTTAGTATTGAATAATGTTTATTTCGTACCAAGTATTACCAAGAACATCATTTCTATTTCAGTATTGGATACTGAAGGGTTTTCCTTCACTATAATAAATGGTTTGTTTACTATTTCAAAAAGTGGATTGTTCTATGGTTCGGCACGATTAGAACATGGTTTATATATACTTCAACTTGACAATCATATATATAACATTGATACCAAAAAGGCCAAATCGAATGAATTCAATGAAACATACCTTTGGCATTGTCGATTAGGTCACGTCAACATTAAACGTGTAGAGAAACTTCTTAAAGAAGGCATTCTCAAATCTTTTGACTTGGAGTCATTTGATACATGTGAAGGATGTTTGATGGGCAAAATGACAAAGTCACCTTTTCTAAGGAAAGGAGAACGTGCAAGTGATCTATTGGGTTTAATCCATACTGATGTATGTGGTCCAATGAGCTCACAAGCACGTGGAGGTTATTTCTACTTCATAACTTTTACCGATGACTTAAGTAGATATGGTTATGTCTATTTAATGAGGCATAATTCGGAAGCCTTTGAAAAGTTCAAAGAATTCCAAAATGAAGTTGAGAATCAACTTGGTAAGAAGATAAAAGCCATTCGATCGGATCGAGGGGGTGAATATCTTAGCCAAGAATTCGATGATCATCTTATGAGTTGTGGTATTCTATATCAACTCACTCCACCTGGAACTCCCCAGATGAATGGTGTTTCTGAAAGGAGGAATAGAACCTTATTGGATATGGTTCGATCGATGATGAGCCTTAGTGAACTACCAAAATCTTTTTGGGGACACGCACTTTTAACAGCGGCCTATACACTGAATAGGACACCGTCGAAAGCTGTTGATAAGACACCATACGAGGTATGGAAAGGGAAGGTCCATAACTTGTCTTATATCAAGGTTTTGGGGATGTGAAGCTTATGTGAAGAGGAATATCTCTACAAAGCTTGAACCCAAATCGGATAAATGTTTCTTTGTTGGTTATTCAAAAGAAACACGAGGGTACCACTTTTATAACCAATCTGAGAACAAAGTCTTTGTTGCTCGAGATGGTGTATTTCTTGAAAAGGAATATCTTTCCAAGAAAGTAAGTGGGAGCTCAGTTGAATTGAATGAAGTTCAAGAAAACTTGAACGAGGTTCAAAAAGATCAAACTGAGATGGAAACTCAAGACCAAGTCGAGAGTGCTCCAGTGGTTTTGGAAAACACACCTAACCCTCGAAGGTCCGGAAGGATTAGATCTCAACCTGAAAAATACTTAGGTATTCTGACAAACGAGAACTATGAAGTCATGCTTTTAGAAAGCAATGAACCTTCGACCTATATCCAAGCTATGACGAGTCCAGATTCCGAGAAAAGGCAGGGTGCCATGAAATCCGAAATGGAATCAATTTCTGAAAATCAAGTTTGGAACTTGGTCGATTTGCCTAAAGGGGATAGGCCCATCGGATGCAAATGGATTTACAAGATAAAAACAAACATGAATGGAAAACCTAGTGTTTTCAAAGCAAGGTTGGTGGCAAAAGGTTATAAACAAATTCACGGGGTGGATTATGATGAAACTTTTTCACCAGTTGCTATGATTAAATCCATTCGGATTCTCTTAGTCATTGCTGCTCATTATGATTATGAGATATGGCAAATGGACGTTAAAACCGCCTTCTTGAATGGGATTCTAGTCGAGGATGTGTTTATGACACAACCAGAGGGTTTTATCGATCCTAATCAGGCTGAGAGAGTATGCAAGTTTAATAGATCCATTTATGGATTAAAGCAAGCATCTCGGAGCTGGAATCTTCGGCTCGATGAATCCATACAAGAGTTTGGATTTCAAAAGAACATGGAAGACTCTTGTGTTTACAAGAAAGTCAGTGGGAGTTACGTTGTATTCATTGTGTTGTATGTCGATGACATACTCCTTATTGGAAACAATATTCCTATGCTTAATTCTGTTAAATAATGGCTTGGAAGATGGTTTTCAATGAAGGATCTTGGAGAAGCACAGTACATATTGGGCATCAAGATCTGTCGGAACATATCGCAAAGGATGCTTGGACTTAGTCAAGCAACCTATATTGATAAGGTGCTTGACAGGTTCAGAATGAAAGACGCCAAGAAGAGTCTCATTCCAATGACTCATGGTACATCTTTGAGCAAGAGGCAGTGCCCTTCGGGACCTAATGGGCAAATGAGGATGGCAAATATTCCTTATGCTTCGGCAATAGGGTTTATTATGTACGCCATGATATGTACACGATCGGATGTATCGTATGCTTTGAGCATGACGAGTCGGTTTCAAGGAAACCCAGGGGAGGCGCATTGGACTGCGGCCAAGAATATTCTTAAGTACCTTAGAAGGACTAAAGATTATTTTCTTGTCTTTGGAGGACAAGAAGAGTTGGTTATGACAGGCTATACGGATGCAAGCTTCCAAATAGACAAAGATGATTTCCGGTCTCAGTCCGGATTTTTCTTTTGTCTGAATGGAGGCGCGGTGAGCTGGAAGAGTTCCAAGCAACCCACCGTAGATGATTCTACTACAGAGGCTGAGTACATTGCTGCATCAGAAGCAGCAAAGGAGGCCGTTTGGATGAGAAAGTTCTTAGATGAGCTCGGTGTCGTACCTAGTTCGGCCCATCCGATAGCTCTCTATTGTGAATATAGTGGAGCTATCGCGCAAGCCAAGGAGCCTAGGGAGCACCACAAATCCAAACATGTGCTCAGGAAGTTCCACATTCTCAGGGAGATAGTTAGTCGTGGAGACATCGAGATAAATAAAGTTGCAACTGATGATAATGTTGCAGACTCGTTAACTAAACCACTCCAGCAGTCAAAGCATGATGCTCATACGACTGCAATAGGGATACGATATCTTAGAGATGGATTGTGATTCCTATTATTGTATTGTCTACTTTTGGAGTTTATGTAAACATTCACGTATCTTTTATGATATTCAATAAATTTCTTCATATAATTGTGGTTTAAATTGTATGAATTGTCCAAATGATTAAATTATATTATTTGGGTTATGAGGTCAATTTACCACATAATGAAGTCCCAATTGTTGAACTAATATAATTAAATCATAAATTGTTCCTAGTTCGTATCATCGAGTACGGACAAACTGACGATACAAAGAACTAGATTGTAATGTGTACTATAGCGCCGCTTCATGGGCTAGTGATGTGGGACATCAAGTACAATTACATAGATATTAGTTGGGAGCTAATGATCGAACATACCCGAGTGGAATTGTATTTAAGATTTCGAGTCATAATACTATTTCATTGACTGTCGAGCAATTTCCTCTGACCTGAGTAGTCCAGAGTAATTCCATTGTGAAATGGTGTACTTTGATGCAAGTAAACGCCTTTCGTAAAAGGAGGTTATAAAACTTGTTAATTGGGTATATCAAGAAGCAAGTGGGAGAGCTTGGATTGACAAGATGGGATTGTCCTCCATTTTAAAATGGGATACATATCTTACCGGCCACTTGGAGAGTCGAGACTGTGGAAAATACGTGGCCACGTCCAAGAAAGGTTTGAACCGATTGAGGATGACTCGAGTCTTGCCTTAAGTTCAAACTTAGACATAAAGTGACAACGGGAAGTTGGCAGCACACTGGCTCTGAAGGCCAAGTGGGAGATTGTTGGGATATGTCTTTCGATCCTACGTGTGCAATCGATAAAGTCATAAGGTCGTCTATGGATGTTAAATGATTATTTGATAATATTAATTGTTGGGAACAATATAATATTGATCAATTAAATCATACCTACAGGGTCACACACGGACTCAAAGATGATGTACGTTGCTTGATAAATGTATTGATTTAGAATCAATATTTACGTGGAATTAATTAACATGCATGGGATGCATGGCTTGCATGAATGCATGTCACATAGTGTGACATGGCATGCCACACAAGTAAGTGGGACCACATACAATGCATAGTGGCATGTGTATGTTGTTGGAAATCGATATCCCGGAATTAATAAATTTAAATAAATAAATTATCTAATTAATTCCGACCGAAATCCTTCGAATATCCGGATTGTCTAAATTGCGGAACCGACAACCCAATCGAAATCCTTTCGCCGGAAACTACGCGAACACCACCACGCGAGCCGGGCCCGACCGAACAACCACCGCCGCGGGATAAACCCGCGGCATGTCCAGCCGAGCCCCGCGAGAGGCTCGCGATCGAACACGATCGCCGGGGATGCACGCGCATCCCCGCGGGCTGCTTGTAGCAGCCCCCCGGCGGTGAGTCCGGCAACTCACCGCCACCGTCGTGGAGGAGGGGCGTCCGCCCAGCGGCACCAGCCCGCGGCGCCCCAGCGATCGACCACCGTGGTCGATCGCACGCCCCGGCGTCCAGCCGGGGCTCCTCCCCTTGCGCGATCGGCGATCGTGCCCTAGGGCACGATCGCCACCCTCGGCGTCCAGCCGAGGGGTTTTCTTGTGATCCCGGCGGGGATCTCCCGACCTCCCGCGGTCCGGTGATCTTCGATCACCACCGCGAAGTCGATCCCCATCCCCGGGTTCATCCCTCGGATCTTGGTTCATGATATTTTCACGATAAATAAACGATAAAATCATAAAGAGGGTTTTACGATTTACCTCGTTCTCGTTGTCCGGAAAAACGTAGAACTCAATTTGACGACCTTGAGATCTTCCCACGTATTCCTTGCACTAGCCCGGACGTCGTGTGGGCGACGATCTACCGAACTCCATGGATCCTCCTCTCTACTTTCTCTCTCTAGAATTGTGATCTTCAAGTTATGAGAATAGAGAAGACCATGTAGTGCTTTTATAGGCTACGTAGGGGATCTTAAGGAGGTGGAATATTGGGCTTCCAATATTGAAGATTAAATTGAGCCCAATGCTCAAGTCCATTAATCCTTATCAATATTAATTAATTCTATTTTCCACTATATAAAATTAATTGCACTCCCAATATTAAACCATATTATATCAAATAATATTTCTCCGGTAGTATTATTTATTCCGTGTATTTAAGATATAAATATCCATGAATAAAATTAATTTATTGCTAATTAATTTATTCATCTCTTATATCCGAGACTAGTACCATTCATCCTTAATTATTATGCGGAACGAATCCACCTGCAGGGTTTACATAATAATTCCTTATGAACTCATCTCGGGGATATTATCAACCCTTACGGGATACACTTTCCCGTCAAGTATTCACGGCATGTCATATATAAAATATAGTGACCCAACTTCACCGGTAATTAACCCAATAATTAAATCGGTTAATTCCTTTGGTAAATCAAAGTCACTTATATTAAATATACACACCCGCAATAATATCGGGGATTAAGAATAAAATACACTGAGACTCGAATCGATTATCGCCGGCAATCCTAATCGATGAATCTCAACGATCCACTCAATACACCAAGTGTACAAGTGTGATAAAATAATCAAGATAGATTATTTTCTCTCTCACACAACGACTATACCGATGGATTGGTCCGTGTCCATCTAGGTCGTGAGCAACTGTTCGATTAAATACGAGTAACCGATAGTATGATCTTCTGTCCGCCCATGCAACACCATACTAACTACAACGTATAAAATCCAGGACTATAATTTGCATATATTTAATTATAAATAATTAAACGCAAATAATTGTTTATTTAATTAAATAGATTAGTGGCAATGGATCGTGAGTTTCCGTCACTTAAATCTAGACATTAAGTACACAACTCCAACATATGTGGCATGACCTTTCACCTCCTTTGTAACCCCTTTGCATGATTATGGTGCATTATGATGCCCATAATGTTGTAGGTTACAAAGGGGTGTAATGGGATGCATAATGATGCACTTATATAGATGAAAATCAGATTTTCATCACACAATTGCATCAGCTACGAAAATCCACTAAAATAGAGAGAAAAGAGGTGATCTTGGAGATCCATTCTCAAGCAAGTAAGGTGTTCATTTTCCGAGTTCGTGTGCAACACGTAGAGGCCGGACCATTTGTGCGGCTTCAACATCCGGACGATCCATAGGAGTGACAAGGTCATTCACAAGGAGAGCTTCAAGTTACTGATCCATTAAGGTGGTTCAATCGACTCAACACCACCTTAACCAAAGTCAACGATCACCAAAAGTATGTAATCGTTGAACCTTATATATATATATATATTAGATGTGTATATATATATGTTTATATGTGTTCTTATACACATTAAGTGTGCACGAAGATCATGGTATAGTAGATCTATTGCTTTACACGCTTCCGCACACACGGTATATCGATCGGATCGGAATATCGGTACCTTCAAAAATACCGTGACCCAACTTTGCCGGTAATTGATCGGTTATCACTACTACAAAAAATGGTTTTGGAGACGCTCAAAAGTGTCACTAAAAGCTACATTTAGTGACACTTTTACTATAGTGACGCTTTGACAAAGCGTCACCTGATTTGGCGTTTCTATACGTAGGTATCATGACGCTTGAAAAGTGTCACTATAAATGCATATTGGTGACACATTGACGCGTCCTAATAATATTATATTGTGACACTTATTCATGTTATGAAAGCATTATTTTGTGACACTTTTACGTGTCATTATAATTTTATTTGGCAATGTTTACGAGCATCATGATAAGTACAATTTGGTGGCGTTTTATTTAGTCACAAAAAAGATGTAACACCATCTTAAGTTCTCTAGCCATAACTCGAAGAATACTTAGAGTAATGGAGTAGCTTTCTTCTTTTATTTTTTCCTACAATAACAATTTAGTTAACAAAAATAACAATATGATTAAATATAAAGAGAAATAAAATCATTTAAACAAATTAAACCAAATAGCAAATAAAAAAATGAATCTTCGATTCTTTGTTCATACAACAAACACAAATAAATTGATCATCCTAACAAAATCCTATTAAATACTACTACTATTAGATGATTATATGTAATCCTCTGAGTTGGATGCGCCGCTCCACGAAACCAAAGAAATTTCTCCAATCACATTGCTTTTGTTTCATTGCTTGATGAGCTTAGTATGAGTTGGATGCGCCCCTTCACGAAACAAAAGAAATTTCTCCAATCACGTTGCTTTTGTTTCATTGCTTGATGAGCTTAGTACATATGTGTCAACATACCTGTATCTTGTTCATCATAAAATAAAGTCAGAAAATTGAATACATACATATACACATATACACATGTACATATATACTGTATAAACACAACACACTACAACATTAGCAAATGTAGAACAACTACATAATCACTACAATTTTATGGTCTTTCATTCATGGTAGCAGCAACAACTATACAATTAAGGACATTAGCTCAACAAAGATTTCAAAGTACTGTACTATGAAAAATAGATTAAGAAAATGCAAGTTTTACCTGAATTAAAAATATAAATCTCAAAGCAACAATTAGATCACTAGAAGTAAACACGAGAATGTCAAAAATGAGATTTTCTACCATATCGGAAAACGATGCTTACGTAATTTACGTATATCCATATAAACGAGAAACCACGCTTCGACAAAGTCAGATAAAGTGAAACATTAGAACTATTATATGCATATGTTAAAATTGTATGTTGTTGATAGTCACTTGTGAGTTGTCCCACATTGAAAGTTTAAGAGAAGTGAGTCTATTATATAAGCCTAGAGAGTTCTCCTACTTAGCACCATATGGTTTTAAGTTAGAAAGAGACTCTCTAGTGCATATTCGGGTTCCCGCTCTCGTTTGTGCGCTAATCGTGGGACCGCACGTTTGCACCCCGTTTCAACAGCATATACTATAGTTGAAACAACCAACTTCAATCGTATGTCCACTACAAGTAAAAAAAATAAACAAAGATTGTCTACATTAAAAGAACCCTCACAAAAACTCATAAAGTTGAATTAAAACCCCATTTTTATTACCTGAACGTTGAAGAAGATTAATTAATCAGAGATGCAATCGTGCGCCTTGACAAATTGATTGGAGAGGCGATTTCGAACAAATTATAGGGCTGAACAAGAAATTCTTGTGCAACCGATCTACGAGATAATTTGTGTGAATTAATTTGAGAGTGTTTTTGGGATAAATCTGAGGAATTTTGCTAGCGCATTGAATGAAGAAATTTTTTTGGAAAAACTAATTTGAGAAAATGGAAATTTTTTAGGGATAAATTTGAGGGAGTGCCGAGTACGTGGGAAGTGGAAACGTTTGAGAGATAAATTTGCCAACATGATTTATTAAAAATCGTATGAAAAAAAAAAAAAAAAAGAGTATAATTCGTAATAATTTAATTTTTTCAATTAAAATAGCGGTCCACTAACTATGCATAGCGTCACAATAAATATATTGAAATAAAAATGTCATTATATATATATATATATATATATATATAATATAGTGACACTTACTAATAAGTGTCACTAACAAAGTGTTACGGATATTTTCTAATAGTGTATTCTAATCAATCAATTCATTTGGAAAATCAAAGTCACTAATATTAAATGCACACACTTGCAATAATATCAGTGATTGAGAATAAAATACTCAGAGATTTATATCGATTATCCAAGGCAATCCTAATCGATAAATCTCAAGCGATTCGCTCAATACATCAAGTGTACAAGTATGATAAAATAATCAAGATCAATTATTTTCTCTCTCATACAACGACTATACCGATGGATTAGTTCTTGTCCATCTAGGTCGTGAGCTACTGTTTGATTATATACGAGTGACTGATAGTATGATCTTCCGTGTGACGACGCACACCATACTAAATTCAACGTATATAATCCAAAACCATATTTGCATTTATTTAATTATAAATAATTAAAAGCAAACGATTATTCATTTAAATACATTAAATGCTATGACCGGGAGTTTACGATACTTAAATCTAGACATTAAGTATACAACTCCATCATTTTCTTCTCGCCCAGGTACTTCTCGATTCCCATCCTCCAAGATGTGAAATCCAGGCCATCAAATCTCGTAACTCCAAGGTTCGTCAAATCGCCATCGTTTCTTCGATTGCCCAGCTTTTCCACCAAAGCTCTAATACTAGTTGTTGTGATTTTCGCCCAATTCCGTCGCTGCAAGAAACGAATACGAAACACGAACGAAAAATAAACGAGAATAAAAGAACAAGAATTATAGTGGTTCTCTCAATAAGGCTACGTCCACTCTCGCCGCTGCAGATCTTTCATTAGAATAATAATAGACGAATCCGGGAGATTACAAACGTACACACGTAATCTCAATATTCTCGCTCTCGTCTACTCTCGCTATTTTAGAATTCTCTCGATGATGGAGATAATAAAATACATGATAGAGATCTCTATTTATAAGGGTAGAACCTAAACCCTAATCATAAAATAGGTAGGAGTCCAAACCATAAAAGGACACAAGATCACATCTAGAATCTTACTCAATAATTAATTACCCAGTTAATTATTCTCTTAATTTGACTCCACATCCCAACATTTCATTGATTATATGATAGTTTTAATTTTAATTGTACTTGTAAGTGTTTCTATGATAGTTTTGATTTTATTTGTATTTCGTTGATTATATCTATGATAGTTTTGATTTCAATTGTAATTATAAGTGTAGAGGATGAATTTAGCTTATTATTACATTTTCAATCAATTAGCATATATATTATGTATAACCCCAATTATATTTTATATTTGAAAGATATCTTCTTGCCTTGGGTTCGGAATCGTGAAACCGAATCCAATAATGGTCAATGGTCCAATTGGGGATAGATTTTCTTGTTGAAGACGCAAGAACGATGCACATCAATAAATCTCAATTTGTTTTTTTTTTTGAATTTTATTTTAGTAATCATTGGAATTAGTGTAAAATATGAGAGTTTGAGGGATGGATGACACGACGGAATTAGTGTAAAATATGAGAGTTTGAGGGATGGATGACATGACTGACCGTGAAAAATAATACAGAATAATAGGGGTTTGAATTTTACTCTTTTTAATTAATTTAGTGAATTTTAAAATTGAGAAAGGATAGTATTGTCCAAGTGTCCTATATAATAATCAAGGAAAATATAGGTACTATCATGATTACCCCTAATAATAATATGTAAGTTGATACATCTAACATTAGTAAGTAGTAGTAATAATAATAATAATAATAATAATAATAATAATAATAATAATAATAATAATAATAATAATAATAATAATAATAATAATAATAATAATAATATTTTATTTTTATATTTGTCTAAAATTCAGAGCCCAAATTGTGGGTCGAACCCAGCCAACCCGGTTTTGTGCAACAAAAAATATCAGTACATGCAACTAAATAATACAGTATGGAGATAATATCACAAAATATTTTGTAAAATAGTTTGATTATATATTTGGTTTTTTAAATTTATGAAAAATCTAATTTAATCTTATTTGATAATTTTTTGTAAAATTTCGTACGTGGATTGTACTCGAAGCTTGCATAACCGAATAACTACTTATTCTAGTGTTTTATTTTATTTGATAATTATTCAACTAAATAAGTATCACACAAATATAAAAAAATTGAATGCATAAAATCATGTTTTTGTTACGTTCACTCAACTAGATTGACATTTTTTTTTGTCTATGTCAATTACACCTTACGCTCCTCAATTCAAGTATTCAATTAATTTTTGTGTGAATACCGGATTCACGATCACCTCATAAAATAAATAAGTTCTGAGGCCCTGTCTATAAAAGTAGAAGTTTATTAGGCAATTGGGTAGGAAAAGTCTACACTACCCTTGCTGTTTAACAAATGAATATAAATTGTATATGTAATTTAAAATAGAATTTCTCTTTTAAAAAATAATAATAAAACTCCAATATGTTGGAATTCGATATCCCGGGTTATTTAAATTTGCGGAAACCAATAACCCGAACGAACCCTTCGCCGGAGATCACACGAACACCGACTCATCCGCCGGAGTCCGGCCTTTGGAGACCACGCACCCGAAGGCACGCGGCCCGCCCCCAGCCGAACCCCCGCGAGACGGGGTTCACGCGATCCCGATCGCGCCTTGGCGATCGATGGGTGGGGCTGCTCCCAGCAGCCCCCGCGGCGAGTCCGGCGACTCGCCGCCGCTTGGAGGATCCCCACCGTCGAGGTGGGGAGGGGGACGGCACCAGCCCGTGCCCCCGGCGATCGATCCTTGGATCGATCGCAAGCCCTCGGCCTAGCCGAGGGTTCGATCCTCTCGCCCCCGCCGAAACCCTAGCGGGCGATTGGCGTGGTCCGGTGGCTTCGCCACCACCACGCGATCGTCCGTCTAATCCGGGTTCCAACTCTTGGATCTTGTTTTTCCGATAATTGATTTCAATAAAACAAGAATTAAATAGCAATTATTTAATTCACCTTTCGATTCGTTGTGCGGAGAAACGAGATCTTATGATGACCTTGAGATCTTCCCACGTATTCCTTGCACTAGCCCGGACGTCGTGTGGGCGACGATCTACCGAACTCCATGGATCTCCCTCTCTACTTTCTCTCTCTAGAATTGTGATCTTCAAGTTATGAGAATAGAGAAGACCATGTAGTGCTTTTATAGGCTACGTAGGGGATCTAAAGGAGGTGGAATATTGGGCTTCCAATATTGAAGATTAAATTGAGCCCAATGCTCAAGTCCATTAATCCTTATCAATATTAATTAATTCTATTTTCCACTATATAAAATTAATTGCACTCCCAATATTAAACCATATTATATCAAATAATATTTCTCCGGTAGTATTATTTATTCCGTGTATTTAAGATATAAATATCCATGAATAAAATTAATTTATTGCTAATTAATTTATTCATCTCTTATATCCGAGACTAGTACCATTCAACCTTAATTATTATGCGGAATAAATCCACCTGCAGGGTTTACATAATAATTCCTTATGAACTCATCTCGGGGATATTATCAACCCTTCCGGGATACACTGTCCGGTCAATCATTCACGGCATGCCATATATGAAATATAGTGACCCAACTTAACCGGTAATTAACCCAATAATTAAATCGGTTAATTCCTTTGGTAAATCAAAGTCACTTATTAAATATACACACCCGCAATAATATCGGGGATTAAGAATAAAATACACTGAGACTCGAATCGATTATCGCCGACAATCCTAATCGATGAATCTCAACGATCCGCTCAATACACCAAGTGTACAAGTATGATAAAATAATCAAGACAAATTATTTTCTCCCTCATACAACGACTATACCGATGGATTGGTCCGTGTCCATCTAGGTCGTGAGCAACTGTTCGATTAAATACGAGTAACCGATAGTATGATCTTCCGTGTGACGTCGCACACCATACTAACTACAACGTATAGAATCCAGGACTATAATTTGCATATATTTAATTATAAATAATTAAACGCAAACAATTGTTTATTTAATTAAATAGATTAGTGGTAATGGATCGTGAGTTTCCGTTGCTTAAATCTAGACATTAAGTACACAACTCCAACAATCTCCCACTTGTACTAAGGTCTAGTCATTTCCTCCAAACTCCCGACTCCCATACTCATCACGTGCTTAAGTTGTACTTCCAAGAAGTACTATGTGAATGAGCACTCTAGGTTGCCGCTCTGAAGTTATCTTGGTGACTACAGCGTCGTCTCCCTCGAAGATGACTCGTATCAGGTGGTACTTGCACTATGTGTTATCTTACACTTATGGACTTGTGATTTCTTACCATTTGCCATCGCACCGCTATTTGCATAGCCTTTGGCAAATTAAGAATCACATCCAAGTCCCAGAGAATTATCCCGGAGTTATACCAAAACTTCCGCTGCCTCTGAGGCCGCTATTTGGTTACCCATGGCAGAGTCCGAAAAGCATCGTGCTTATCACTCTTCCATGTTAAAACTCCTTCTCCTTCAATAGTGAAACACATAGCCTGATATCGACTTACACCGGTCCTCATTCGATTAGAAATCTAAGAGAATGCAATCCAAAGGAAAAACTCGTCTGCTTCGTAGTCAAGAACAGTACTTCGAAAGTACTTTTACGGCAGTCGAATATTCCTTTCCAGGATTACCTTGATATCCTCCCACTATGCTAACCGCATAGCCGATATCAGGTTCTTGTTTTCAACAATGCATTTATTAAGCTTTCCACACTCAAAGTGTAGGAAACCGCTTTCATTGCTTCTATCTCCTTTTGTGTTCCAAAAACACATATCCTCAGATAGATGCATTCCGTGTCTGAAAGGTAACGAACCTTTCTCGGAATCTTGCACGTTAAAACGAACCAAAATCGTATAAGATATCTAGAGAAGTACAATGTTCTTTTCTTGAGATCCTAGATCTTAAGAACATGCTCTAACTTCTTCTTTATCTCATATATCGATTTTTCTAGACAACCATCATTTTATGTCTGACAACATCTTTACATTGTTGCCAATGATAAAATGTTATCTACATAAAACCTTCGAGAAACACCACCTTGTTTTCATCACGTTTCCCATACACACGATTCGTCAATGCCTTTTGATGAATCCATCAAATGGACTATCTCATCAATGCGCAAGTTCCACGAACTCTAGCTTTGTTACAATCCATAAATGGATCAACTAAGCTTGTACTCTAAATGATCTCGCCTCTTAACAATAATCCTTATTGTTCTCCAAGAAGGCACATTTAGATCTAGTACCGCCTCTATGTAGATCCAGGGATTGATTTCATGTATACTAGGTCCAGAGTTCGAAACTCTCTTAGTTTCATGAATATCTCCGGTTGTTATACAACCTCCCACTACAACGGCGTTCCGGTGTATAAACAGTAATAACAGTAGGTGCAGTTAGTGGTGTACCGCTACTCGGTTCGGCTGGTTCTAAGTCTTAATCGTTTTCTCTCTTATCAGAAGTATCATGTCATTTTGGGCTTGTGGTTCATCTAATAGTCTTCCTCTAAGAACCGGGCGTTAGAACTTATAACGTCCTTCTGGTTCATAGTACTATCGAACACACACCTTTTGTTCTTCTAGGATATTCTACAACCACATTTGAATGTGCCGTTGTTTCCAAGACATATCCATAGAACATAGGTAGTTCCGTTTAACTCATGCTTTTACTATTTCTATAAGAGTTCCATTTCTTATTTCCGACACACCAATCCTACAGAGGACTGTATGGTGTAGTCTCTTGGGATCCAATCCCAATCTCTGATTAGTATGTCATGCATTCCTCAGACAGGTACTTGCCTCCGCGATCAAATCGCAGGCTACAAATGGATATACCTTGATGGTTCTCCACAATTGCTTAGTGTCCATTGACTTGTCAAAACACTTGCTTTTGTGGCACATCAGGTATTCTAATCCATTTCTCGAGTAATCATGAAGTACTCGTACCTTATTGTCTGAGTAGACATAGGTCTGCATACATCAGAGTCAATCAATTCTAATACTTGTCCGGATCTTATATCTTATATCCATAAAGGATTGCTTAGTCATGTTATCTTCCAAATAAGATTCTTAGGTCGGAAGGTCCACTCCTTCAACTTAATTGATCTTACAATCAATTTTCGACCTTTGAACTTCTTATTTGAATAAATATGACTTAGCATAAGAATCCACAAGTAAAATGATTTAACTAAGAAATCTCTTATTAGTAAGACGAGTTATATAAAACGGTTCGTTGCATCGTGGTGGACTCAGGATTCATCATTTATATATTGCTAGCTAATGTACCAGAATAGATAATATCATTATTTCTTCTTATAACCATCAAATGATTAAAAGAAATAAAATATCCATTTATTAGAAATCCAGAACAAAGTTCTTTCTAATATGAAAGGTACATAAAAGCAATAACTCAAAATGAAATCCTATATTATGTCCTCCATTGCAACAGCTGCCTCCTCTACAGCATTGCCCACATAGACTACGATCTTTTTCTTTTCTAAGTCGTCAGGTTTCCTGGAACCTTTGCATTTAAAATGCACATACCGTCAGTGGTTCCATATCTACACACCAGGTTCCGGTAGATAATACCACTGACTATGTTTTATGACTAAAGAAAATTTCGTACTTTCTTTGAGAGGATAATCAGACTTCCAGTACCCATACTGTTTGCATCGAGAACTCTTGCCTCTTGGCTTTCTCGTCCCATCTCGTGGTCCAAGTAACTTAGGACCACTGGGATTCTTTGCTTGCTTTTCCTTTTCCCCGAATTTTTCCCTTAGGTTCGAAACCTTTGGCATTGGCTACAAGAGCTTGCGATTTCCGTCTCAACTCGTCCAAAAGGTCAATCATCTCAAAAACGTGTTTTAAGCGTTTCCTCGAAGGACTGGCCTTTATGAGTATCCTCATCGCTTCTTGTCTAGCCGTCTATGCAAATAGGCTCGGGAGGACAAAGCTCATAGAGTACAACCTTGCACTCTTTAACAGTTTGGGTAATGTCTAGATCTCTATTCCAATCATTACACTTAGGGACCAATGAGTTTAAAAATCCTTACGTATCACAGAAAGTGGGTTCAAATCCATTTCCTAATATATGAGCACATATAACAACAAACAATCGATTTAATCTCCGATATTATCTCCCTCAAATAATATCATTAAACCACTAATCACCTCTAAAATCCCATCAGATAAGGCAAGCCACGATAGTGTGGACGTTTACCTATCCAAATGATTTAGCAATTAGATTTGCTTCGGTCGTACATCATCATTAGCGTTACTTCGATGGGAAGAATACTAAGAAGCGTACCTAAGTGTAAACCATTACTCATTATCTAAGAAGATTGTTTGGGACACGCATATTCACCGCAAGCCACGATAGTGTGGACGTTTACGTTAACATACGCTCCTTTACTCCCTTCTATAACTGTCTACATCAATCGTTCCAAAATCCCATTCAATGTAGCAAGCCACGATAGTGTGGACGTTTACTACACCAAAAGACTTTTACAATTGACTCCCAATTTACTTGATCCATTCGATCTTGTAAATCAAGACGCGGAGAATCATAAGTGAAACTCGAAGTTTCTAACCAGTGATTCACCATGCGAACGACCCTATCTCTCATAGAATGAGGGAGCCGAGCAGACAATCGATCTAGTCATCAAATGACACGAAAGTCTCTAATTTGTGTCATCCACATGACCAAGTGGCTTTGGCTCCATTCCACTCCCCGGGGTGAGAATGAGTCGACTTGAAATCAGTTTCAGAAGGACAAATTAGGCATTGTTTGATAAACTTAATCAATGTTTCTCGTAAGAGGAATTACAAGAATTCTCCTCCAATGACTTGTCTATACGAACTTCAAAAAGTCCATAAAAGTCACCAAGAGAACAGCAATGGAGACCATGGATATGTTTCCATACCCTCTCCCACTTAGCTTTTTATAACAAAGGGATACGCTATCTAATGCATAATTAAATACACATAAGCATAACTACAAACATACATTTCATGCAAGTACGTACATAAATAATCAAATAATTGCTCAAGTAAAATTATTTCTCGACTATTCGTACCTTGATGAATTCCAGCATGCTTGCCTTGAGTCTTCATTCTACGTCTTGAATACTTTGCCGAGTGACGGAAAAATTCTTTGATTCTCATATTTAATTTTACTCCAATTAAATAAAATCAATTCCATTGATTTCCATATTTAATTCTATTTTAAATAAAATCCAAGATTTTCCAATCCAAAATAAATTTTGAATTAATCTAATGATTTTAAATAAAATACTTAAATTAAATAAAATCAATATTATTAAAATCCATTGATTTCCATATTTAATTCTATTTTAAATAAAATCTAAGATTTTCCAATCCAAAATAAATTTTGAATTAATCTAATGATTTTAAATAAAATACTTAAATTAAATAAAATCAATATTTTAATAATTTCTCAATCCTATTTAGATTAGATCTCAAGAATCCTAATCAAAATCGAATTTTGATTCTTCTTAAGACTTCTAATCCAAGTATGTATAGGATATCTAGAGAAACTAGGATTTTCTTTCCTAATTTAACTCTCCATCTAATTCCATTATTTAATTCCATAATTAAAAAATCTAATCCAAATAGAATTTGAATTAATTCCAAAATTAAATTAAATAAAATTAGAAAGATTAAATTATTTCCGGAAAGATCGGATTTACCGGGACGAACCGAAAGCGAAGATTCCGGTCATCCCAATCGAACCCAACATGAACTTGCGTATGCATCATCAATTAACCAATGATTAATTAATTATCTCATGCATGTCCAGCATGTATCAAAAGACCATGCCATGCAATTTACGCACATGCAATTCACGCAAGTGGAACACAAAGCCATGCTTTAAGGATTAATTCATTCAGCTATGCACATCAACAGCGCACAATCGATCGTCTTCTTCGGCAAGCGGCATACCAGCAGCAACCTAGTCGATCTCCGGCATGACGTCTCCTCCGACGATCCATGCCATCGACATGCTGCTATCACCGCACGAGCAGCCCGCTCCAGCAGCAGCCCGCACACGAGCCGAAGTCGAAGCCGCGACCCACGAGCCGCCGCGCGTAGCGGCTGAACAGCTCGGCCTCTTGGCAGCGGTCGACCTCCGGCGACCACCACCACTGTGGTTGATGCCGTCGACCTCCAGCCGCCATACAGCCCGGTCCCGCTACAAGCCCTCGTCCGATCGATCCGGTTCAATTTCCGAAAACCCTCGATTTTTAATATATTTTTCCGTCGATTTTTAATTTAATAAAAATTCACAAGATTCATACGAGAGAGAATACAAAGACGTAGAACAATATAGCACAATAATTTAACAAATTAAATTAATCTATGGCCATAAACAACGATAATCGATTATCGAAACAATTAACGAAAAAAACGTAACCGTACGCTCTGATACCAATTGTTGGAATTCGATATCCCGGGTTATTTAAATTTGCGGAAACCAATAACCCGAACGAACCCTTCGCCGGAGATCACACGAACACCGACTCATCCGCCGGAGTCCGGCCTTTGGAGACCACGCACCCGAAGGCACGCGGCCCGCCCCCAGCCGAACCCCCGCGAGACGGGGTTCACGCGATCCCGATCGCGCCTTGGCGATCGATGGGTGGGGCTGCTCCCAGCAGCCCCCGCGGCGAGTCCGGCGACTCGCCGCCGCTTGGAGGATCCCCACCGTCGAGGTGGGGAGGGGGACGGCACCAGCCCGTGCCCCCGGCGATCGATCCTTGGATCGATCGCAAGCCCTCGGCCTAGCCGAGGGTTCGATCCTCTCGCCCCCGCCGAAACCCTAGCGGGCGATTGGCGTGGTCCGGTGGCTTCGCCACCACCACGCGATCGTCCGTCTAATCCGGGTTCCAACTCTTGGATCTTGTTTTTCCGATAATTGATTTCAATAAAACAAGAATTAAATAGCAATTATTTAATTCACCTTTCGATTCGTTGTGCGGAGAAACGAGATCTTATGATGACCTTGAGATCTTCCCACGTATTCCTTGCACTAGCCCGGACGTCGTGTGGGCGACGATCTACCGAACTCCATGGATCTCCCTCTCTACTTTCTCTCTCTAGAATTGTGATCTTCAAGTTATGAGAATAGAGAAGACCATGTAGTGCTTTTATAGGCTACGTAGGGGATCTAAAGGAGGTGGAATATTGGGCTTCCAATATTGAAGATTAAATTGAGTCCAATGCTCAAGTCCATTAATCCTTATCAATATTAATTAATTCTATTTTCCACTATATAAAATTAATTGCACTCCCAATATTAAACCATATTATATCAAATAATATTTCTCCGGTAGTATTATTTATTCCGTGTATTTAAGATATAAATATCCATGAATAAAATTAATTTATTGCTAATTAATTTATTCATCTCTTATATCCGAGACTAGTACCATTCAACCTTAATTATTATGCGGAATAAATCCACCTGCAGGGTTTACATAATAATTCCTTATGAACTCATCTCGGGGATATTATCAACCCTTCCGGGATACACTGTCCGGTCAATCATTCACGGCATGCCATATATGAAATATAGTGACCCAACTTAACCGGTAATTAACCCAATAATTAAATCGGTTAATTCCTTTGGTAAATCAAAGTCACTTATATTAAATATACACACCCGCAATAATATCGGGGATTAAGAATAAAATACACTGAGACTCGAATCGATTATCGCCGACAATCCTAATCGATGAATCTCAACGATCCGCTCAATACACCAAGTGTACAAGTATGATAAAATAATCAAGACAAATTATTTTCTCCCTCATACAACGACTATACCGATGGATTGGTCCGTGTCCATCTAGGTCGTGAGTAACTGTTCGATTAAATACGAGTAACCGATAGTATGATCTTCCGTGTGACGTCGCACACCATACTAACTACAACGTATAGAATCCAGGACTATAATTTGCATATATTTAATTATAAATAATTAAACGCAAACAATTGTTTATTTAATTAAATAGATTAGTGGCAATGGATCGTGAGTTTCCGTTGCTTAAATCTAGACATTAAGTACACAACTCCAACACAATACAATTTCAGACAATCCACGGTTAAAGTACGCCGTTAGACTATGCACGATAATAAGACACCGTGACATCATTCACGATTATCATACGCCGTGAGTTCATCCACGATGAAGTAGACACCGTGAGGACATCCACGATAATCGAACACCGTGAGTTATTCCACGATAAAGAGAGACCGTGTGATTATCCACGATAATCGAACACCGTGAGTTCATCCAAGATAAAGAGAGACCGTGTGACCATCTACGATAAATGAACACCGTGAGAACATCCACGATAAATGGACACCGTGAGGACATCCACGATAAATAGAGACCGTGTGACTATCCACAATAAATTGAAACCGTGAAAACATATAAGATAATTGCACACCGTGAGCTCATCCACGATAGTCGCACGCCGTGAGACAAATCACGATAAATGGACAGCGTGATGCATACACGATAAGTCAACTCCGTGAGAACATCAACGATAATCATACGTCGTGAGACCATCAACGACAGTCATACGCCGTGTGACTAGCCACGATAAATGGGCGTCGTGGCATCGTACACGATAATTAAAAGCGACTGTGATAATTTTGATTGAGAATATGAAATTGGACAAATTTAAAATAAATTTAAATATTATAACTGAGAAAAATTGATGAATCAAAACTCTAAACCCTAAAACTTTAGAACAATTTATGGATCAAAACTCTAAACCCTAAACACCATCGGTCAGCGTAATACAAAAAAGATGAGCAAACAAAAAGAATAACAAAGCACACAGTGAATCTCCTCTTTTGACATCTGGTCAGCAGCACAGATTTTTGAGCCTCAACCAGAAGTGATACGGCGATTGAAGACCTAACTGGTGATTTTGACGGAGATAAGGAACTCAGGTGTTCCCGAATCATTCCAGCTGAAACCCCGAATCATCTCTGGTGGAAGATAATTCAGGGGAATGATGATTTTATTTTGGAAACTCGAGTATCTCGATACAGTAATGAAACTATGAAAATCGAAAAAGTGAGGTGATAAGTACTGCTCCATGAAAAAACCAGAACAAAACAGAAAAATGGATTATTAATGGGTATAGAAAAATAGAGTTCTTTCGTTCGTATTTATAGGCTTAATATTCTGATCTAATTTAAGTCATCCAACCACCAGGATTTCAAACGTTCCGCGAAACGATTCAACTGCCATCTACACTTATTAATTACTAGTATTAATAAATTAAAATTTATAGAAAATCACCCCATTAAACACGCTATCCATTAATTTGATATGACCATTCAATTCAGGGAATTGGTGCATCTCTGTTCTGAGTCATCCCACCGCCGAATTTCAATCGTTGCACGAAACGACTCATCAACTCCCAACCACACCCATTAAACACATTGCGATTAATTAATTAAAAAAATAAATAAAACACTAGAACTGTGTCGCCGTGCGGTTACCACGGTGGATTGTAACACCGTGCAACTGTATCCGATAGCAAACCTTAAAACCTAATGTGTCGTCGTGGTTAGATCACGGTGGATTGTAACACCGTCGTATGAAAAAGAAATTGCAATATAAAATACATAAAACAGTGAAATAATATTACACCGTGAATTAATATACACCGTGCAAAAATTCAAGATGCTATATCATATAACCTTATACCGATGCACGGTTACACACACCCGTATTCAACACGGTAATAGTACACGGTAAAATAAATAGTAAATTAGTACACGCATATATATATATTGTAATTTTAATTTTAATTTTAATTAATGAAATCCAGGCGGAGCGCCAACGCGTCTGGCAACTACGGCCGTCTCTTAATAATTAATACGAATACTGATAGATTTAGGGTTTCTATATTAATGAGTAACCGTGTGACGGTTTTAGCAAGATTAATAAATGACGATGATATTAAAATCATTTAATGATACATTTAAGGAAAAAGTACAGTAAACAATTGATATTTGGTTGAAAACCCTAAAACCTATTGTGAAAAATTGATGGATCAAAACCCTGAACACTATCTATTGAAAAGTAGATACATCTTGAAAAGCCGCTTGACCCTGTACATGAATAATGGGAAGCTCGGAAGACATAACCGGAACACTATCTATTGAAAAGTAGATACATCGTGAAAATCCGCTTGACCCTGTACATGAATAATGGGAAGCTCGGAAGACATAACCGTGTCGGAAGAGATCCCGATCAATCCCCATCAAATGCACAGTCTGAAGAGAGTCAAGAAGATGGAGTCCGGTATCATGAAAGATAAGAAGATGGTTTTCTTTTGGAAACTCGAGTATCTCGATAAAGTAATGCAACTGTGAAATTCGAAAAAGAGTGGTGATAACTGCTCCATGAATAACAAGAACAAAACAGAAAAATGGAGTATTAATGGGTATAGAAAAATAGATTTCTTTCGTTCGTATTTATAGGCTTATATTCTGATCTAATTTTAAGTCATCCAACCACCAGGATTTCAATCGTTCCACAAAACGATTCAACTGTCCACGATGCTTATTAATTACTCGTATTAATAAAATTATTATAAAATCACCCCATCCAACAATCCCTATCCATTAATTTGATATGACCATTCAATTCAGGGAATTGATGAGTCTGTTCTGAGTCATCCCACCGCCGGATTTCAATCGTTGCAGAAACGACTCAACTCCCAACTACGCCCATTATATACATTGCGATTAATTAATTAAGAAAATAAATAAAACCCTAGAACTGTGTCGTCGTGGGGTTCCCTCGGTTAGCCACGGTATTAGGTAGAAAATCCTAAAACCTAATGTGTCGCCGTGGTTTGGCACAGTGGATTGTAACACCGTGGAACTCTCATAAATGGGATATAAAACCCTTGGAACATTTTCGCCGTGGGGTTCCCTCTGTGGATTGTAACACGTTGCAACGGTATTAGGTAGAAAACCCTAAAACCTAATGTGTCGTCGTGATTATATCACGGTGGATTGTAACACCGTGGAACGCTCATAATTGGGATATAAAACCCATAGAACAGTGTCGTCGTGAGGTTCCATCGGTAGCTAATAACACCGTGCAACCGTATCATGCAGAAAACCCTAAAACCTCATGTGTCGCCGTGGTTCAAACACTGTGGATTGTAACACCGTTACAGATCTTAAATGGCATAGTCGAAGTGTGTTCATTACAAAATTTACAATGGAAACCAAAAAGAAAATTATTAAACAATTTAAACTTAACAAAAGTAGTCTTATTACAATTGATGGATCAAAACCCTATTGAGAATTACAATTGATGGATCAAAACACTACTGAGAATTACAATTGATTGATCAAAACCCTATTGGGAATTACAATTGATGGATCAAAACCCTAAACCCAGAACCATACTTGGTTAAACAAAGAAAAAAAAAAGAAATCCAACCCGCCTCAGAATCTACTCTCTGGATGGGAAGCAATTCGAAGACCTTCTTTTTCTTCGGCCTCAATCATAGCCTGTTATGATCTCAACATATGGCCAGATTCACCGCCACGGAGAAAGAGGCACTTGATAAAATCCGTATCTAACAATAAGATACTCGAGATGTTTTGGAAACTCGAGTAACTCGTCATTGATGATCTAGAAAAAAGAAGGTTTTCTTTTGGAAACTCGAGTATCTCGTTACCGGACTGCAGCTTTGAATTTGAAAGATGTGTGGTGAACTGAAAACCGCTCCATAAGAAAAAAAAAACGCAGAAAACATGAGAAAAAATTGGGTATAGAAAAAAAAAGGGTTTTTTCGTTCGTATTTATAGTGTCAATTTTCTGACCTAATAAAGTGATCCCGCCGCCGGCTTTCAATCGACTCACGAAACGACTGACCTCTAAACTACGCCCATTAAACACATTGCGATTAATTAATTTATTATTTAAATAAAAACCTAGAATTGTGCCTCCGTGTGTATTTCACGGTTGATTAAATCACCGTGTCGCGGTCACTGTGACTTTGGTAACGTGACTACAACTCTGAATGGGTCATCGTGATGTTAGCACGGTGCATTCTAACACCGTGTACGTACATGTTATAGGTGACATAAAAACAAACCTAATCCTCCGTCATCGTTGGTATCCCACGGTGCGTAAGCCGTGGTATGTTCATATATGACATAGAAAACTTAACCCCACATCCACCACGATATCCATTAATTAGATATGACCTAAATTCAAAGAATTTATGATGTGTGTCTGTTCTGATCCTCCTCCCACGACCCAACCCAACTTCCAACTACGCTCATTGATGGTCCAGATATGATATGATATGACCATTCAATTCAGGGAATTGATGAGTATCTGTTCTGAGTCACATCGTCGCCGGATTTAAATCGTTTCACGAAATCACTCAATTCCCAACCACCCCCATTAAACACATTGCGCCGTGGGTTTATTACAGTGGATTTCCTCACCGTGTAACGGTTACCGTGACGGTCTATGTGACACTGATAACCCTTGATAAAAACCCTTACCCACCGTCGCCGTTGGTATCTCACGGTGTATTTTATTAGTTTATTAACCCCTCAACTACCCACTTTTGGCGTGTATACATAAGCACCGTACCACGCTGAAAACCCTAATTTTTATAAAATCAAATTTCATATTCAATGGCCACCCCAATCCCGATTTGTAGATTCTTCAAAGTTCTGAACACCGTTGATTCCGCGAAGTTTGTCGTTTACCTTCTGATTTTGCTCATGAACATGAGTATCTGGCAGGCAGGGCTACTTTGCTTGGAGATTGTGAGACACTCGCCTCATTTGCCACCGCTCGTGCCCCGTGGTCCGTGGAAATCTCTTGGGTCAACGGTTACTTGTGTTTTCATCGTGGTTGGACCGATTTCTGCACGGCTCATCATCTTAAATTCGGTTATTTTTTGGTTTTTCACTACGCCGAGAAATTGGGTCCTTTCTTTGTCAATGTCTACAGTAAAGATGGTCTCGAGATTCGGAACTTTTCCGATCCTAATGCCCCTGGAGACCCCCTTCTGCCGACCATATCTAAGGTTGTAGAAGAGATCCTGTTTGAGAAGGTGGTGGAAGTGGTGGAGCTCTCGGACGATGAGGACGATATGGGCGATGAAGCAGATGGCGAGGATGATGAACCATGAATGCAAATAATGTTTCTTTCTGCGTTTTGTTTATGAATAGTATGTTTTTATTTTTGCTTTTACAGTATGTTTTTCTGGTTTCGTAGCTACTACACTACGTAATCTACGTTATAATACTGTACTAGTGCTTGTTTTTCTTTGTTAATATATTTCGACCTTCTCCCACCGTGCACGAGTAACCGTGTGACTTTAGCGTTTGAATATATTACCGTGCGCCAAGGGTCGGGTGATTGAACCGTGGCAAAAGGCAACCGTCCTCTCTTTTTTTTTTTTTTTTGGTTTTTGGGAATCCCGGTAATTTAATTTATTAAATATTAAAAGATGAATAAAAAGGTTGAATAAACCTTCGGCTTCAAAAGCTGTTCTGTTCACTGACAAAACCGTGCAACGTAAGTATCTGTTTACATACTTACATTGATTTGACCGTCGCACGGTACTGTATCACGGTGACGTCTCACGACATTACCGTGTGAGCATCAACAATGACGTTTTCACGTGATTCTTGCACAATCGCGATAATCTTTTTGGCAAAATGCTTAATAAAAGTTAATTTCCTATGGACATGATTATATTGAACCTAAAAAATTCCACAATAATCCATCAAACGATTAAATTCCACAATACCATGTGCAATATGATCACACTTGAGAGTAAATTGTTACCAATGAACTACACATCTCTTGAATTTGAGACATGCACTAATGCAAATCGCATCGTACGTCTTTAATTTCAAATACCATACGTCTCACTGCCTGAAACATGACCCCGTTGATGGTAACGACGCCTTAAAAGTGTATACAAACGATTGACGATCGTTTTTTTGCGGGTTGAACAAGCCACGGTGTAGATGTATTGATGACCATGTAACGCCGTGCAGATACAACCGTGAAACTAAATGACCGTGCGAAACAAAAGAATAAAGGATGACTATACCGGCCTGCAAAAGCTGTCCTGATAACTGACACCACTAATATTTCGCGTGCATCGGTTATCCCGCTCCAATACGAAAATACGTCATCTAAAAAAAGAACTCGTCCAATTTCAAAAATGTTTAAAATTGATTTGATAACCACACGGTGTTGTACCACGGTGACGTCTTGTGAGATCACCGTGTGAGCATGAACACTCACGTTTTCGTGTGATTCTTGCACAATCGCAATAATCTTTTTGGCTAAATGCCTAAGCAAAGTTAGTTTCCTATGGAAATGATTATATTGAACCTAAAAAATCCACAATAGTCCATCAAACGATTAAATTTGACATACCATGTGCAATATGATCACACTTGAGAGTAAATTGTTACCAATGAACTACACATCTCTTGAATTTTAGACATGCACTAATGCAAATCGCATCGTACGTCTTTAATTTCAAATACCATACGTCTCACTGCCTGAAACATGACCCCGTTGATGGTAACGACGCCTTAAAAGTGTATCCAAACGATTGACGATCGTTTTTTTGCGGGTTGAACAAGCCACGGTGTAGATGTATTGATGACCATGTGTCACCGTGCACAATATACGTTTTACTGAGCCGTGCGTAAAACGGCTTCCCTGTTGGAGTAGTATACTTAATGTCTAGATTTGAGTATTATGAACTCCTTGTACACTTTCATTTACCTATTAAATACAAACATTCATTTGCTTTTAATTATTGATAATTAAATATATGCAAATTATAGTCCTGGATTTTATACGTTGTAGTTAGTATGGTGTTGCATGGGCACACAGAAGATCATACTATCGGTTACTCGTATTTAATCGAACAGATGCTCACGACCTAGATGGACACGGACCAATCCATCGGTATAGTCGTTGTGTGAGAGAGAAAATAATTTATCTTAATTATTTTATCACACTTGTACACTTGGTGTATTGAGCGCCGATTGAGACTCATCAATTAGGTTTGCTCGGCGATAATTGATTTGAGACTCAGTGTATTTTATTCTTAATCCCCGATACAATTGCGGGTGTGTATATTTAGTATAAGTGACTTTGATTTTCCAAAGGAATTGACCGGTTTAATTATTGGGTCAATTACCGGTTAAGTTGGGTCACTATATTTTATATATGGCATGCCGTGAATTCTTGACGGGACAGTGTATCCCGGAAGGGTTGATAATATCCCCGAGATGAGCTCATAAGGATTTATTATGTAAACCTCGCGAGTGGATTTAATTCCGCATAATAAATAAGGTTGAGTGGTACTAGTCTCGGATAAAAGAGATGAATAAATTTATTAAGCAATAAATAAATTTCATTCATGGATATTTATATCTTAAATACACGGAATAAATAATACTACCGGAGAAATATTATTTGGATATAATATGGTTTAATATTGGGAGTGCAATTAATTTATATAGTGGAAAATAAATTAATTAATATTGATAAGGATTAATGGACTTGAGCAGTGGGCTCAATTTAATCTTCAATATTGGAAGCCCAATATTCCACCTCCTTTAGATCCCCTACGTAGCCTATAAAAGCACTACATGGCCTTCATAAATCATAAGACAAGATTATCATACTTGATATTCTAGAGAGTTGAAGGAGATCCATAGGAGTTCGATAGATCGTCGCCCACCCGATGTTCGAACGGAGTGCAAGGAATACGTGGGAAGATTCAAAGGTCATCTTGATTCCGTTTCTCCGAACAACGAATCGAAAGGTATGATATCCTAACACCCTCGATATTATTCGATTTTTGGTTTATCGAGAATACCGTAGAACGCAAGATCCGAAGGATCGAACCCAGATTAGACGAACGACCACGCGGTGGTGGCGAAGCCACCGGACCGCGTGGGGATCGCCCGCCTAGAGTTCGGCGAGCATGAGGAGCCCTCGGCTTCGGCCGAGGGGGCGATCGCTGCCATGGGGCGCGATCGCCGGCGGTGGCGGGCTGGTGCCGTCACCTCCCCACCTCGACGGTGGGGGCTCCTCCACGGCGGGCAGCAGGTCGCCGGACCTGCTGCCGGGGGCTGCCGGATGCAGCCCCATCGAACGCGATCTTCGATCGCACGAACCCCGGCTCGCGGGGGTTCGGCTGGGGGCGGGCTACGCGTCTTCGGGCGCGTGGTCTCCAAAGGCCGGACTCCGGCGGATGAGTCGGTGTTCATGTGATCTCCGGCGAAGGTTTTCGTTCGGGTTATTGTTTCCGCAAATTTTAATAGCCCGGGATATCGAATTCCAACAATTGGTATCAGAGCGTGGTTTACGTTCGCGGTATTTTCGATAAAATTGTTCTACCTTGCAGGGTTCCGACTACTATGGCTTGATGATTATTTGTTTAATTATTTTGTCATGTGATTGTTGGTTTAATTAAACTCTCGGACATGTCGAGATTCGTTTTTTGGTGGTGAATGCTTGTAATAGTAAAAATTCGGGGGTTGACCGAATTTAGGATTTATTATTACGTTCTATGTTTTTCCGGAAATTGTATAGGGTCGATTTCATGTATAGAATCGATACCGGATAGTGTAAAATTAAATTGTAATTTATTTTGCGTTGGATCGATACCGAAACGACCGCCGGAGAAGACGCGTGACGAAAGAGATGATCGTGAGGGTGAAGGGCTCGGATCGACCGCCCCATGGTCGATCCATGAGGACAATCGACCCACGCCCTAAAGGGCTGCCCGTGGGAGCTTCGGCCACGCCGGCCACCATGGGAGGTGGCGCGTGGGCTGGACGGCGGCGGCATATAGGCGGCGGTCGAGGGTGGCGCGGGGATCCCCACCCCGTGCTATCCCGGTCCGGTGATTCTCTTTCCTAATTGATTCGGGTTTTTCCTATTTGAGTGTTCCTATTTTTGGGAACTCTTATGGATTAGGAAAAGAATCAATTTGGAATTGATTAGGATTCCTAAATTGATTATTTCTATTTTATGGAAATATTCATGGATTAGGAATCTAATTAATTTGGAAAGAAGAAGAGTCCTAAATTATTTTATTTCCTTATTTCATTATGGAAATCATCTAGAATATTCCAAGTGGGTCTTGGATAGATTATTCTAGAGATTTAATGAAGTAGAAAGGGAAAATAAAATAAATAAAAATATTAATAATATTTAATTTTATTTTTGATTTATTCGATTGACTTAATTATTATTAATTAAGTATCTTTTGGATTTATTAAAAATAAATAGATTTAAATATTGGAAATTAATATTCTCGTCACATGTAGCATTCAAGAACGAAGACTAAAGACTAGAAGATGCGTACGGAGATGGAGTAAAGCCATAATAGTCGGAAAATAATATTCTAGTAATTATTTTGACTATGTGATAATACTATGTGCTTTATTACATGTATGCATGCTATATGTGTTTACTTTTATGCACTAGATAGCGTATCCCTTTATTCTAAAAAGCTAAGTGGGAGAGGGTATGGAAACATACCCATGGTCTCCATTGCTGCTCTCTTGGTGACTTTTATAAACTTTTGAAGTTTATATAGATAAGTTATTGGAGGAGAGTTCTTGTAATTCCTCTTATGAGAAACATTGATTAAGTTTATCAAACAATGCCTAATTTGTCTTTCCAAAGCTGATTTCAAGTCGACTCATTCTCACCCCGGGGAGTGGAATGGAGCCAGAGCCACTTGGTCATGTAGAGGACACAAATTAGAGACCTTCGTACCATTCTTTTAAAGATGGATCGATTTCTGCTCGGCTCCCTCATTTATGAGAGATAGGGTTGTTCGCATGGTGAATCACTGGTTAGAAACTTCGAGTTTCACTTATGATTCTCCGCGTCTTGATTTACAAGATTGAATGGATCAAGTAATTGGGAGTCAATTATAAAGATTTCTTGGTGTAGTAAACGTCCACACCACGTGGCTTGCTATACCGACGGATTTTGGATTAATTGATGTAGACAGTTGTAAGAAATTGTGAAGAGTTGTAAAGTTGTCGTAAACGTCCACACCACGTGGCTTGCGGTGATGTAGCAATTCCAAGCAATTTACTTTGGTGCTGAGTAATGGTTTACACTTAGATACGCCTTATAGTATTCCTCCCCACGAGGTTCCGCTATAAGTGATGTATGACCAAAGAAAATCTAATTACTAAGTCATTTAGGTGGGTAAACGTCCACACCACGTGGCTTGCCTTACCTGATGGGATTTTAGATGTGATTAGTGATTTAATGATATTATTTAAGGGAGATAATATCGGATATTAAATTGTTTGTTTGTTTTATGTGCTTATAGGTTAGGAATGACTGTGACCCCACTTTGTGATATACTTAAAGATGAAAACTCACTGGTTCCATATAGTACTGATTGGAAAAGAAATCTGGACATTGTCCAGACTGTTGAGCCTTCTATATCTGCTGTTGTCCCAACTCATGAGGACATTTGGAATGACCTCAGAATGATGTTGAAACATAGTGTGGAAGCCGGACAAGAAGTGATTGACATACTCTATAAATTCAGTCCTCTTGAGGAGTCGCTTGAAAACGATTTCAAAAGAGCTGAACTTATAAGTATGGTCAGAAAATCACAAGCTCTTGTGGCTAAGATGGAAGTGCAAGCAAAGAAGCCCAGTGGTTCCAAACCACGGAATGGGAAGAGCAAGCCGCGAGGCAAGTGCTATCAATGCAAGCAGTCTGGGCACTGGAGGTCTAATTGTCCTCTCATCAAAGGTACGAAATTTTCCTTAGTCACTGAAACATTATCAGTGGTGTTATCTACCAGCACCTGGTGTGTAGATACGGGGGCCACTGATCATGTCTGCAATTCATTGCAGGGGTTCCAGGAAACCCGGAGACTTAGAGAGGGAGAGATCGTGGTCTACATGGGCAATGCTGCGAGGGTGGCGGCTGTTGCAGTGGGAGACGTTCACTTGCGTTTTAGTAGTGATAGGGATTTTAGTTTTACATAATTGTCTTTATGTACCAAATTTTAGAAAGAATTTAATTTCGGTTTCTAAACTTATTATGAATGGATATTTTGTTTCTTTTGACCACTCTGTGATCATAAGAAGAAATAGTGATATTATCTGTTCTGGTACATTGGTAGACGATTTGTATGTGCTAAATCCTGAGTCTAACATGATGCAACTAACCGAGAGTAATAACACATCTACGAACACCAATAAGAGAAAGGAACCTTCTAGGATGAATCAATTATACTTGTGGCATCTAAGGCTAGGTCATATAAACTCAAATAGGCTTCAAAGGTTGAAAACTGATGGTCTAATCAGCGATGTTGAAGGAGAGGACCTTCCAACCTGCGAATCCTGTTTAGAGGGAAAAATGAATAAGCGTCCTTTTTCTGGTAAAGGACGAAGAGCTGAACAAGTGTTGGATTTGATTCACTCTGATGTATGCGGACCTATGTCTACTCAGGCAAGGGGAGGGTACGAGTACTTCATCACTTTCACTGATGATTACTCAAGATATGGATATGTATACCTGATGAGCCGCAAGAGCGAATCCTTTGGCAAGTTCAAAGAATTCAAGGCTCTTGTGGAGAACCTTCGTGGTAAATCCATAAAATGCCTGCGATCTGATCGCGGAGGCGAGTAGCTGTCTGGAGAATTCAAGGCATACTTAGCAGAGAATGGGATTGAATCCCAACTGACTTCACCATACACTCCCCAGCAGAATGGTGTGTCAGAAAGAAGGAATAGGACTCTTATGGAAATGGTGCGATCGATGATGAGTTACTCGGACTTACCTATTATGTTCTGGGGACATGCCTTGGAAACAGCGGCGTATATCTTGAATAGGGTTCCAACCAAAACGGTACCAACCACACCCATGGAATTGTGGAGTGGGCGCAAGCCTAACTTGAGACACATTCGGATCTGGGGTTGTCCAGCACATGTGTTGCGACAAGGCGCCGATAAGTTAGAACCTAGATCAGAATTACGGCTGTTTATAGGATACCCGAAAGGAACTAAAGGTGGCATGTTCTATAGTCCTACGGACCAGAAGATCGTTATAAGTACTAACGCTCGGTTCTTAGAGGAAGACTATGTCATGGACCACAAGCCCAAAAGTGACATAATACTTGATGAATTGAGAGGTGACAAGGAAGACTTAGATACAGCCGAACCGAGTAGTAATACACCACTAGAACCTGCACCTACTGTCACTGTTAATACACCGGAACGCCGTCGTAGTGGGAGGGTTGTTAAACAACCAGAAAGATGGATTGGACTGGGTGAGTCTTCGGACTCTGGACCTGGAGTTCATGAAATCGATCCCTGGACCTATGATGATGCGGTACAAGATATAGATGCGCCTTCTTGGAAGAAAGCGATGAAATCCTAAATAGAATCTATGGATTCTAATAAAGTCTGGGATCTTGTAGAACCACCAAACGGCGTAAAGCCAATTGGGTGTAAATGGGTCTACAAGAGAAAGAGAGGATCTAACGGAAAGGTTGAAACCTTTAAAGCTCGGCTTGTTGCGAAAGGATATACTCAGAAAGAGGGAATCGATTATGAGGAGATCTTCTCGCCGGTAGCCAAGATAAAGTCGATCCGGATTCTCTTATCCATAGCAGCTCATATGGATTATGAGGTGTGGCAAATGGATGTCAAGACAACTTTCCTAAATGGAAGTCTTGACGAGACGATTTATATGAAACAACCAGAAGGATTCATTGCTAAGGGGCGAGATCATCTAGTGTGCAAGCTTAATCGATCCATTTATGGATTGAAACAAGCCTCGAGATCGTGGAACCTGCGGTTTGACGAAGTAGTCCAATCTTTTGGATTCAGTCAAAGCATGGACGAATCGTGTGTGTATTGGAAACGTGATGGGAAGAAGGTGGTGTTTCTCGTGCTTTATGTAGACGACATTCTTCTCATTGGCAACAGTGTGAAAATGTTATCAGACATAAAGGGATGGTTGTCTAGACAATTCGATATGAAAGATTTGGGAGAAGTCGGGCATGTTCTAGGGATCAAGGTTATAAGGGATCGCCGGAATAGAACATTGTACCTATCCCAGCAATCTTACATAGACACGATTCTGGCTCGTTTTAACATGCAAGATTCCAAGAAGGGTGAACTACCCTTCAGTAAAGGAACTTATCTTTCTAAGGAGATGTGTCCTCGGACACAAAAGGAGAAAGATGAAATGAAAGCAGTTCCCTACGCTTCGGCTGTGGGAAGCTTAATGTATGCAATGTTATGTACAAGGCCTGATATCTGCTATGCAGTTGGCGTAGTAGCGAGATATCAGAGTAACCCTGGAAAGGCTCATTGGACTGCCGTAAAGAGCATTTTCAAGTATTTGCGAAATACTAGGGATTATGTTCTGAGTTACGGAGCAGACAATCTGATTCCTTTGGGTTATACGGATTTGGATTTCCAAGCTGATAAGGACCGGCGAAAGTCGACATCAGGCTATGTGTACACTTTGGGAGGTGGAGCCGTATCATGGAGGAGTGTTAAGCAAAAGTGCATTTCGGACTCTACCATGGAAGCTGAATATGTTGCAGCCTCAGAGGCAGCGAAAGAGTCAGTTTGGTTCCTTAATTTCCTCCAGGACTTAGATGTGATTCCGAGTTTGCCCAGAGCTATGACAATTTATTGTGACAATAGCGGTGCAGTGGCAAACAGTAAGGAACCACGGTCCCATAGTGCTACGAAACACATAGAGTGCAAGTACCACCTGATTTGAGTCATCGTCAAGAGGGGCGATGCGATAGTCACCAAGATAGCTTCGGAGGACAACCTAGCGGACCCTTTCACCAAGATACTTCCTAAGGAAGTATATTTCAAGCACTTGGAGGGTTTGGGAGTCAGAAGTTTGGGAGATAAGACTAGACTTTAGTATAAGTGGGAGATTGTTGGAGTAGTATACTTAATGTCTAGATTTGAGTATTATGAACTCCTTGTACACTTTCATTTACCTATTAAATACAAACATTCATTTGCTTTTAATTATTGATAATTAAATATATGCAAATTATAGTCCTGGATTTTATACGTTGTAGTTAGTATGGTGTTGCATGGGCACACAGAAGATCATACTATCGGTTATTCGTATTTAATCGAATAGATGCTCACGACCTAGATGGACACGGACCAATCCATCGGTATAGTCGTTGTGTGAGAGAGAAAATAATTTATCTTAATTATTTTATCACACTTGTACACTTGGTGTATTGAGCGGATCGATTGAGACTCATCAATTAGGTTTGCTCGGCGATAATTGATTTGAGACTCAGTGTATTTTATTCTTAATCCCCGATACAATTGCGGGTGTGTATATTTAGTATAAGTGACTTTGATTTTCCAAAGGAATTGACCGGTTTAATTATTGGGTCAATTACCGGTTAAGTTGGGTCACTATATTTTATATATGGCATGCCGTGAATTCTTGACGGGACAGTGTATCCCGGAAGGGTTGATAATATCCCCGAGATGAGCTCATAAGGATTTATTATGTAAACCTCGCGAGTGGATTTAATTCCGCATAATAAATAAGGTTGAGTGGTACTAGTCTCGGATAAAAGAGATGAATAAATTTATTAAGCAATAAATAAATTTCATTCATGGATATTTATATCTTAAATACACGGAATAAATAATACTACCGGAGAAATATTATTTGGATATAATATGGTTTAATATTGGGAGTGCAATTAATTTATATAGTGGAAAATAAATTAATTAATATTGATAAGGATTAATGGACTTGAGCAGTGGGCTCAATTTAATCTTCAATATTTGAAGCCCAATATTCCACCTCCTTTAGATCCCCTACGTAGCCTATAAAAGCACTACATGGCCTTCATAAATCATAAGACAAGATTATCATACTTGATATTCTAGAGAGTTGAAGGAGATCCATAGGAGTTCGATAGATCGTCGCCCACCCGACGTTCGAACGGAGTGCAAGGAATACGTGGGAAGATTCAAAGGTCATCTTGATTCCGTTTCTCCGAACAACGAATCGAAAGGTATGATATCCTAACACCCTCGATATTATTCGGTTTTTGGTTTATCGAGAATACCGTAGAACGCAAGATCCGAAGGATCGAACCCGGATTAGACGAACGACCACGCGGTGGTGGCGAAGCCACCGGACCGCGTGGGGATCGCCCGCCTAGGGTTCGGCGAGCATGAGGAGCCCTCGGCTTCGGCCGAGGGGGCGATCGCTGCCATGGGGCGCGATCGCCGGCGGTGGCGGGCTGGTGCCGTCACCTCCCCACCTCGACGGTGGGGGCTCCTCCACGGCGGGCAGCAGGTCGCCGGACCTGCTGCCGGGGGCTGCCGGATGCAGCCCCATCGAACGCGATCTTCGATCGCACGAACCCCGGCTCGCGGGGGTTCGGCTGGGGGCGGGCTACGCGTCTTCGGGCGCGTGGTCTCCAAAAGCCGGACTCCGGCGGATGAGTCGGTGTTCATGTGATCTCCGGCGAAGGTTTTCGTTCGGGTTATTGTTTCCGCAAATTTTAATAGCCCGGGATATCGAATTCCAACATTCCCCCTCTCATTTATTTTCCGATGTTTTAATTTGAATTTTCAATAAAAGAATAAAAGATGAATACCCGCCTGCAAAAGCTGTCCTGATAACTGACACCACTAATATTTAATAAGTACACGTGCATCGGCTTAACCCGCCCCAATCCTAGAAACGAAAATACGCCATCTAAAAAAAGAACTCGTTCAATTTCTAATATTTTTAGAATGGATTTGATAACCACACGGTTTTGTATCACGGTGACGTCTCGTGAGATCACCGTGTGAGAGTGAAGACGTCTTTAAATTCAAATACAATAACCGTCGCCGTTGGTACCTCACGGTTCGTGCTGATACAAGACCGTAAGTGCACACGGTTATCAAATTTTTTTTTTTAGATACAGTCATTGATAGTTTTGCACACGGCGCTGATCAACCACACGGTGATAAACACACGTTTATACATACAACGGCATATAGTATATGAAAAGTTTACTCTCTTGCAAACCAAAACGAAACCAACTGTTATCCATCCCTTAATCAAAATGGGAGTTCAATGTCTTTTGCAGGACATCCAAAATATCTTTAGTGCTATGTTTTTTCTGACAGCTTTGATATCGATGTCGTCCGCGTTACGATACAATGATGGGTCGGTGAGCAATCGTTCCAAATACATTGTGCAGAAAGGACCGCAAGAGTGGTTGTCATCTTGGGCAAATTGGTCTTCGGCTGGCATGACCTTGAGCTTGAAGTCTTCCGTTTTCACAGGTAATCTTTTTCTTTCCCAGTAACCTGTTTCCTCCAACATTCGAGGTAAGACCCTCAACAAACACTCGAACTCAGGGACGCGAGGGTTCACACCAGGCTCATAGTTATGAGCTAACGAGTCATACAGCTCGACAGTCCAATCATCAAAACAAATTCGAACTACGACCCAATGTCCCGAAAGATGACAAACCATGACGGCCTTCACATAAAATAAATAAACGATATCATGAGTGCTTAATTAGTGTTCAGAGTTTGTGATTTAGGGTATATGATTTTAGTACTTACGTGGGAATATCTGAACCATTCGAAATCGTAATATAAACTGACTGGGAGTTTCCAATTTGGATTGTTCAATGAGCTGTAAGCATGTGATGGAGTTGTATTCTAAATGTCTAGTTTAGTGCAAATACGGAACTCCTTATCTATACCTTAATTCGAGATATGATTCAAGCATGATTGCATTTAATGCAATAGTCCTTGATGTATACGTTGTAGACAGTATGGCGTGAGGAGACACGCGGAAGATCATACTGTCGGTTACTCGTATACTATCGAACAGTAGCTCACGACTTAGATGGACAGGGACAATCCATCGGTACGTCGTAGTGTGACTGGTAGATAGTCGGTCTTGACTATCATGTTACACTCGTACACTTGGTGTATTGAGCAGGACCACGGGAGGGCGTTCGATTTATACTAATCGCAGTAATCGAACTAGACCTCAGATATTACGGATATACGAATTCCTAATCCCTATATAATTATAGGTGCGTGTGTCCAGTTCTCGGTTCTTTGACTTACTGGTGAGTGAGACTAATTGATTAGTCAATATTCTCGGTAAATTGGGAATCAGAATTGTACACACGGCATGCTATAGATTATAGACAGGAAACCGTGTCCCATTTATTGGGTTGATGATGTCCCCGAGATGAGCTCATAAAGTTTATCATGTAAACCCTGCAGGTGGATTCGTTCCACATGATAATAAGGATGAGTGGTACTAGTCTCGGATAACAAGAAACGGGTTAATTTAATTATTAGTAATTAAAGTTAATTCTGTTGGGGATCGTGCATGTATACGCAGCGGAAAACAAAAATTTTATGAAAAACCGTTTTTCATTAATGTAAACATTTTACATTATATTTATTTTATTTTATTGAAAATCATATTTTCAATATTACATGCATTAATTGATTTAATTCAAATCTATTAGAATCAATAATTCACCATTTAATTTAATTATCAAATAATTAAATATTTAATTCATGCATCCCATACTACACAAATTAAATCTAGCGCAATTATATTTATCATATAAATTAATTACTTCTAGCGCAACTATATTAATCATATTAATATATTACTTGTAGCGCAATTATATTAATCATATTAATATATTACAATTAATTACGCAGACATAATTAATTTGCCTCAAATTCACAATTAACATAATCTTATTTAATTCTAATCAACTTCAGTTTATGTAAACATCCGCACATAATTAATTTGCATTGACAATTAACATAATCATATTATTTGTACACATAATCAGTTTGCGTCAAATTGACAATTAAGATAATCATATTATTTAATTCGAATTAATTTGAATTTAATTGACATTTAAATTAATCACAATTAATTTTTCTTTATCAATAAGATAATCATATTATTTAATTCGAATTAATTTGAATTTAATTGACATTTAAATTAATCACAATTAATTTTTCTTTATCAATTAAAAATCCGCGCAAACATTAACAGTACATAGCGCAAACATTTAACGCAAACAATTAAATCTAAATTTAATCGTAAGTACCTCAGGGATTCATCGGACGAAACGAGGTTCGTCGGAAGTCGCGCGGATGCGACGCGGGGACGGCACGGGTCGTGTGCGGGGAGATTCGAGCGAGTGGCGGGGCTCTCGGCTGGACTCGTGTGTCACGGCTGGAGCGCACGGGCGCGACTCGGGCTGTGCTCGGGCGTTCCTTCGGCGTCTCTCGTCTAATCAGGTTTCACCTCGTATAGGTAATCCAACTTACGTATTGCACTAGAAACACGTAAGGGAGAATACGACGGGAAAAACGGGCCGGAAAAACGGTGCCGGAATCGGATTCCGGCGAGGGGAGGCGGCTGCCGGCGGCGGCACTAGGCGGCGGCGGGCGGCGGCTCCGGTTGTCGGCGGTCCTCCGAGGGAGGAGCCGAGGGGGCGGACGAGAGGGAGAGAGGAGAGGAGAGAAAGTGAGGCTAGGGTTTTGAGCTCTTCACTTTGGTGTGTTTATTCTCATGCCTATGGAGCTCCTTTTATAGGTGAAGAAAGGAGCTTGTTGGGCTCAAACCCTAATGGATCGGATCCATTAACCCTAGTCGGCCCAATACATTAGCCGTCATTACGTTTCTCCAAAATTGACAATCAATTTCATCTCCGAAAAATATAACGATTATATTTTCTTTCTCGTTTTAATTTTCTCATCAATATGAGATAAAAATAAAATTTTCCAATTTCACAAAATCGGAAAGCCCATTTCGGGGGTACTGCTAAATCGGGAAATTTCCCAAAATAGAAAGTGTACACCATTGTGTCCGTTTTCTTTAGCTCATTATTATTTCCAACTCATAATCACAATTATGAATCTCGGATTCAATCATATTGACCTCTGACTATATGTACTTAATTAACAGTTAATTAATACATGATCGTATTCAAGGATCGGTTTACACGAGAATGTGACCCTCAATGGTTCAGGTGTATAACTAGCCGTGGGCCCACAACATATTGTGATTCGAACAACATATTGTTCTTATTTCAACTACTCCCAAGAGTTTTAGATTAATAATCATATTATTTAATCTCCGAACAAGTCGGTGCCCAACGAATCAGTGACGAGCGTCTAGCAGCCACGCTTCACTAATTCCCTAGATACAAATGAAGTGCCTGCAAGAACCTTGTAATATAGTTAGCGTACAGTACGATCCCTCCGATACATATGTCCCGATCAAACTAGAGATATTGGTTAATCGAGATCTCTTGTTGAGTTTGATAACTGTGCGTACGTTCTAGGTTTCGTAAAATCCATTCGTGATTGATTCAGAGAAACACATTTCTCTAATCACCTCACTATTCAACTCTGGCCAGAGATTTCGGGACTACGAACCATCAGAACACACAGGACATCCATGATCTATATCAAGCGATCAGATCCCCTACTACCATGCACAGACTTCACATCAGATTTCGAACTGCACGAACATTGTCTCCTTTTTCGACTTACTCCCTTTCCAGGGAATCAGAGACACGTCACGATACAGCTAGTCCTCTGATGAAGTCACGGTGATGTCTGGGTCTTAAGGATTAATTGTGTACAACTATATTATGGAATTCTCTACTCGATCAGTGATAACCACTTAGAGATTCCAGGGAGAGGGGGTTCAGTGAACTCATCAACAGTGAGCACCCACTCAAGTATGTCGATATCCCAACACCGAGGCTCGAGATTAGCCCACATACACTAAGTGCTAGTCTCAAGGGGGAAAGGCCGGGTATCCTTGTTATTGGCGTAACCCATCGACTAGGAACTGAGTTTGACCAGTTACGTTGCGTTAACAGAATTATCTCTCGGTTTCCACAAAACCGAATTCATACAACATGTGTAACTGTACAGGACTATATCTATGATTCAACATTGGGAGCAGATATAGTATATGCCATTAATATAGGTTTCATTAATTAACGAAATAAACCGTTATATAACGGAATACGGTTAACCGCTCGGCCAACCGTTGGCTCGCCGGTCACCTATTCCAACAATCTCCCACTTGACCTAGAGCCAACTATCCATGAATCTTAGTCCCATTGACTCTCGATGTTTCTCGCGGACATCTTCAGATAAAGGCCTGGTACAGGGATCTACAAAGTTATCTTCCGAAGTGACACTCTCGACTCAGACGTCACCTCTGTCATTGATCTCTTAGATCACATGATATTATCTCTAGTACATGTTTGGACTTCTGATGAGATCTCGGTGCTACAGGACATCGTATAATCACAGTACAAGTTACTTGATTATTTGCGTCCGGAATTATAACCAACATTTGGATAAAGTTCCGTGTCCAAAACAGTCTCTTTTACAGCTTTAGATGCTGCAACATATTCAGGTTCTCGTGGTAGAATCATTAGTCGTTGCAGGAACCATTCCAGCATACGACACCACCTCTAAGCTCGAATATGAATCCCGATATCGACTTTTAGTCATCCACATCCGGTTGAAAACTAGAGTTCGTAAGTACCTCTAAATTCAACTCGGACCTCCCATAGACTAAGAACAATTCCTTAATGCTTTTGATTGCTAGTGCTCAAGGATTTCGTCCTTCACGACTTCAAATAAGTAGGTCTTGGGTTCGACTGATATTCACTTGTGACACTCACAACATTTATAATATCACGTCTAGTACACAGCATGCCATACATAATGCTCCCTAGTGCGGAGATATATGTGTTGTCCATTTCATCTCCTAGAATTCCATCAACATTACAGTCACACGAATTACGAGAGATGAACCCCATGGGACATAGGCAAGAATCTCTTCAGGATTCTTCCATGCTAAACCATTTCAGAAACAGTTTCTATGTACAAGGATTGAGAAGATTTTGCATTCTTCTAGATCTATATCTATAGTGACGTATCACAATACGTAGGATGCCTCTCCTCAAATCCTTTATTCGAGAAACGTGTGGATAACCGTGCTTTCGTTGACTGCAACATCACTCAATCATCCCTATGATTAGTATGTCATCAACGTACAACACTTAAATTTCACTGCGCTCCCACTAACCTTCTTGAATACAAGGTACCTTTAAGTTTTATACCAAGTCAACGCTTTGACTATTGTATTTAAAACACATGTTCCATTTTAGGGATGCTCGTTTCAATCCATAAATGGATCGCTGGAGTATGCAAACCTTTTGCTCCTTTCCAGAAAATATGAAGCCTTCCGGCTGCGCTACAACTCTTCCATAATATCACGTTCAAGGAAAGTAGGCCTCATATCTATTTTCCATATCTCATAGTCGTACTATGCAGAAATGGCCAGCAAAATTGTAATGGACTTAAGCATAGCGACTGATGGAAAGGTTACCTCATAAACAACACATTGTCTTTGAGTAACTTCTTTCGCCATCATCCTTGCTTTAAAGGTCACACCTTTATATATATACTCTCACGTCATAATTAATAGATCAATATGCAGCCTTTGGGAACGATTCCCTTTGGTGGATCTACCAAGGTCAAACCTTGTTGGAGTACATACAGTCCATTATGAATTTCATGGCAATAAGCCAATGTCCCATATTCGTATCCAATACGAATCAGTTGAAGTTTATTGGATCATATCCATTGTCAACTTTATCTTGATCATTATCAAGATGGAACCGTCTACCAGGTACCTTCCGAACATTTTCGGATTTACGAACCGATAGATGAAGAGGTATATTAGTGGTTTGTTGAATTGGTTCATCTCCAAGTACTTGTGTTTGAACTTCATAGTGTGGTTCATATTCTCGAACTATTTCGAGATTTACTATATTGCCTTTTCTATCGAATAGAAACTTCTTCTCTAAGAAGGCAACATTTCTTTAAACAAACATTTTGTTTTAGAAATATAGTAGAACATGTATCCTTGTGAATGTTCAGGATACCCCACAAAATGGCATAAGCCGGATCTACTATCCAACTTATCTCCCACTAGCTGCTTCACGCAAGCAGGATACGGGAGTGTCCAAGTTCATATGGTGTGGTTTTAACTGCTTTGGTGGTAACACTATTCAGCAAATGGACGACTGTCAAAAGTACAGGATTTTTACAGTTTCGTCGACAATTTGGTGAACCCCTTTGTGGATCGAACCATGTCCAACAAAGTTTGATTCCATCATTCGGACACTCAATACAATTAAGGAGTTCAAGACGGAGTCCATTGCTAGAGAATCGTATTCTCTTTTAGATAGTCAATAAGCTTGGTGCTTAAATATTTATTACCACGATCATATCGTAATATAGCAACCAAGTTGGTTTCCTACTTTGATGTCTAAAATTATTGAACACTTCAAAATTAGAGACGTGTACTTCATAAGTACATTTGGTAGTTGAAAACCACCCCCACCAGTAACACATTAGTGGATCACACATCTCCGTTTGGATCAAATCCAATAGATCTTCAACACACTCAACTAGCGTGCTAAAGTTGTGCGGGGATTTGACTTCTATCAATTGCTGATATTTTGGTTTAGTTCATTCTTGTTTATTTGTTTATCGTCTTTAGCAAATCATATTTGCTTTCTTTTGTATAAAGGAAATCGGATTTCCAAAACAAAATTAAAACCTTTACCTTCTATATCAAATATAGAAGTAAGATCTAATAATAGAACATTTCTATTAACAGCAGGTTTCTAAATTTAGACGAAACAAATAATCAATTGTTCAAAACAATAGAATAACTATAACCCAATACGAACCTTTGTCAGAACGTTTCTGCCTAAGGTATTTTAGCAGTTATGGCCCTATGGCCTTTATTCACACAACGATGGCAAGCGTCATCAACTCATTTGTTGACCTTGTTCTTAGTCGCCCTTCTAGTATCACCTTTATCCATCTTTACACTTAGACCGGAAACCATTTCCGTCATTTTCTTCAAGAAGAACACTTCTTTCATGAAGAAGCAATAATGAGAACAAATTTCTCGTATTGATGGTTGACTCTTTGATCAACATCTTGAACAACTTATCCATCGAAGGATCGAGCTTTGTTCATGTTGTAGTTCATAATGAACGATTCATAAGAACTAGAAATCCACTTCTCATAAGTGGCATTCCTCAGCAGTCAAAGGTTGAGTGAGATTATCAAATAATCTATTCTCAAGTACATAGAGGCACTCATCATTTTAAATCACAAGATTGAGATTCCAATTCAAATGGTTTTGGGCCAGTGAGTTTGGATTGGTCGAGTATCGATGTTACGGGATATCTTAGAGAATATTACTGAGAAATATTAAGAAGATTAACATTGAGATAATTCGTTATTAATGATTACAATTAAATGTTTGGTCTTTATCATTTAATTGCCTCCCACTAAATTTTTCGAATCCGCTATCCTCTAGCAGACAGACGGGAAAACTTATTTTTCCTTAGTTGGGCTTTATGTCCAATAGCGTGAATATAACCCGTAGTTAATCTAGCCCGATTACATTCACCTAAAGGTAGAAACATTTTCAATCACATCTCTATGTGACCCTAAAGATTACTTTTCCTCACCATGACGATGAACTACGTTAATCGTACCCTTCAAAGTCAACCATGTGTCAAGACCGACCTACCGATGTGAGAAGTGGAAGTTGGACTCCAATAAACGTGTGTAAGCCCATAGTTAATCTATCTGACCACACATATTTAAAAGAATCGTAGCTAACACCTCTCCATCTTATGTCAATAAATTACAGCTTAACTCACAAGCAGTACTCCCCGCTAACACGGCATACCATACTACTTGTAAGTGGCTTTCACATAATTTATTGTCGGTAGAAGGAAAGGAGAAAGAACGACACATCGGTTCTCCTTTAAGGCTTGATATACATTCTCGGGAGAGAATGGAGGAGTATAGGTTTGTTATCTCATCAGAATAATCGTTATACATTCTCAGGAGAGAATGAAGTGAGTGATCGATTGTTGATTCTTAACAACTATGTCCTCTATAGGTCATCCTAACGAGCACATACGATCATAACATATATCACAATATATATCTCACATAATTCACATAGCATTTAATCACAATTAAAACGAGGTATGTAAATTAAATGGTGCTCTATTAATTAACTTGATTTAACAATTAAATCAATTAATTAATCTATCACCTTGTTGATGGAATATTTAAATCTATTATTTAATTGGTCAATAAATAATTTCACTAAATTAAATATTGATACTTCCTTTCTATTTCAATTTATTAATATCTTAATAATCAAAACGTGATGTCTCGTAAGTGAAACTCGAAGTTTCTAACCAGCGATTCATCATGCGAGCGACCCTATCTCCCATAAATGGGGGAGCCGAGCAGACCATCGAATCATGCCATCAAATGGCTCGATGTCTCTAATTTGTTTTAACAAAAACAAGTCTAGATGAATCACTCCCCGAGGTGCATTCATGTTCGATATTGAATTGTTACTTGATAACAAATTAGTCATTGTTTCAATCTATTTGATAAAAATAAATATCTTAATAGAAACAACTAAGTCTCAATTAAACAACATTAAATCAATCAATTCAACAAACAGCATGCTTAAGGCGATTATATTCATAGACAATTAATCAATTTCACAACCTACGCTCGGATACCACTGTTGGGGATCGTGCATGTATACGCAGCGGAAAACAAAAATTTTATGAAAAACCGTTTTTCATTAATGTAAACATTTTACATTATATTTATTTTATTTTATTGAAAATCACGTTTTTCATTAATGTAAACATTTTACATTATATTTATTTTATTTTATTGAAAATCATATTTTCAATATTACATGCATTAATTGATTTAATTCAAATCTATTAGAATCAATAATTCACCATTTAATTTAATTATCAAATAATTAAATATTTAATTCATGCATCCCATACTACACAAATTAAATCTAGCGCAATTATATTTATCATATAAATTAATTACTTCTAGCGCAACTATATTAATCATATTAATATATTACTTGTAGCGCAATTATATTAATCATATTAATATATTACAATTAATTACGCAGACATAATTAATTTGCCTCAAATTCACAATTAACATAATCTTATTTAATTCTTATGTAAACATCCGCACATAATTAATTTGCATTGACAATTAACATAATCATATTATTTAATTCTAATCAACTTGAATTGTGCAATTAAATTAATCAAATTAATTAATTACACATATATAATTAATTACGTAAACATGTACACATAATCAGTTTGCGTCAAATTGACAATTAAGATAATCAATTAATTTTTCTTTATCAATTAAAAATCCGCGCAAACATTAACAGTACATAGCGCAAACATTTAACGCAAACAATTAAATCTAAATTTAATCGTAAGTACCTCAGGGATTCATCGGACGAAACGAGGTTCGTCGGAAGTCGCGCGGATGCGACGCGGGGACGGCACGGGTCGTGTGCGGGGAGAGTCGAGCGAGTGGCGGGGCTCTCGGCTGGACTCGTGTGTCACGGCTGGAGCGCACGGGCGCGACTCGGGCTGTGCTCGGGCGTTCCTTCGGCGTCTCTCGTCTAATCAGGTTTCACCTCGTATAGGTAATCCAACTTACGTATTGCACTAGAAACACGTAAGGGAGAATACGACGGGAAAAACGGGCCGGAAAAACGGTGCCGGAATCGGATTCCGGCGAGGGGAGGCGGCTGCCGGTGGCGGCACTAGGCGGCGGCGGGCGGCGGCTCCGGTTGTCGGCGGTCCTCCGAGGGAGGAGCCGAGGGGGCGGACGAGAGGGAGAGAGGAGAGGAGAGAAAGTGAGGCTAGGGTTTTGAGCTCTTCACTTTGGTGTGTTTATTCTCATGCCTATGGAGCTCCTTTTATAGGTGAAGAAAGGAGCTTGTTGGGCTCAAACCCTAATGGATCGGATCCATTAACCCTAGCCGGCCCAATACATTAGCCGTCATTACGTTTCTCCAAAATTGACAATCAATTTCATCTCCGAAAAATATAACGATTATATTTTCTTTCTCGTTTTAATTTTCTCATCAATATGAGATAAAAATAAAATTTTCCAATTTCACAAAATCGGAAAGCCCATTTCGGGGGTACTGCTAAATCGGGAAATTTCCCAAAATAGAAAGTGTACACCATCGTGTCCGTTTTCTTTAGCTCATTATTATTTCCAACTCATAATCACAATTATGAATCTCAGATTCAATCATATTGACCTCTGACTATATGTACTTAATTAACAGTTAATTAATACATGATCGTATTCAAGGATCGGTTTACACGAGAATGTGACCCTCAATGGTTCAGGTGTATAACTAGCCGTGGGCTCACAACATATTGTGATTCGAACAACATATTGTTCTTATTTCAACTACTCCCAAGAGTTTTAGATTAATAATCATATTATTTAATCTCCGAACAAGTCGGTGCCCAACGAATCAGTGACGAGCGTCTAGCAGCCACGCTTCACTAATTCCCTAGATACAAATGAAGTGCCTGCAAGAACCTTGTAATATAGTTAGCGTACAGTACGATCCCTCCGATACATATGTCCCGATCAAACTAGAGATATTGGTTAATCGAGATCTCTTGTTGAGTTTGATAACTGTGCGTACGTTCTAGGTTTCGTAAAATCCATTCGTGATTGATTCAGAGAAACACATTTCTCTAATCACCTCACTATTCAACTCTGGCCAGAGATTTCGGGACTACGAACCATCAGAACACACAGGACATCCATGATCTATATCAAGCGATCAGATCCCCTACTACCATGCACAGACTTCACATCAGATTTCGAACTGCACGAACATTGTCTCCTTTTTCGACTTACTCCCTTTCCAGGGAATCAGAGACACGTCACGATACAGCTAGTCCTCTGATGAAGTCACGGTGATGTCTGGGTCTTAAGGATTAATTGTGTACAACTATATTATGGAATTCTCTACTCGATCAGTGATAACCACTTAGAGATTCCAGGGAGAGGGGGTTCAGTGAACTCATCAACAGTGAGCACCCACTCAAGTATGTCGATGTCCCAACACCGAGGCTCGAGATTAGCCCACATACACTAAGTGCTAGTCTCAAGGGGGAAAGGCCGGGTATCCTTGTTATTAGCGTAACCCATCGACTAGGAACTGAGTTTGACCAGTTACGTTGCGTTAACAGAATTATCTCTCGGTTTCCACAAAACCGAATTCATACAACATGTGTAACTGTACAGGACTATATCTATGATTCAACATTGGGAGAAGATATAGTATATGCCATTAATATAGGTTTCATTAATTAACGAAATAAACCGTTATATAACGGAATACGGTTAACCGCTCGGCCAACCGTTGGCTCGCCGGTCACCTATTCCAACAAATTCGTGGACATACGATATCTTAAACACGGGGAAAGTCGTATATGTAATTCGGCGGAATTATTATTGTTGAAATAATATAAATTAATTATTGGGAATTCAATTATAATTTTATAGTGGAATTAATTATAATTAAAATTGTGGAATTTAATTAAGGTTTGCCTTTTAGGACGCCGAGTTAATTAAATTGCAATTTAGCCTAATAATTAATTTCCATAAGGTCCCTGGTGTAGCTCTATAAATACCTCACCCTCTCTTTCTCTAAACCTAAGAAACGCCGCTATTTTATTTTTGCGGAGAAAAATAAATTGTTAGCGCAATTATTTTTCTGTAAAAATAAACAGATTAGCGATGTTATTATTTTCTGGAGAAATTAATTGCTAGCGCAATTATATTTCTGAGACAGAAGATCAAAACATAACTTAAGCCGCTATAATTAATTCTGCAGAGAAAATAAAAGCTTGCGCAATTATTTTTTCTTTGCTTAATTAATTTAGATTAGCGCAGTAATAATTCTGTAGAAATAATTTTGCTTGCGCAAATATTTTTCTGAGACAGAGGATATTATTACTACGGTGGGTTCAAGAGAGAAAGGAGAAGAGGAAGGTTCAGCGGATCGTTGCCCACTCAACGGCTGAACGTCGGGGATAGAGACATACACCGGAAGGCTTCGTGGTCTCAACAATTCGGCTTCTCCGAATCACGCGACAAAGGTATGGAATCGAAACCCTTATTCCGCATACGTTTCGATTTCTATTTCGTTGAAAATACATCGGATGTAAGTTCGGGTTCCGGATCTCGTGGATCGTATTCCTCGATTACTGGGGGTTCTAGGACCTCCGGATTGGTAGTCGGATGAGGAAAAACGACCCGGAAACGAGCCCGGAACAGCAGGTCGCGCTGCTGTTCGCGCCTGCTGAAGGACAAACGGCGACCGCCGTTTTAGAAACGGCGACCGCCGTTTCGCTGTTTTTCGGGCAGCCAGGTCCGGTTAGCGCGGTTGTCCTTCGGGGCAATGGCTGGGCGTGAATCGGGACACGGGCTGGCACGTGAACGGAGTAACGGACCTGGGGGTCGACTGGGAGCGTTCGGATGTTCGAGTGATCGAACGGACACGTCCCGGGTAGTCGATTTCCAACAATTGGTATCAGAGCCGGTTTTGTCGATTCGTTGTATTTTTGCGAGATTTGTTTTGCAGGTTCGAACCCGGTTATTATGGCCAACGTTGTGATTGTATGTTGTGCTTTAATTTGTGGTTTTGATTAAACTCTCGGGCTTGTCGAGATTGTTTTTGTTTTGGAAAAACGATGCTTGTTTGTAATAGATAAAAACGACGGGTTGAGTCGTTAGGTTTATTTATTTTTCGTTGTATCCGGGACATGTATAGGGTCGATCACCTTGTATAGGATCGATGCCGGATTTAGTAAGTTTATTCTTGTAATTTTTCTTACTAATTTTGGTGGATCGAGACGAGATCAAAACACGGAGGAACGAGGATCGAGGAGAGCGAACCGGCAACGGGCAGCCATCGAACACACCCCGTGTTCGCGACGGGCAGCAGCGGGGCTGGGGTTCGTTCGACCCCACGGACGACTCAACGAGGCTCGAGACGAGGCTCCAGTGGGAGGAGTTCGTCTCTTGACCTTCGAGCGAGTCGGTGGTGGACCGAGATCGAGACGAGCAACGAGATGAAGTTCCAAGAGACGTGCATTGGAAAATATTTAAGGCCATAATAATCGGGGCCACGTTAATTGCTTTTTATGTGATTTACGTGTTTATTATTATGCTTAAATTATTTATGCATGTTATCCCTTATCGTAAAATACTAAGTGGGAGAGGGATTGGAAACAATCCCGCGGTCTCCATTCTCTGTTTTGAATGTGATGTGTATTTGACTTACGAGTTGGCTTTAGTGTCATCCTCCCTATCGGATAAAGTCGATACACGGATATCACTGGATCAAAATTCGAATTTAAAATCCACTTATAAAATTGAACAATTATATTTCTCAAAAGCAATGCCTAATCTGTCATTCAAAGACTAATTTCAACTCGACTCATTCTCACCCCGGGGAGTGGAATGGAGCCAAAGCGCTTGGTTATGTCGATGACACAGATTAGAGACTTTCGAGTCATTCGATGACTAGATCGATTGTCTGATTGGCTCCCTCACTTTGTGAGAGATAGGGCTCAATTGCATGATTGATCGCTGGTTAGAAACTTCGAGTTTCACTTACGAGATATCAAGCTTTGATTAATAAAATTGTGAAATTTAATAAATGTAAGAGTCAATTAACAAAGTTGTTTGTTTTAGTAAACGTCCACACTATCGTGGCTTGCTAAATGGAAACGGTACTTTGGGTTAATTAAGATTCTATGAAATTTAAATAAGTGAGATTCAATTAATAAAGTTGTTTGTTTTAGTAAACGTCCACAAGAACGTGGCTTGCTAAATGGAAACGGAACTTTGGGATTAATTGAGGCTCGACAGTTATAGAAAGTCGTGGAGGACCGCATGTCAACGTAAACGTCCACAAGAACGTGGCTTGCGGTGGACATGTAGTTCCCGAGCGGTGGACTTAGTACTGAGAAATGGTATACACTTAGGTACGCTTTATAGTATCCTCCCCATCGGAGTCATTGCTATGATGATGTACGACCGAAGTGAAATCCAATCATAAAAACATTTGGACTGGTAAACGTCCACAAGAACGTGGCTTGCTCTGTCTGATGGGATTTTGGAAATGATTGGTAGTTTAATGATATCACTTGAGGGAAATGATATCGAATTAAACTCATTGTTTGTTTTATATGGTATTATTCCCATTAAAAGTCAACAAACTCACTGAACCTGATTTTATAGATTTGAAAAGAAACTTGGACATTGTCCTAACTGCAGAGGAGTACAAATATGTACTCCAAGTCAATTGACCTGCTGAACCAAATGATGCTTCCACTACTGAGGAAAGGAAGCTCATTGGAAATGGATCAAGGCTATGAGATGACGCGGAGCAACATTATGACTTTCATGTCAAATGTGCTGCGACATCAGGATCATGTCATGACTATTACCTATGATATGATGCTTAACCTCAAGAAGTTTTTGGTTATCAGGACAGGACAGCCAGACAAAGTGAAATGAGGCAACTCATGACGGCCATCATGTCGGAAAGAACGCCCGTGAGGGATCACGTTCTTAGAATGATGGGCTATCTTAATGAGATAGAGATTCTGGGAACAATTATCAATGGGGTAACCCAGGTTGATTTTGTGCTCCAGTCTCTGCCGAGAAGTTTTGAGCAGTTCCGCCTAAAATATAACATGGATAAGAGGTCTTATTCAATGGCGTAGCTCCTGGTTGAACTTCAAGCGGCTGAGGGAATCTTTAATGGCTCTCAAAACACTTGTGGCTGAGAAATTGGCTCTTCCTAGGCCTTCGGGCGGCAAAAGGAAGAAGAAGAAAATACGGAAACCCAGTGGGCCTAATATATCTGGACCACGGAATGGGAAAAGCAAGCCCAATGGGTAAGTGCTTCCGTTGTAAGCAGTTTGGATACTGGGAGTTTGATTGTCCTCTCAAAGCAACTAGAAGTTAACTTCTCCTTAGTCACCGAAACATGTTTAGTGGTGTTATCTACCAGTACCTGGTGTGTGGATACGGAAACCACTAATCATGTCTGCATTCAAATGCGGGGGTTCCAGGAAACCCGGAGACTTAGAAAGGAAGAAGCAGTAACCTACATGGGCAATAATGTTAAGGTAACAGCCTTTGCAGTGGGAGATGTTAAATGTTTTAACGGTAGGATTTTAGTTCTAATAAATTGTCTTTATGTGCCGGCATTTAGAAAGAAATTTCATTTCGGATTTCTAAGTTGGCTTAGAATAGATATTCCGTTTCTTTAGTAAACGGGGATATTATCTATTCTGGTATATTGATAGACAATTTAATACTAAATCCGTATTCTTCCACGATGCAACAGACCGGAGCTAATAACACAATGTCGAACCCCAATAAGAGTAAAGATCCTTCTAGGATAAATCAAATGTACTTATGGAATCTTAGGCTAGATCATTTTAACTTGAGTACGATTCAAAGGGTGAAAGCTGATGGACTACTCAGCCAGGTTGAAGGAAAGGACCTTCCAACCTTCGAATCATACTTGGAAGTTTTAATGACCGAGCAACCCTTTACGGTTAAAGGGAAAAGATCCAAGAAAGTACTAGAGTTGATTCGCTCTGATATATGCAGACCTCTTTGAGGAGTAAGGCATATTTATCAGAAAATGGGATTAACTCCCAACAGACTACACCATTTATGCCTCGGCAAAATAATGTGTTGTAAAGAAGGAATATGACTCTTATAGATATGGGAAAGTAGACATTCGGAGTTACCTAAATCGTTTTTGGGATATGGCTTGGAAACAGCGGCGTTTATCCTGAACTTGATTCCTTTGGAAACTTGTACTGATATTCGGTTGTTTATAGGATACCCTAAGAAAACGAATTGAGATATGTAATATAGTCCAAAGGACCAGATGTTAATTGATTGCATCAATGTTCGGTTCTTAGACATGGACTATATATATGCAAGATCACAAGCCAAGAGTAGAGTAATACTTAATGTGCTTAGAGGGACTGATCAAGACTTAGAACCAGCCTAACTGAGTAGTTCACTACTATAATCTTTAGTCACTAAAGATACATCGGAGCGTCCTCGTAGTGGGAGGGTTGTTAGACAACCCAACAGGTTCATGTTTATAGGTGAGTCTTCGGACTTGTTACCTGGAGAACATGAAGCCGAACCCTGGATCTATGACGAGACGCTGAAAGATCAAGATGCTCAGTCTTGGCAAAAGTCGATCCAGATTCTTTTGTCTTCACATGGAAGATGGAAGTCAAGACAGATTTCCTAAATCGAAATCTTGACGGGGCCATCTGTGTGGGACAGCCAGAGAGATTCATCGAAAAGAGCCAAGAGCATTCGGTAAGCAAGCTTAATCAATCTTAGGATTGAAGAAAGCTTCAAGATCTTGGACACATGCGGACCTATGAGAAAATCCATTTCATGGATTCATTCAAGGCATGTTTAGGTCCTGAGTGTAATAAAGAAGTGACAGAAAAGATGTGGTGTTTTCTCATTCTTTATGTAGACGACATCCTTCTAAATTGGCAACAATATGAAAGATGTTATCGGACATAAATGGATGGTTGTCCGAGTAATTCAATGTAAGAGACTTAGGAGAAGTCGGGAATGTTCTTGGGATCAAAGTAATAAATGATCGCCAGAAAAGAACATAGAACTTATCTCGAGCCTCATACATAAATACAATTCTTACTCGTTGCAGCATACAAAATTCCAAGAAAGGTCTTCACCTTTTAAATGTGGAATTCGTCTATCTAAAGTTTTGTGTCCGACACAATAAAGGAGATAGATGAAGAGTAAGCAGTTCCCTGCACCTTAATGGTGGGAAGCTTAATGTATGTAATGCTATGCACGAGACTGATATCTACTATGCCGTGGGCATGGTGGTGAGATATCATAGTAATCCTGGAAAGGATCACTCGACTGATGTAAAGAACATGTTTAGGTTCCTGCAGAGGACCAGGAATTATGTTCTGAGTTACAAAGCAGTCAAGTTGTTTCTTTTGGATTACATAGAATTGGATTTCCAAATCAAACAGGGACAGTCGAAAGTCGAAGTCAGGCTATGTGTTCTCACTGTGAAGTGGAGCAGTCACATGGAAGAATGTAAAGCAGCGATGCATTACGGACTCTACCATGGAAACTGAAAGGATAACGGCCTCTGAGGCAGTTAAAAGGTCAGTGTGGCTCCAGAACTTCCTAAGGGACTTAGATGTGGTTTCTAGTTTACCCAAAGCTATTTTGAATAGCGGTATTGGCAAACTTGAAATGCCACGAGTCCAAAGTGGGAGATAACACGTAGAGCGCAAGTACCACCTGATTCGAGAGATCGTCTAGTAAGACGATGCAGTTGTCACCTAGATAGCATCGAGAGGATTGCCTGGTAAACCCGTTCACAGAGGCACTTCCAGCGAAAGCGTTGGGTAGGCGTGATGAGGTTATGGGAATCTGATGTTTGGGAGAGGGCGACTAGACTTTTAGTATAAGTGGGAGATTGATGGAGTTGTATTCTAAATGTCTAGTTTAGTGCAAATACGGAACTCCTTATCTATACCTTAATTCGAGATATGATTCAAGCATGATTGCATTTAATGCAATAGTCCTTGATGTATACGTTGTAGACAGTATGGCGTGAGGAGACACGCGGAAGATCATACTGTCGGTTACTCGTATACTATCGAACAGTAGCTCACGACTTAGATGGACAGGGACAATCCATCGGTACGTCGTAGTGTGACTGGTAGATAGTCGGTCTTGACTATCATGTTACACTCGTACACTTGGTGTATTGAGCAGGACCACGGGAGGGCGTTCGATTTATACTAATCGCAGTAATCGAACTAGACCTCAGATATTACGGATATACGAATTCCTAATCCCTATATAATTATAGGTGCGTGTGTCCAGTTCTCGGTTCTTTGACTTACTAGTGAGTGAGACTAATTGATTAGTCAATATTCTCGGTAAATTGGGAATCAGAATTGTACACACGGCATGCTATAGATTATAGACAGGAAACCGTGTCCCATTTATTGGGTTGATGATGTCCCCGAGATGAGCTCATAAAGTTTATCATGTAAACCCTGCAGGTGGATTCGTTCCACATGATAATAAGGATGAGTGGTACTAGTCTCGGATAACAAGAAACGGGTTAATTTAATTATTAGTAATTAAAGTTAATTCGTGGACATACGATATCTTAAACACGGGGAAAGTCGTATATGTAATTCGGCGGAATTATTATTGTTGAAATAATATAAATTAATTATTGGGAATTCAATTATAATTTTATAGTGGAATTAATTATAATTAAAATTGTGGAATTTAATTAAGGTTTGCCTTTTAGGACGCCGAGTTAATTAAATTGCAATTTAGCCTAATAATTAATTTTCATAAGGTCCCTGGTGTAGCTCTATAAATACCTCACCCTCTCTTTCTCTAAACCTAAGAAACGCCGCTATTTTATTTTTGCGGAGAAAAATAAATTGTTAGCGCAATTATTTTTCTGTAAAAATAAACAGATTAGCGATGTTATTATTTTCTGGAGAAATTAATTGCTAGCGCAATTATATTTCTGAGACAGAAGATCAAAACATAACTTAAGCCGCTATAATTAATTCTGCAGAGAAAATAAAAGCTTGCGCAATTATTTTTTCTTTGCTTAATTAATTTAGATTAGCGCAGTAATAATTCTGTAGAAATAATTTTGCTTGCGCAAATATTTTTCTGAGACAGAGGATATTATTACTACGGAGGGTTCAAGAGAGAAAGGAGAAGAGGAAGGTTCAGCGGATCGTTGCCCACTCAACGGCTGAACGTCGGGGATAGAGACATACACCGGAAGGCTTCGTGGTCTCAACAATTCGGCTTCTCCGAATCACGCGACAAAGGTATGGAATCGAAACCCTTATTCCGCATACGTTTCGATTTCTATTTCGTTGAAAATACATCGGATGTAAGATCGGGTTCCGGATCTCGTGGATCGTATTCCTCGATTACTGGGGGTTCTAGGACCTCCGGATTGGTAGTCGGATGAGGAAAAACGACCCGGAAACGAGCCCGGAACAGCAGGTCGCGCTGCTGTTCGCGCCTGCTGAAGGACAAACGGCGACCGCCGTTTCGCTGTTTTTCGGGCAGCCAGCTCCGGTTCGCGCGGTTGTCCTTCGGGGCAATGGCTGGGCGTGAATCGGGACACGGGCTGGCACGTGAATGGAGTAACGGACCTGGGGGTCGACTGGGAGCGTTCGGATGTTCGAGTGATCGAACGGACACGTCCCGGGTAGTCGATTTCCAACAGCATGTTTGAAGGTCATCTGAAGAAGTGCAACGAAAATATATAAGGTCATAAGTGAGCTAGATTTTATTGAGTTCATACCACGGAGTTTGTGAAAACTTACAAAATAGTTTGGGGGTAAAATTACGAAGGATTCCTTAGGCCACTTTTCCTTTTCCATTTTTAACAACATGTAACTGCAGAAGATAGTTATCACCTGATATAAAAATACTAGTTGGTAAGTATATAAAATTTATTTCTGAATTATACTACTATATACCTTAAATTTGCAATGGTTACCTCTTCGTCGAAGTCCCAATCCACGTTTTCAATGTCAAGAAATGTTTTCCGTTTCACGGTAATTTGCGTGCCACTGAAATTTACACAATCGACAGAACATTTGGTCCGTTTGGATGGTCTCAGAAACGACCGATATGCTTTTACAACGGCTTCAAGTCCTTCACTGGGAAAAAGTGGTGTCTCACCGTGAGTTTGGGGAGCATTTTTCGCCGCTTCAGGCTTACGAGTTCTCAGCCTACGGGGAGAAACAATTGGCCTACCAACATGTTCGCACGCATCTGTGGGATTCACTGTGAGCTGATCGGTGGGATCAGCTGCGTTTGATGAACTGTCGAGATCAACCGCCGCCAAGTGATCAGCTACAGCGGTTGTCGAGGCTACGTCACTGGCCACATCAGCTACCATCCCAGTATCAACTGTTGGCGATAGGTCAATGTTTTCTTGGACTTCTCCGGCAGGGAGTGTCGGTTCTAGGACACTGGCTTCATCTGCTGAAAGTTGTCCAACAATAGACATCACTAAGTCGCTGGGATCAGTGGTTTGGCCGACTTCGACGGTATCAGAAACATGGACTGTGAATATTTGGCCGACTTCGACGGTATCAGAAACAGGATCTTGCTCCGGTTGAACGTGGTTTTTTTCGACTTCTCCGGCAGCAACTGTCTGATTTTGGACGTTGGCTTCTCCGGCAGCCTCACTCGCTGTATTATTGTCTGATGTGATCAGCGATACAGGTCGACGCAGATCTCCCGGCGACTCATGCAGAGACGCGCTCTCATGAAGTTGTTGTGGAGTGATGCCTTTAATCCGCTCAAAGATATATCCAGCAAAATCTGCAATCAATCCCTCATCAGACAAAATCCGTTCATGCTCGGCTCTCAATTTGGCCCTCAAAAGCCCAGTCAGTCGTCTGTCCAACTCAGAAACATCTTCATGCGGGCAACAAAGTGTACGCCAACAACACACGGGCCTACAACACACATGCCCACTTGGACCAGGAGTACTCTGCTCAGAAGCACGTTGTCTGCGTGATCTAGAAACGTGCATTTCAATATCCGTGGCTGCAGCACGCTTTTTCGAAGAAGGCTTCTTGGTTTGTGTAATTTGCTTCTCCGGATTTTGTTTGGCTTTGATTGCATTACCACCATTGCGTACTGGGCGATTGTACTCAACATGAAATGGTCTGTCATGTACAGAAAGGTAACACGGCTCATTTTTCTCTTCATCAATAGGAATCAAGGTTTCATGAACAACTTCAATCTGAAACTTATCAACACAGAGTATTAATATTCCACCGCGTGAAACAAATACTATTACTAGCAAAATATAAGTAGGAGTAGATGGTTACGTACCTCTCCTTGGAAGAAAAGATCATCGCAATCAGTCTTTGTTGTAGATGTACTCCACATCAAACAACGTGGCACTTTCATATTCGGATCACGTTGACCACATAACTGACCGATATTCGGAACGGACTCGAACATCCAAATTATAAAAGCCCAACTGGGGCCATAGACGTGGTACGAAGTTTTTTCTGCTAATTCAGGGTCCATCGCTGTTGTTTCGAGGTAGTAGCTCAGAGCCTGGTAGGAATAAGCGCCCCATGGAAAACTCTGCCACTTTTCCGGCTCATCCACTAATGCCCATGCCCAGTCCTCGACATACATTTCAGCGGATCGACAAAGAAAGAAGGAATAGTAGACGATGAGATGGCGACTTTAATGTAATCCTCCAACGAGGCAGGTTGTTCGCCATCGAAGAGTTGTTTGGCCGCAAATAACTTGTGTAGATCATTGCTTCTTACACGCTTCCCACCGAATAGCCGCTTATTTAAGCTACCTGGAGCAGACTGGGGTGTGGCATGGATGTCAAATTCATCGTAGTTGCCGAAATTCAGTCCCGTTACAATGGCATAAGCGGCGGGTGTGAGTTTCGCAGTCTTACCACCGACGTAGAACCAATGCTCCTTCTCCGGTATTGACGGACCTGACAACTCTCGACATACGAGGTGGTGCAAAAAATTAGTGCTTGATTTGGCAGTAAATCTTATTCCCAGAACACTTTTCATGTAAGGCAGCGCAAAAAAATCGCGAACTGCGACGGCATCACCCCCGATATCTTTTATTGTCTTCGTGATCAGTTTCAGAACTTTGTAGCGAGTATACAAATTGAGACTTAAAGTGACCGACTGCAGATTGGTTGGTCTCTTCCATTCAAATCCAGACTGAAATATGAAATAAATAAATAAGTATTAAAGGATAAAAAATGAGAAATATAACGACACGGTGAAATTACACCGTAAGAAAAAAAAACCATAGAATATCAAGGTGTAAATTCACCGTGAACATACAAAGCTGTGTTCTTCCACGGTGAACATTACACACGACCTTGAACATATGGTGAATATGTTTTTCCACGGTTTACTTTATACACGGTGTTTGTACACCGTGAAATAAAACACTGTCGTGGATCGTGCTCGTACAAGACCGTAAGTACACATACACCGTGAAATAAAACACTGTCGTGGACCGTGCTCGTACAAGACCGTATGTACACATACACCGTGAAATAAAACACTGTCGTGGACCGTGCTCGTACAAGACCGTAAGTACACATACACCGTGAAATAAAACACTGTCGTGGATCGTGCTCGTACAATACCGTAAGTACACATACACCGTGAAATAAAACACTGTCGTGGACCGTGCTCGTACAAGACCGTAAGTACACATACACCGTGAAATAAAACACTGTTGTGGATCGTGCACGTACAAGACCGTAAGTACACATACACCGTGAAATAAAACACTGTCGTGGATCGTGCTCGTACAAGACCGTATGTACACATATACCGTGAAATAAAACACTGTCGTGGACCGTGCTCGTACAAGACCGTAAGTACACATACACCGTGAAATAAAACACTGTCGTGGACCGTGCTCGTACAAGACCGTAAGTACACATACACCGTGAAATAAAACACTGTCGTGGATCGTGCACGTACAAGACCGTAAGTACACATACACCGTGAAATAAAACACTGTCGTGGATCGTGCTCGTACAAGACCGTAAGTACACACGGTAAATGTACACCGTTAGATGAATCATAGTCGTAAATTGACAAGACCGTAAGTAGACACGGTGTATGTCACCCGTGAGATATATCACCGTCTTAAACTCTACCGTGATAATACACGGTGATAAAACTCACGGTTGAACCGTCGTCTACTAGAACTGACACACAAACGCATGCGAAAAAATTGTAGAGAGCAATAAACCATTAACCATTTTAAAATGTCGGAAACAAAAACCCTATCTTGAAAGGATATACCAATATCAAATTACAATCGAATGATTTACAAACATCAAAGCTCGAATAATCGAAAGTTCGAAAGCTAGGGTTATGGACTTACCGGAGGTTGAGCGCGATTGTCTGGGTTGTCCATGTTGTCACTGCTTGCCATAATGATGATCGTCGGAGACGGAGTTGAATAGTTGATACGATAACGGTCGGGGCTGGTGTTTCACCGTGGCGGCGCTCGTCGTGCGTGTGAATTTCAAACGTCGAAAATTGATTTTGTGGGGCAACTTTATTTTTCTGATATTCTTTTTGTTATTTTGTAATATTCGATTTGTTTTTTGTGAGAAAAGATAACTTTTGAGGGCACTTAAGTCTTTTCATTCAAATTTGCCTACTTAACTTACATTTTTATGGACGGGGCTTCAGAACTTGTATACTCTTATGCTTTGGCCTTTAAATGCCTCCGCCCCTTAATTTTTTGACAAATTAAATTGACTTCACACAAAAAAGAACGCTAGAAGTAAGCTTTTTTAAGTACAATTTACAAAACGACAATCAAGACAATTTATTTTTTAAAATAAATTTAAAACACTAAAATCAAACTATTTTACGAGATTTATCTCAAATAATGTGTGTATTTTATTGAAACCGAGAGGTGGCTTCGTCAAATTTCTAAAACTAAGGGTAAACGCGTTTCCTTCTCCTCGTCCGCGAACCAAACAAATACAAAATCTCTAACAGGCGTTTCCCCAATCCACACCCACAGTCGTAGCGATGCACGAACCTGAACTCCATGATCTGTCGGATGATGGCGACTATGCCGCATCGATTCAACAGGTGATCTTTTTAAGGCGAACGCGTCGTTCACTTGATTTGTAGCTTTATTGCTCAATAATTGTTGATTCGACAAGTTTTGCAGGATTTAATTGAATGATTGTTTTTTTATTTATTTCGTGTGATGTTATTAATATGTTGTCTGAAGCCAATTGTTATTATGATTATTCGTTTATATTTGATTCAAAACTATGTTTGTTGTTAGGGCTCTGCCGGCATAGTCCGGAGTGACAGTCGTAAAAGAAGCTCATCGAGCGAGCTGGAGGGCGCAGAGATTGTGTATACGAAGGACAATGTGACGATTCATCCAAGTCAGTATGCTTCTGAGAGAATCAGTGGTCGGTTGAAGTTGATTAAGCAAGGGAATGATATTTTCATGGTACTACCCTTTCATTTCGTTTCCAGAAGATGAAATTTGTGTGATTTGTAATGTCACGTTTGTCAGTTGTTTTCTTATTTAGAAATATAGATATTTGTGCTTGAATTTTATTGTAGTGATGATTTGCTAACTTAATATTGTGCTCATCCCACAAGTTTCCCTATCAAAATTGAAACATTGTTGTTTTGAATTTGAAGGAATTAGTCGATATGGGGAATAAGAGAAGGAAGCATTTGTTGCAGCTACACTAGATGTTGGGACAATTCCCTCATAAAATCATCCATTAACTACTTTTAGCTTTAGCTTTATCTGAAAAATGTTTACTAATTACACTTCATAATCTAATCAAAATAGGAGTAATGCTTTTCTCCATCATATAATTACGTTATGTTTTCACTTTCCAGGTGGTACATGAGAAGCTCCTGAAAGATTAAATTATCATTTTTTTGTTTTTCATAACTAGTGTATTCTATACTAAATCTCACAATTTTTTTTAATGTAGACGTGGATTCCTTACAAAGGCCAGTGTTCAAATGCTAGGTTGTCTGAGAAGGGTAGATCTCAGTTATTGTATTTTTTCTTATTTGATGCTACCAGTTTATTTTCCCACTGGAAACTCATACTATATCCACTGTTTTGATGCAGATAAGAATCTGTACACTATAAGGGCAGTACCATTTTCTGATATTCGTTCCATACGTAGGCACACTCCGACACTGGGTTGGCAGTATATTATTGTAGTTATGTCATCAGGTAATTATATCATGAACTTCTTATTTCTCCGACACCCCTATGGATTAAATATTTTATTCTATGTATCGTGTGATCAACTGTCACTCCTAGCATTTCCAATACCTAATTCCATCTTAAATTTTTTATGATATTATTTTCGTTCAGTTGAAGCCTTGAATGTGAAATCTGTTGAGTTGAGTTGTGTAGCTACTGATGATTTTATGGCTGAAAGTGAAAGATGCCGAATTGTTTTTTATGAACTTAGTCGTAGGTTCTAGAATTGATCCTTGATAAAAGAATGTGTTCTTTTTAGTTGGGTTCATGAAATATGCATATTTTTGATTCCTAATTTAATGGATGAAGTCATTTCTATATTTTTGTAATATATCCTTCGTATTTATGCTTGGTTCTAGAATTGATCCTTGATAAAAGAATATAATGATCTTGACAAATCATATCGATTAGGTTCGAATTTCGCCAAGCAACTTAAGGGATGGAATTTTAGTATTATCAGGGGATATAGGAAACATGATAGGTGGGGATTTGTCTGTATTCACAGTTCAAAACAATCTAAATTCTCAACCATGTTCCGTGTTATGCTTTGGATCTGGCATTGATCAGTTTAAATGACATTATTATAATCCATAGGTGTTTTCTTCATACTTGTTTTGCTGAGATTGTCTAATCATTAAAGTTTATGTGAATCTAATTTCCTTAACTTGTACTCTCTCTGTCCCAGAGAATTATGGACCTTCTCTGGGCACATTAATTATGAAAAATGTTACTTTTTGACTTTTTGACCAAAAAGTAATTGTAAAAATTGTACTTTTAAGTTCAAAAAGTATAGTAGTTATGAGTAAAATGTAAAAAGTAAGTTAAAAAATAGGGGTAAAATTGTATTTTAAAGTGAATGAAAAAGTATTTACTTCCTTTTTTGGGAGGTACCTATTATTGTGGGACGTCCATTTAATTAAAGGGTGCCTATTATTATGGGGCGGAGAGGTATTTTGATTTTTGAGCCACAACATGAAACACATGCCTGGATATCATATCTTAAATCACTAAAAATTACTTAGTGTTTACTTATTTCCACTAGTCATTATATAGAACTGTCGGTTTTACAGGTTTTGTTATTTTAGTTTTCTATGCTATTTGGTTTCTTTGTCCATCGCTATATCTCTCGTAACTTCGATGTACGTGCTATTCCATTTGTAGGACTAGCTTTCCCTCCACTTTATTTCTATAATGGAGGAGTACGAGAATTTCTGGCCAGCATCAAGCAACATCTTTTTCTTGTAAGGTATGCAATTAACCAGTGCATGTCTGTTTTTGCGTATAGTGTCAAGCAACACATTTGTCTTGTAAGTTGTGCATTTTCTCACCACAAGTCTTTTCTTTGCGTATTTGCTGTAAAGCTTCCTTTATGGAAATTAACTTTTTTTTCCTATCGTCATTATCATCATCATTATTGTTTCCTCTTCGGGATAGCTTTGCCTTAAAAGAATTGTACGGTACCCAAATATTTCAAAAACCAGTTGGCTAAAAAGAATTAAGTTTCAGATTCAATATGTAGATTTTTATATTAATATTGTTAAAGTTGAAGCTTCATAAGTTTTACAATGTACTCTGTGTAGTCTTCTGAAATAGCTCATTCGTTTAAAAACATTTTACATGCAGGATTCTAAAAGAAATAATGTCTTCCCACACCCACCTCATTTCTAATATGATCCTTTGAACTTAATAAATTTGAAATTAATTTGAAATTTATAAATTTTATTCTTTGGCCCGCCCTTTATATATAAAGGAATTCTTTTACACTATAAAAATCAGAACAATATTCAATATATGAAAATAAAATATTTGAAATATATATGTATGCATTAAATTTCTACTACATTTTTTAAATAGTATTAAAACATATGAAGTATGATTCCCCTTCTGTCACAGATAATTAAATACGTATGAGACAGTTTTAAGAAATATACTCCCTCCGCCCCATTTATATATTCACACTTTACTATTATGGACGTCCCACATATATCTTCCCACCTCCAAAAACAAATAATTATACTTTTCACTTCAATAATTAATATACAATCATAGCCTAGCCTTACATTGTTGCCTATTTTTCTAACTTTACTCACTACTTTTAATTTTTTTACTGTAAAAACAATTTTATTACCCTTACTTTTTTTACCAACTTTATTATAGTAACGGTTTTTCTTAATCTCCATGACCGGACAAGTCTGAAGATATTTACGGGACCAGTGTTTTAACAATCGAGCTAGATGAGCGACTAGGCGTTGCCCAGGCGTTAGGCGCATGTCCAACTCTCATTTTTATTATTCTAGGCAGGTTGTGCTAAGCAGATTTTAGGCGAGTTCTAGGCGCTAGGCACCAAGTCACTGACGTGCTAGAGCCTAGCTTATTTTAAGAACATAATGGGCTGAAGAGAGTACTTGTTTTATGGCGTGACATAATTGGTAAATCAATATTATCAACTTTATGAATAAGGGATTGTGAGGCTATTGAAAAAAATAAAGGAAGGAGTAGTGAAATGGAGTGTTAATACTTAATAAGAGTATGTAGTGAGGTTTGAAGATTGGGGAATTTATTTCCATTATGGGGTGTGCAAACTTATGAGGACGGACTCAAAAGAAAAGAATGCAGATTTTTATGGGACAGTTTTTAATAAAAAATAATAACATTATTACATCATTATTGTCAAATATAATGGCTATAAGTATATATGATGACATCATCATCATCATCAAAACTATTGCTTATAAATTGCTCTCAGTTATTTCTTGGTGATTCACCTTGAATCTCAACCCTTTATGCAGACTCTCCCTCTCTCTATAAATAATTTGTGGTTTGGGGATTAAAGGAATTTGTCTTGTTTTTTAATGAACATGTAGGACTTGTATTCTATTCTTACTTTGTTATTTCTGTTAGAATACAATATAGAGAATGATGCCCGTAATATAATTTTTTATACGAACTATTCGTAGGAAAATGTAATTTTCTTGCATAGTTGTGGTTGACTTTGAATAGTTTTATTACATTTAGGCATCTCTTTATTGTAACCTGAATCCATTTTGTCAGGTCAGCAGAAGACTCCAATGTATTTCTTGTAAACGATTTCCAAAATCCTCTTCAGGTTTGCAGAATATTTAGTTGCTTCTATTCATGTACTAAAATTAATTTCTATTTGCTATTATACTCGCATCAATGTTTTTTAGTTTTTACCTGTCACAGTTTACTCTCTTAACTTTGACTCGTTATGTACTTATGTGTGTAGTTTCATACGTCCCTGGTCTAATGTGAATATCTGCTATATCCTTTACTCTATGCAGAGGACTCTGTCTTCCTTGGAGTTGCCTTTGGCTGTTTCTGCAGCTAATGTTCATTCTCCTACTATTGGAGCTAATGAATCCATCTCTAGTACTGATCTAGAGAGGAGTGAGTCAGATAAAAACTCCGGTAGTTTTATGCAAAATGGTTGGCCGAAGCAAAAACATCGTGATCCTGCTAGGGATCTTTCGATACAAGTATTGGAGAAATTTTCACTTGTTACTAGATTTGCCCGTGAAACAACATCCCAAATTTTCCGGGAAACAAATCTTGATCCCTTTACTCCCAATGATGAGATGAAGCTTGGTCAGTCTTCACCTGTGTATCAGCACACCACCTCATCAAATGATTCTCCTAAAGTCCCTGATGAGGTATCTGTTCCCTCTGATCTGGTAGAGGTAATATTTTGTTCCCTTAAGTTTTTAGCAATCTTTTCAGTTCTCATAACTTACAGTGAACACTTGGTTCTTATATGCCACTGCCTCTTGTTAGAAATCCGAAATAAGGACTAATTTAATAAGTTCTTTTATTCGTTCTTTTTTTATAATTGTTGACGACTTTAAATCTGAAACTTTGGGGGTTGGGTTTTAGTATATAATAGAGTGAAATTAGACAAATACGGAGTATGTTGTAAATGGCGAGTGAAAAGATATAGCATTAAGAGGGGTATTCAATCAAGAGTGAAAAAATATAGCATTAAGAGGGGTATTCAATCAAGACTTTGTAACTATAGGATTTTTTTGAAAATTTTAAAGTCTAGGTATTCAATCTGTATTTTTACAAATCTATTAAAATCCTGAAATATTAAATACGGATTTTTAAAAAATTTAAAAATCTATAAATATTCAAAAGTCAATAGATTTTATAAGTCTATGGATTTTTATTGATTTCATCTCCAAAATATAAAAGAATTCAATTCTTTGAGATCTCTTGTAAATACATGAGATTTCTAAGGATTTCTATTTTAATTTACTATTTTAATATTAAAAAATAATAAAACTTAAAAAATATATATAAATAAACATAATAGAGTTAGAACACATGAAAAAGAGAAAAATAAAAAGAAGTTTAAAAAAAAAAGTAATATATTGATAAATTTTTATTTAGTAAAATTTTTTTATCTATAACAATTGTAAAAATAAATAAATATATTTATCAAGTTATTTTAAAAATGTAAATTAGAACTCGTTTACATATGAATTTACTAGTGTTTACATATGAATTTACTAGTTTAAAATTGGAATCAAATCGAAAATTAGAAATTTAATTTTTCTTGATCCGGAAATAAGTTTAAAATTTAAACGATATATTTTCAAGTACAATTCAAAATTTGAATATTTATCGAAATTTATAGAAATCCATATAAATCGATAAAAAAATGTATTTCAAAATTATTTACAAAATATGAAAATTCATATAAACCAATAAGAAGAGTCAGTCAAACTCTATAAAAATCTATATAAATCAATATACATATACAAAAGTCAGTCAAAGTTTATATAGACTGTGGATTTTCCGAATCCATTAAATTCGATAGACTTTTTAAAGTTCAAAAGAATCTAATAAATCTCAGTTGAATACATCCTCCTAAGTACCAACTGCCAACTTATATACTTAATCAAACACTAATAAAAAAACTCTTAAGTTTGCAATAATGCTTACTTAATATTTATGGTCTAGCTGGTTACTACAACTAACTCCAATGTTATTATTTTGATATTTCAACCCTCGGCACTTAGCTAGAGTATATAAATTAAATGCTCTAAGCTTGAAACACATTTAATTGAATTCTCGCCCCCCTTAGAGCATCTCCAATGGTATAACTAAACATAGGTACTAATTAGTGACATGTCACTAGACACATCACATATAATTTGTACCTTGTCAATTTGTACCTCACCCTCGTAATGGTTTGAGGTAAAAATATTCACTTTTATTCATGTAGAACCCACAAACTAAGACACAAAACCAATTTGTACCTAGTATCAAATATTCCATACTCAAAATTCTCTCTCCTAAATTGTACCTCTCTCACCATTAGTGTACCTAGGTACAAATATGTGCCAACTAGGAATTGTACCTAGCAATGGAGATAGGAATTGTACCTAGCAATGGGGATGCTCTTAGAGGCTTTGTGAAGATGTAAAGAAGCTGAGTATTGGAACTAACATAATAATGTTCCACTAATTCTTAAGTTCATGAACTTATAAGTACCGAAGTACACGGAGGGATAAAAGTGGACATTTCCGACCCTAGAAGTGGTGCGGGCATAAATCCCATGTATACAGAGAGACAGGAGTGGAAATTTCCTATTAAATAGTTTTAAAATAGTTGTAATTGACGTAGATACAACAATGGTGCAAAAACATGAATAAGTTCATCAAACTATTATGGTTGATTTTTTTTCCCATACAAACAACAAATTTCCAAAAAATAGTCCAAGTTTATGACAGATTATTGTTGGTTATAGGATGAGCAACCCACTCTCTTTAGAGTAGAAAAATCAGTAGAACAGTCGCTATCTTGGTGAAGAGAGGAGTTTTTCATATATTCACACGAGACATTTTTGCCATTTGAATTCTTGTAGCTGATTTTGAGAAGACAATAACTGGTCTACTTCAAGAAGAATATTGTGCATCTTTAGTGTTAGCCTGTCAGGTGGGTTAAAACGGATGTAATCTACTTTATTTTGCAACCCAGAAAAAATTCAAACTCATGAGACCACATAGTTCGAACTTTTAATTTGATAGTGGTTCCTAAATTGCGTTTATGATCTGAAGCCAAAATTATACAAGAAACTCATGACAGAAACCTGTGCAGAAGCAGTCTACACTAATTAAACGTGAACAGTAGTATATGATGGCAGCGGCATCGGGAAAATTAGATCAAGCAACCGTAATTTTTTCGACCCTGAATGTCACTGTTAGAACTTAGAATTTTAAATTTGGCCTTAGAATGGTTGACCCTCTCATACTAGGAGAGAATAGATAGGATAGTTTTTGTATGAATTTTCTACAAAGAATCATGGTTTTTATGTAGGAGTTAAACCTAGGTTACAATATGTACCCAAGAAAAAGATCCCCTACCATAGAAAGCAAATTTGAATCCTATCCAAATAAAGACTAATTCACACGTAATATATTTATTTATAACTATATCTTTAACACCTTTTAACTGTGAAACACTTTCAAAGCTTTTTGAATATTATATTACTGAAATTATGAAAGGTTAAGCATCATCTGGATAGTTTCCAATTAAATATCTATTGTTATTTTCTCTATTTGAATATTCTAATAATGTCGTTGAAGTTTCATTTGCTCATCAGTTTTTACACTACTGAATATTTTCCTAGAGTTATAATTGTTATATTTTCTTCTATTATTTATGTTACGATTGAACAACATTTAATCTCCTTTGCCAGGTTGATAAATTGTCTCTTGTGTGGGGAACACCACGTCAGCCACCTCTGGAGGATAAAGAGGTATGTCTTTTGGACGACTGTTTATGATGTACTCTATCCCACTCAAAACCTTACATTTCTTTTTAGAGATTGTTCGGGGTCACACATCAAATGTCAACCACCCACACAATACAATCACTTTTAGGGTTATTATGGTATTTTAAGTTTTTAACACTTTCCAACCACTCACTACAACGTTAATTTTAATTCTTTATAGGGGATATTAGGTGAGTACATATTCCCTACAAAGCAGTACATTTTCACCTTGTTCGTAAATATTAAAATATATAAAATGATTGAAAATTGGGGCCATGTTTCAGTACCTATACTAATAATCCTATATCGTGTCAAGAAATTATCCCTGGGACCTATACTAATATATCGATGCAGTTCTGATGTTGAAATTATTATGTCTTTCTGTTCCTCTTTTTTCTCCTTTCTGCTTAAAAACAGAAGAATACAGCTGCGTGTTTGATTGTCTAGTACAGAATATTAACTATTGAACTTTCCTGCGATGTAATTTTAATGGTTCAAGCTATTGGTCTTATTGATACAAAATACTTTGATTTTCCATGTCCATGTATTATCCATGTGCACCTGATTTATAATGCTCAAGATACATGTTCGAGGATTATTTTTCTTTTTCAACTATTCTTTTTATACTTCCGTTCTGTGAATAACTTGGGACAGTCAGCATGTATTGAATGCATTCAATAAACTTATTACTGTTAATTTGAATCATTACTTTGAAAAATTCATTGTATTATGTACAGTGGACTACCTTCTTGGATGATGAAGGGCGAGTGATGGACTTAAAAGCTTTAAGAAAGAGAATTTTTTATGGGGGGGTAGAGCACGATCTGCGGAAGGAGGTCAGTGTATTGGAAAAATATCCTCGTTTTGATATTTGGTTGAATTTGTGAATTGACTTTCTTTTTCGCTTTCTTTTGGTTTGACAGATTTGGCCCTTTTTACTAGGATTCCACACACATGATTCCACATATGCAGAGAGAGAATACCTCGTGTCAGTAAAGAAGTCAGAGTATGAAACTATAAAAAAACAGTGGCAGGTTTGTTTTTGATATTTTTTTGAGATTATATTCAGAAGTGCTAATGGAACTCAATTATAGATATGTGCCCCCATCATTTGTGTTTTGCCTAATGAGAAAACTTCTAATGCTGTCACGCGCTTTTTATTGGGTAAGTCGCGTGTCGCACATAGCTAAGGGGGAAGCGCTTGATGCATTAAAATGCGCTAGGTTATTTGAGTATTTCAACTTGAACTACAGTCACATTCCAGTTACATAATAGGAAATAGCAGAAACATTTTTTCAATGCCATTTTGGGATTTTCTTGAATTGCGGAACATAGGCAGCCCTTCCATGATTGACTCTTGAATTTTTTTGTTTTGTTTTACTAATCTCTCCCTTGCATCTTGTTGGCTTGTATATTTGTGAGAGTCAAAGGAATGTAGATTTGAAGTGATATTATTAGTGAAAGAATATAGAAAAAGAACCATGAAGTTCTCATCTGGAGAAATTCACACTATAGCCTCCAAAAGAGCACCTAACCGACCTAAGTAGAAAAATAAACTAAGCCAAATCCATGTCTTGCAGTTTGGCAACACCGACTGATTCTGAATAAGGTCCAACTCTCAAGTGGACTTCTAGGGACTAGAGATTTAAAAATTAACTTTGAACTGAATGCAACTATATACTTTTTCATGAAACCCTAACTATACTATTCTCTCCGTCCCATTGAAACAGTCTTGTTTCTATTGGGCATGGAGATTCAGAAATATGTTATTTTATGTGTATTGTGGTTTATGTGGTTGCTATATGAGGAAGTTTTTAAATAACCAAAAAATAAATTAGGACATTTTCAGTGGGACACCCACAATGGAAGGTAGGATGATTTCAAAGGGACGGAGGGTGTGTACCTAAAGCATCTTATCAAAATCCAGTCATTAATTTTTATGTCTGTCGGACTCACTCTGGGGAGGATCTGTTAAGTTGAATTAATCGTTAATAATGGCGATTTAATAATGAAAATGACAAACTCTGATATTGTACCTAACCACTTTACACATGTTTTTACATTATACATGTCCTATTTTTAAAGGTTTAAATGAGATTTAATTGATGAAAAGTGTTTTCATGTTATGGGATTCTAATGCCGACACATAGGAAAAGGATCATATTTCATTTACGGAATAAGAAAATTTATTCTCATTCTATACCAAAAACAAATACCATTTATTGTCAAACCTGGTAAATCAGTTGATTTGTTCATCGAAGAATTCATCTTGATTCAACGGACCTAGATTACAAGATATTGCTTTAATCTTTTACTCAGAGTATATCAACGGAGCAGGCAAAAAGATTTACAAAGTTCAGAGAGAGGAAAAGCCTTATTGACAAGGATGTGGTATGCTTTATTAGCATGTTTTCAAATTTCTATTTATTGTGAAACTTTTTTTATATACGTATATGTCATATTCATATTCAACAACCCATTCCATTTCCAGGTGAGGACTGATAGGTCGTTGTTATTCTATGATGGGGATGACAATCCTAATGTTTATCTCTTACGTGACATACTGTTGACGTACTCGTTTTACAACTTTGATCTTGGGTATTGTCAGGTAATTAGCTTTTATTGATTCATATACCTATATCTGATTGTTATTCAGCTACTTGAGTCACCATCAATTTCTCACCTTCAGGGTATGAGTGATCTTCTGTCTCCTATTTTGTATGTGATGGGAGATGAATCCAAATCTTTTTGGTGCTTTGTATACCTTATGGAGCGTCTTGGACCTAATTTCAATCGTGACCAAAGTGGGATGCACTCTCAACTTTTTGCATTATCAAAGGTTCTGTCTCTCTCTTATGTTGTTCTGGGCATAGTAATAGAGGTGCTTCATTGGGGCATTGGGGCATTGGGGCATTTATTATAAATCACTTTCCTTGACATTCTCTTCTTCAGGAATCAGTTCCTGGAAATTAGATGGATACAGATTGTTTTATGAACATAATCTTGTTTGATAAACAACGACCTAACATGGGGATTGTTGATAGGATATGATAATTTCATGTGCAGTGTCTTAGGCTCTTAGCTTTAGTTCCACGGCTTCCAACTGTGTTTGTGTTAATGGAAAGAAATTATTCTAATGGGAAGAGTGATATAGTTTTTTTGGTTAAAGTACATTTCGTGCCTTTACATTTAAGCATATATTATTGGGATGTAGATAGAATCTCTGTCTACCTTAACCTTATGTGTTTACCTTGTTTTGAAGCGGTCTAGTATTGGAATTCAGAATTCTTTCACATAATTTGCATGAATTTGTTTTATTTAAATTTAATTATTTAATTTAATTTAATTATAGTTTTGTGTTTACTATATAAAGACGATTTTTGCATAAAAGCGAATTGAAGTTGGGAGTTTTTCTGTAGGAAAAGTAATCATAAAAAATGATACCATCACTTCCGGGATGGTGGGAGTTTTTGTGCTACTTTTATAACAAATGCAAAGAACAAGTTTTATTTCTGTGTTAGTTGCATAGTATCTAAAGTATCTTTTATAAATCTTCTAATTAGAGGTACGCTGTGAATATGTCTTCCATTAATATTCTTCTTGAAAACTTCACTAATCTTTACTGGTGTATTATTTGTGAATTTACCGTATGTTTCTAGTAGCATTTTAGCAAACAGAATGCACAGGATTTATCACATATCTAATCACCATCTTTTGATATTCTGCAGCTTGTTGAATTGTTAGACAGCCCATTGCACAACTATTTTAAAGAGAAGGATTGCTTGAACTATTTTTTTTGTTTTCGTTGGATTCTGATACAGTTTAAGAGGCAAGTGCAATGGCTATAACTATTCTTTGTTTATTTTAATTTTCAACTCCAAATACTTATCTGTCAATTATTAGCAGATATTTGCGCTTGTTATTTAATTAAACAGTCATGTTATGCAGGGAATTTGAATATGACAAGACAATGCGCTTGTGGGAAGTTTTGTGGACTCACTATTTGAGTGAGCATCTACACCTTTATGTCTGTGTTGCAATACTCAAGAGGAACCGTAGTAAGATCATTGGGGAACACATGGATTTTGACACACTACTGAAATTTATCAATGAACTAAATGGTCATATTGACGTTGATGCAACCCTAAGAGAAGCTGAAGCGCTATGCGTATGTGCTGGTGAGAATGGTGCAGCTGCTATACCACCTGGAACTCCACCTTCGCTGCCAATCGAAGACTCCTCAGTGTATCCTGAACAAGACGATGATGATGTATTGTAGATGATTCCTGATTAGACATTCAGAACCTCTTATTACTAGTACATGATCTTTAAAGCATTATAATTATGTTTTTATAATTATATTTATAAAAATATTTTACTGATATACGGAGTATTTATATATTTTAAATTTTGCTCAAATTAACACTTGCGCGAAGAGAGAGAGGGCAGAGATTTTCTTCTCAAAATAATGAAAAATAGCAATCCTTACCGGTTTAAATTAGTTGAGATTTTTTCTTTGTAAATTACAAAAGAATTATCTCAACCATTTTGAAAAAAATTAATGATTTGTGTGGTTATAATTATTTGATAAATATTTTTTTAATAAAAAAAAAAAGAAAATTAATTCAAAGAAATGTTCAAACTAAAAAAGTGAAATTATTTTCGATAGACGTAGGAAGTAGTGTAGATAGTTTGTAATGACCCGTATTTTTATAAACAGCGAAAGGTGTTAATTTTGAAAATAATATTTTATAAAGTGCGGGTGTCACAAAATTTTATTTGAAGAAGTAAAACTTTTTAAAATTTAAACAGCAAAATAAACTAACTAAATTAGTACATAAATAAATTATTATTGCATGCATGTATATATATATAAAGACACGTATAACACTCTTATATGCATGTAAGTATATGCATATGTAAATATAACATGCAGAATAACATATACGTATGCTTAATTATATGTGAGTGTGCATGACTAATAGTATATCATAAAGAAGTTAATAGTCATCCTCAAGTTTACTAACATACTTTAAACAATCTGGATGCAATTGGAATAATTGTAAAACATAGCATTCATACCGGCAATTTAACTTGATTTAAAGTAAATAATATCATAATTAATATGAAAATAACTCATGATAAATTATGCACTAATAAACATTTATTTAGTTTAATTAATTCCTTCATCCTTGATCACCTCTCTCGCTCGGCATTCTCGTGTGTACCTAAAAATAGTTGTTGTCGATAGGGTGAGCTCAACGCGCTCAATAGGGTCAATACCTCATCTAATACCGGAATCAAATACATGTATAACCAATGAACATAACATGAAAATATTGTAATTTTAATATAACATGAGATCCATTTAATAATCTGGATAACATGAAAATATTGTAATTTTAATAAACATGAGATCCATTTAATAATCTGGATATTGCGAGTTGCGCCAACTATTGCGTTGGTCCCCTTCGACCCTTTTCCCCGGTCTCCGGTTACAACGGAAAATATATTTTAATAAATTCACATAAATGCACAAATAGATACACACATAATGAAACAAGTAGTAAACAAGGTAAATCGACAACATGACACCTACCTCGATGAGCTGGGACGTGAACATGAGAATCCAAAGTGCGTCTAAGACCTTAGGGCTGAACTAGCAATTCTTGAACTTCAAATGCTGAATATATAATATAGAGATTTAAGGTGCATTAAATAATATTACTTAGATTTAATTTGGTAGTGGGCCATAATATTCGAAATTATAAGGGCCTTAGTGGAATTTGATAGTATTATGTACGGTAATTAAATTGGGGATTAGAAATTGAATTTGACCTTTCTTCTATTTGCAGGTAGAGAGAGAGAGACCGAAATTGGGGACGGAGCTTTCCCGTTGAAATCATAGAGCCTTCGACGGTGGTCGTGGGGCTTCATCTTATCCGATTCCCTGGAAGAGAAACACAGGTGCTCGATTTGTTCAAGGATGGCAGCAACTTCGATGACCCGGCAGGAACACCATGGCGGTTTGGCGAGGACGACTGGTGTTGATCGAATAGGCGCCAGCGGAGGGCATCGGCGGCGCTCTTGGCTCCCGGAGATGGGCGGTTATTTGGGAATAACAGTAGCTACAACTCTCTTTGGAGACCGGTAGAAACGGATCTCCCGCAACTATTCTCGACCGTGGCTTGCGGTTGTTTATTCGTCCTTCGATCTAAGATGGTTCAAGGGGCGAACAGGGTTAAAAAGGGTCTTTAACTGTGGTGGTTTTCGACAATGGGCAGCAGTGAGGTTGACTCGTCTACGACGGAACAAATAGGCTCTTAGATAGTTTTCGAGGTTGCGATGTTCTCGGACTTGGATCTCTCGAGGGGGAGTTGTACGGGATAAAAGAATGGATGTTCTTTGTCGAAGGCAGAGGTTTTACGGGCTGAACCGAGGAGATTAACAATTAGAGTAGAGGCCAAGATTATGGGTTAATATTTGTGTTGTTGTGTATGAAGGTAAAGAAGACAGGGGGAAAGTATATTGAGATTATAGGGTTTGTATTGTTTCTGCGTGTAAGTAGAAGAAGGTAAAAGATGAGTATTTATAGTTGAGGATTGAGGTTATATTTAGAAGATGGTGTTCGTTAGGTTTCTTGGAGGAGAATCATATAACCGATGGGTTTGAGAATTCTAATTTCTATAGGAATAAGTATGGGTTGGGTTTTAAGTAGAGTCCTCTCGATTTTCAATCAAATTTATAAAAACTCTATTTATTTTGTCTCCTCCCGTAAGTTTACATTTATTTTAGACAATTTGTATTTGAAAAGTCTAACTTACCCTTACCTATTTCAAAACATAATAAAAAAGAACAAAAAAACAAAAGAAAAGTCAAAAAGCATTAAAAAATAATTGGTCCCCCCCAAATCTTCTTTCTCTCTCCCGTTCGGTCCCTCCACCCTACCAAAACCGCCGCCGTCAATCTTTGAGAATCAAACAACAATTCGGCCGACGAACTTCCGGCGAATCGCAATGGCAGACAACGATCAACAACAAGAAGAGCAACAATGGCCGATTCAAGCTCCGGTTAGTGCCTAAACCTAGTTTTTCAATTTCGAATTTTTTTTTTTTTTTCAATAATGTGTTGAATTTGATGCGTTAATTGTTAGTATTTGAGTGTATTATAGTTCCCTATTGTGTTTTCGTTGATTAAGAATCGAAATTCAGTGTTAATTTGCTCGTTAAAATGTCTGAAAAATCTGGATTTTGCCCGCTGTTCCAAGCTACACGGTGGCAATTTTCTCGGTCACCGTGTAGCTTGGTCACCGTGTACCGGTAACGTGACCGGTAAAATCTCGCTTCACGGTGAGATTTTCTCGGTCACCGTGTACCGGATAACACCGTGTACCGGATAACATTCTACACGGTGACCGAGAAAATCACGCTTCACGGTGGATTTTCTCGGTCACCGTGTAGCAGAATCAAATTTTTTTTTTTTTTTTTTTTTGAATTTTCAGTTTTATTATTTAATTTAATGTAATATTAATTTATTTAACTTCATTTTTGCAGGAGGGCTTCAATTGGAGGAGGCCAGAGTTCATACACCAGACGAGGAACATGAATTTGTACGATCGGCTCGAATTACTAGGGGAAATTACAAAAACGCTGATGGACGTCGACCCTACAAAGGCAGCTTTCCAGACATTCAGGGAGAGTTGTTTCGGATATTTGCTCTGGATCAAGAGAACCGGAAGGTCCATTAAGGCGATGCAGCACCTTCTAGCTCGGGAGATCGTGGGTCCGACGATACCTCCGTTCGAGCATTGGTTTTTCGTCGGGGGCCGGACTATTCGATTTCGAGCACAGGAGTATGCCCTGATTACCGGACTTCGATTCGGTGGTCACGCTTTTGATCCTTCGGCCACCACCCACACTATTTCTGAGGACTCTATTTACTATAGACACTTCAGACAGCCGACGGTTATTAGAGATTTCCGTAAGGTGTTCACGTCTCTGAGTATGGGTCAGGATCCTGCCGACTACCTGAAGGCGGCCAACTTGTTGATTTACTATTATTTCTTGTTGGGCCGAGACGATGCCAGGATCGACACTTGGGCTTGGGTTTTGGTTGAGGACGTTGCCGGATGGGATTCGTTTCCCTGGGGATCCTACTCCTGGCAGATCATGTCGCACTACATCTCCATAGCTGCGACGATGCCCGGTCAGCTTAACTCGAGGGCATTCCACTTTTACGGCCCAGTTTGGGCCTTTCAGCTATGGTCGTACGAGGCTATACCGAGCCTGGGCAGATTGTGCGGAGCCCGAGGCGAAAGAACTTTGAGGCCTCGGTTTTTTAACTGGACTTCGGTTGCATGCAACCTCGATTTCACTGATTTCTTCGAGGACGATCAGGTAAAATTTGTGAAATTAATGTTTTAAATTATTTTTTTCTTTTCATTAATGCTTAATTAATTAATTTTCATTTGTTTTCAGCTTGTGGTCCTCTCGACTCTGGAGCCGACACGCAAGGAGGCGAAGACTGAGTACTACACTTCGTTCCTTACCAGAGGAGCAGACGAAGTGAGGTACGTTCCTCCTCATAGGATTGGAGCATCGAGAGGAGCACCGGCTGCAGTACCGGTGAAGAAGAAGAAGAACTTGATTGAGCGCGTGGCCGGACGCGTGTCCAAGATGATGGGCGATGACCCTCAGACTAGCCGACGCACGCGTGATGACATCACACCCGATTCATCTGCCGAGCGGCGTGCATCTCAGCGTGGATCTCACCGAGCCCGACGAGAGTCCTCTCCTGTAGCTGAGGCACCTGAGGCACCTGAGGCACCTGAGGCTTCAGACGACAGTACTGATCGGCGCATTGATCGACGGCTCCACAAGATCCTCAACGATGAGTCTGAGACGGGATTTATGGGCCGATTGACTGCCCGGATGAGGAGGGTACAGAAGGAGGGAAACGACAGTCTGATGGAGCAGATTCGGGGCTTCTTCGGTCGCAGGCGATACTCCCGGCCTCGCCCCTGCCCTTCTGATGCATCTCAGGGCGGTTTTCCGGCTGCTCGGCATTCTATCAGCGCGCCTCCTCGCTTTCAGGACTCGGATCCCGAGGAGTTAGTTGATGTTGATGTCAGGGTTTCGTGTGGGGACTGGGCACACGATTTTGATCGTTATCGCAGGTCGCCACTTATCGAGCCGACCCGTGCCGAGTCGTTCCATGCCGAGTCGACCCACGTCGAACAGCAGCCTCAGTACGAGCAGCAGCCTCAGTACGAGCAGCAGCCTCAGGTCGTTGGCGATAGCTATCGCACACCGACCCAGATATTCTCGACCGTTGGAGATAGCGGTCATTTTTCGCCACCGAGGGGGCTGCGTGATTTTCAGGGTCTCTTCGCTCCCTTCCGACCGATTCACACCGACAGCATCTTCGGTCCGACTCCTGTTTATCGGTCAGAGTATGATCGGCCAGAGTATGCTAGGCCAGAGGATGATCCTGGTTTTATTGTACCGAGGGGGGCTGATATACCGCAGGTGATCATTGATGAAGAGACTTATTTTCCTTCTGAGTCGCAGGTCGAGTTGTTCAAGGTGACGACTCCCTTGGAGGAGAATGAACACGAAAAGGAGATTGCATTGTCGGAAGAGGAGAAAGAACTTGGGGCTGATGAGGAGGAGGAGGATGTCGCCGAGAGTAGTAGTCTCGGACCCCGTGTGAGGAGGCCCTCGGCAGCTCTCCGGAGCCCGTACGTCTCGCAGTTCGCACGGTCTGGCAGCAAGAAGGTTAGGGGGCTCTATTCGATGTTCCGTCGTGACGGGCATGGAATGAGTATCAAAATCCCTTTCAACGGAGTCACTCTGGACAACCCCTACTTCGAACGGATTGAGTCACTACATCATTGGTACACAAGCATGGTAAGTTAATTAATTTGTAGTTAAACTTTGAACTTTATAATGTTTATTAAATTGTGCTTAACTGTGATATGTATATTTTTCAGGAGATTGACATGTACATTACGTACCTGCAAGACAAGATAAAGTCCGGCGAGGGTTTAAAAGATGAAGTCACTCCAAGGAAGACTATACTCTTGTGTACCGAGTTCTTCGTAAGATCCAATCATCCTATCAAATACAAGTTTTTTTTATCATTTTCCTAATACTAATCGTTTAAATTTATTTTTAATTAACAGAACGCTATGAAGACTCAGTACGATAGGATTTCGATCTCGAATGCACATGCAAAGAGAACGAACTTGGAGAGAAAATACGAGACCTGGGCACCGCCGGACTTCATGGTGAAATACATCACGGGAGACAGTAGGCACGAGAGTTGGGAACACGCACGAGAGGTAATTTAAAGAACCGTACATTTTTTTTTAATTCAATTTAATATTTTAATTTAATTGTAAATAACGTTTTATTTTGTTTTTTATTTTTTTAGGTGATAACGGTCTGCAATTCCGGGGAACATTGGATCACAATACGGATTAACCTGGATAGCTGGACTATACAGTTGTACGACTCGTGTTGGTGGCGTTGTCCGGAAGTAACTCCCAAGGCTCGTGTACTAGCCCCGTTGTTGGAGTTGTTGCCTCGTCTTTTGGTAGCTGCCGGATTTTGGGAGGGTATGAACTTTATTCGTCGGACCCACAAGAAGACTTCTATGATGGTCGAAGTCCCGATGGAGCAGTTTATGCAAATCGACAACAACAGCTGCGGCCCGTTCGTGTGCATGTACCTGGATCGTCTCGTCAACAAGTACCTCACTCACCGGGGTAGAGAGATCGACGACGCGTACTTGATGAAGTATCGTCGATATGTCGCTCGGAAAATCTTCAGTTTGAGTCATCGAGTCGATTGATTTGTATTTTTGGATGATTTTAGACTTTTTCTTGCATGTGTTTGGACTGGTTATTATGTGTATTGAGATTGATTTGCAGGTTTAGCTTTGATATTAACTAAATAAATCCCGTCAAATTTTTTTAAAATTATTTATAATATATTAACTTATTAATTTAATATAATTTGTAAAACAATTAAACTATTTTAGGTGTGTTTTGGTGAAATATGTGTGTTTTGATTGATTTTGGTGAAATAGGTGTTTGTTTTGATCGATTTGGGTGGAAAAAATGTGAAAAAAAGGCTGTCTGCCTCTGCTACACGGTAACACCCGGTTACACGGTGGCCACCGTGTAGCATCCCGAGATCACCGTGTAGCCAAGAACTGCTCGGTGAATTTTCTGGGCAGTACTCGGTTACACGGTGGCTACCGGTACACGGTGCCCACCGTGTAGTTTAGGTCAATAATTCATTTTAATTGATTTTAAGGCATTTTTCGATTGTTAACTTGTTATTGTAGTATGAAACATCATTTTAATAATCAAAATGATTCAAAAAACACGATCAACTATTGAATTTGACGAATTAAGTGATTACGCATGAACAATGTATTACCTATGTAGTTATGATTGTCACAATATTAGTAGAAAGTTCGAAAAACGGTCAACATTCCAAGCATCTCCTATTTGTAGTCCTAAATTGGATTTGTTATGTTGTTTATTGGATGTTTCTAGTCTTTAAAATAATGTTTCATGCTTAACAAAACAACAAAAAAGCAGTAGAAATGCTTCAAAATCAAAAAAAGTTACTTCAGTTCTAAGCTACACGGTGGCTACACGGTGGGCTACACGGTGGGCTATGCTACACGGTGGCAAAATTAAGCGTTTTTTTTTTCGATACACGGTGCTTTGCTTACCGGTACACGGTTAGTTTCTTACCGGTACACGGTGCTACCCGGTACCGTGTAAAAAATTAAAATAAAATGGGGCTCTCAGGATTCGAGCCCCTGACCTCCGGGTTTTCATTCATTTTCAAATATTGGCTGACCAGTTGGGCTAGTAGTATTCCATGAACGTATTTAGCAAAATTAATATATGTACCTTCTAAAAAACAGATAAGTATTTTTTTTTTTTTACCGGTACACGGTGCTACCCGGTACCGTGTAAAAAATTTCTTATCGGTACACGGTTTTACCCGGTACCGTGTAAAAAAAAGAATTAAAATGGGGCTCTTAGGGTTCGAGCCCCTGACCTTTGGATTCCCATTCAATTTCTAATTTTCGGCTAACCAGTTGGGCTAGTAGTATTCCATGAACGTAATTAGCAAAATTAATATATGTACCTTCTAAAAAACAGATAAATAAATCCCCCTTGCCCCCAAAGCCTAATTCCCAACCTGTTTTTTCACATATTTCACGCTCACAAGATAAACAATCTCAAAAAACAAGCACAATAACCTAAAACAAACACAATAACCTAAAACTCACCAAATGTCCAAAATCCAACGAGAATAGACGATAAGAAAACAATATTAGTCTCAAATAGTTTAAAAACACCGATAAAACAACCAAACCCAATCTCGAACTCTGTCACTCCGTGTTCATTGGACATTTTGTTCTCGTGTGTCCCTCGCTTTTGCAGATGCTGCACTTCTTCTTCTGTCTTCTTCGGCTCGACTCTTGCGTTCCCGTCTCTTCTGCAGGGATATTTAAATCAACAGCCTCGGGTGGGATAAAAACCGTGCACTTCCGCATGTTGTGACCTACGCCCTTACATCTCGAACACACCTGCACACGACGACACGATATTAGGTCCAAGCCTGCACACGACGAAATGATATTAATTGTACAAACCTTCAAACGTCGTGTAGAGCTCTCAACTCTGGAACGAACACGAGTCACCCTCGGACGTCCAGCCTGTCTACCCGCTACCGGAGGAAGAACTACGTACGATGCCACATCCGGCGGGACCACCCAATCATCATAATGTGGCAACGGCACAATAGGCGTCGCGTACATCTCGACATGGCTGCTCATCTTGAAATAAGGGCTCACGAAATCGTACGGTGAAAATCCGGCTCGTCTACATAATAATAACAAACAAATTAGTGGAATCAACTGTTTAAAATTAAATTTAAAGGTAAAATGATATCATACCTCATAGCGGCACAAGCATGACGACACGGTATTAGGTCTAAGTCGAACTCCCGACATTCACAAGTGCGATTCGCGATATCCACAAGATAAGACCTGTCCTCCTCCTGAACTCTGTATCGAGCATTCGCACTGACCTCCCGAACGGTAAAATAACGGCTCAACTCATCCTGACCAGACAACTTGAGGAATGCCAGTTCGGTCAGCTCATGTCCACCATTCTGTCTCTCGTTATCTTTCCTTCGTTTCTCGTCAAACCATCTCTCAATCATCGCACGAATGGCCTCGAGCATCGCACAGACAGGTAATCGCCGTGGCCATTTGATAGCAGCGTTGAAGACTTCGGCCGCATTCGATGTCATGAAACCGTATCGTCGTGCAACACACTTTGACCTCGCCCAGTGCTCAACCCCAATATCAGTAAGGCGCCTATAAGCACTGTCACTGAGTTTCTCCACATCCGAAAGGTATTTTTCAAAATCATCAACCCGATAAGAATAAGCAGCATTGCATAGAGCCTTGATCAGCTGCTGGCCGTACCGTGCTAGATTCTTCGAGAGGTGGTGATAGCACAACGCACGGGTAGCGTGGGGATAGACACTCCGAATAGCATTCGCGATGCTCTTATGCTGGTCGGACACAATGAGCAGATCATCGTCGTCTGTATCGTAGCAAACTCTGAGGTGCTGGAGAAACCACGTCCACTCCTCGTCATTCTCTATCGGACCGATACCAAACGCAAGCGGGAAAATAGTCTCATTCCCGTCTTTTGTGACGGCGACAAACATCACACCAGTGTTTTTCCCTTTCAAATGGGTGGCGTCGACTACTATCACAGGCCTCAGAGTGCCCTGCTCAAATGCACGAATGCACTGCCCGAGCGCAACAAACATGCGGCAAAACACGCCCTGGTCGGTCGTCTGAATATCGTACTGTGTCCCGGGATTATTTTCTCTCAGCATGTACAGATATGACGGGAGCCTCTGATACGATCCCTCATAGTCGCCGTACGCTATTTCAAGCGCAAGGTTCCTCGTCCGCAGGGCGAAGTTGTAGCTGATGTGAACTCCGTACAATCTCCTCAAATCCTCAACCATATCTTTCGGAACCAGTTCCCGACTGCCGACTAACATACGTGCAAAGAAAGTAGCCGCAACCCTGCTCGACACCTGTCGATCCGCAAGTCGCCCCAAATTGTTTCGGCACGTATGATTCAAGTTCAGCTTCGTGATCCTCCAAAGGGTGTCATCGGAACCCGTGGAACACAATTTGAACGTGCAATTTTCACGCCCCGTCTTGCAAACGAACGTCACCCGATTAGTGTTCGAGCGATCAGTTTTGCACTCTACGTTATTCTCCATGTGATACATACCCACCATCACCTTCAGATCCTGTTTCTTTCGGAACGTGGCTCCGACTGCCATCTGACCATAAATCGGTTGGTGTTCGATAGACTGCAACGGAACAGCGGGGTCAAACCCCGGCAGTGGAATGATCCAATTGCGCTGTGGATTATTCTGTGCATTCTGAGAACCTTCGGCTTGCTCGGCGCCTCCCGCATAAGAACTCGAGGACATATTACGGCGCGACATTAGCTTTTTAACCACGCCCGGCTGTCTAATCCATTCGGTCCACTCCGTGGTCAAAGATTCCAAGAGATCGGACTGACGGGCTTCTTCCTCGTCCTCGGAAGTATGTACCTCCTCGTTCTCGTTCTCTTCCTCTGACGGTACGCCCGAATCCCGAGCTTCTTCTCCGATATTCACCTCCGGCGCAGCTGGTTGTGCCTCTATTTGAACGACGAACACAAAGCACTCATCCCCTTGCTCGTCTAACATGCGGGAGACATCCTCGTCGCAAAGCATAGGAGCTCGCACGCTTCTCGCGTCGTAGCCTCGGGTAAAATAGTACAACATGTACTCGGCATTGGGCGGAGGGCGCAAAACCAAACGAATCCGGCTCGTAAGGGCGTCGAGTGTAAGTTCTTCCCTCCGAAAGAAGAGGCACATATCTACTCCGTCAACATAGGCCGCTCGATCCCAACGACCACCGTACCGTATCGTGATTCGTTGATTCGACATCTACAATTACAAAACACAGTTGAATTCAGTGGGGGAACCCAAAATATCCATCCAAAAGCATAAACAAAGCCATAATTAGACAATTTAAAAAAAAAAAATGAAAAAACGGCTTCTGTACACGGTGGCTACACGGTGTCTCACCGTGTAGCTTGTGTCACCGTGTAGCCTGATAACCGGTACACGGCGACCGAGAAAATCTCGGAACACGGTGACCGGGAAACACCGTGTACCGAGACACTATCCGACACACTATCCGGTACACGGTGACCGGGAAACATCGTGTACCGAGACACTATCCGAGCACCAACCGGTTAATCTTCATACCTACACGGTGGCTACACGGTCAAGAAAACCCACCGTGTAGCCACCGTGTAGTTATGATTTTTCACAGAAAATCGAAAAAAAAAAACAGAATCGACGCGTTTCGACGTACCTTTCGGCCGGCGAACTCGGCTGCCCTTCTCAATGATATTTAAAGGTCGATTGTTGTAGAGGGAGGATTTTTGTGAGAGAGAGAATGAAGTTTTTTTGTTTTGAAATGGGTTTAAGGTTTGAGGGGAGGTAGGAGAAGATGCATGAATGCATGCAATAAACACACCACCAACCCTCAAAAATCTGATTTTGTATGTCGTGGGCCCCACAGTTTTTTTGTTTTGATTTTTAAGGATTTTAAATGGTTTTAAATGGTTTTTTGTATTATTAAAAGAGTGAAAATAAAAGTAAGGGTAAGTTAGACATTTCCTTTGCAAATTGTCTAAAATAAATGTAGTTTTTATAAGTGTGACAAAATAAATGTACTTTTTATGTTTGTGTTTAAAAAGTTGTATTCCCACTTTTAAGTATATGGGCTAGGAGCTAGGAGATGTAAGTAATTGGGATTACATGTATCAGATTGGATCACAAAAATATTTGTTATCTAATTATAGTTATTTATTAAAATTAATGGTTGATAAAAATTTATTCTATTTAATAACTTTAATTTATTAATTTTATTTTATTAATTTAATTAGGTAAATTCAAGATTTTAGAAAATAAATTTTTTTGGGTTGTTACAATCTACACCCCTTAATTTTAATTTCGTCCTCGAAATTTGATAACTTAATAGATTTAAGGATAAACCGGCAATACTTATATTATTGTATGTTTCAGCACCTACTCTAAAGGCTCTAGCAACCTAAAATATTAAATAAAGTTAATATGAACATTTAAATGGTTTAAGGGTGACGTACCTTGAGAAGCCGGCGAGACATGATTAGGATGGAAGAGTGTTATATTAATTTTCATGTATTACACATAAGAGAAAGCAACCAAGAATCGTAATGCTCTGATACCAACTGTAACGACCCGTATTTTTATAAACAGCGAAAGGTGTTAATTTTGAAAATAACATTTTATAAAGTGCGGGTGTCACAAAATTTTATTTGAAGAAGTAAAACTTTTTAAAATTTAAACAGCAAAATAAACTAACTAAATTAGTACATAAATAAATTATTATTGCATGCATGTATATATATATAAAGACACGTATAACACTCTTATATGCATGTAAGTATATGCATATGTAAATATAACATGCAGAATAACATATACGTATGCTTAATTATATGTGAGTGTGCATGACTAATAGTATATCATAAAGAAGTTAATAGTCATCCTCAAGTTTACTAACATACTTTAAACAATCTGGATGCAATTGGAATAATTGTAAAACATAGCATTCATACCGGCAATTTAACTTGATTTAAAGTAAATAATATCATAATCAATATGAAAATAACTCATGATAAATTATGCACTAATAAACATTTATTTAGTTTAATTAATTCCTCCATCCTTGATCACCTCTCTCGCTCGGCATCCTCGTGTGTACCTAAAAATAGTTGTTGTCGATAGGGTGAGCTCAACGCGCTCAATAGGGTCAATACCTCATCTAATAACGGAATCAAATACATGTATAACCAATGAACATAACATGAAAATATTGTAATTTTAATATAACATGAGATCCATTTAATAATCTGGATAACATGAAAATATTGTAATTTTAATAAACATGAGATCCATTTAATAATCTGGATATTGCGAGTTGGGCCAACTATTGTGTTGGTCCCCTTCGACCCTTTTCCCCGGTCTCCGGTTACAACGGAAAATATATTTTAATAAATTCACATAAATGCACAAATAGATACACACATAATGAAACAAGTAGTAAACAAGGTAAATCGACAACATGACACCTACCTCGATGAGCTGGGACGTGAACATGAGAATCCAAAGTGCGTCTAAGACCTTAGGGCTGAACTAGCAATTCTTGAACTTCAAATGCTGAATATATAATATAGAGATTTAAGGTGCATTAAATAATATTACTTAGATTTAATTTGGTAGTGGGCCATAATATTCGAAATTATAAGGGCCTTAGTGGAATTTGATAGTATTATGTACGGTAATTAAATTGGGGATTAGAAATTGAATTTGACCTTTCTTCTATTTGCAGGTAGAGAGAGAGAGACCGAAATTGGGGACGGAGCTTTCCCGTTGAAATCATAGAGCCTTCGACGGTGGTCGTGGGGCTTCATCTTATCCGATTCCCTGGAAGAGAAACACAGGTGCTCGATTTGTTCAAGGATGGCAGCAACTTCGATGACCCGGCAGGAACACCATGGCGGTTTGGCGAGGACGACTGGTGTTGATCGAATAGGCGCCAGCGGAGGGCATCGGCGGCGCTCTTGGCTCCCGGAGATGGGCGGTTATTTGGGAATAACAGTAGCTACAACTCTCTTTGGAGACCGGTAGAAACGGATCTCCCGCAACTATTCTCGACCGTGGCTTGCGGTTGTTTATTCGTCCTTCGATCTAAGATGGTTCAAGGGGCGAACAGGGTTAAAAAGGGTCTTTAACTGTGGTGGTTTTCGACAATGGGCAGCAGTGAGGTTGACTCGTCTACGACGGAACAAATAGGCTCTTAGATAGTTTTCGAGGTTGCGATGTTCTCGGACTTGGATCTCTCGAGGGGGAGTTGTACGGGATAAAAGAATGGATGTTCTTTGTCGAAGGCAGAGGTTTTACGGGCTGAACCGAGGAGATTAACAATTAGAGTAGAGGCCAAGATTATGGGTTAATATTTGTGTTGTTGTGTATGAAGGTAAAGAAGACAGGGGGAAAGTATATTGAGATTATAGGGTTTGTATTGTTTCTGCGTGTAAGTAGAAGAAGGTAAAAGATGAGTATTTATAGTTGAGGATTGAGGTTATATTTAGAAGATGGTGTTCGTTAGGTTTCTTGGAGGAGAATCATATAACCGATGGGTTTGAGAATTCTAATTTCTATAGGAATAAGTATGGGTTGGGTTTTAAGTAGAGTCCTCTCGATTTTCAATCAAATTTATAAAAACTCTATTTATTTTGTCTCCTCCCGTAAGTTTACATTTATTTTAGACAATTTGTATTTGAAAAGTCTAACTTACCCTTACCTATTTCAAAACATAATAAAAAAGAACAAAAAAACAAAAGAAAAGTCAAAAAGCATTAAAAAATAATTGGTCCCCCCCAAATCTTCTTTCTCTCTCCCGTTCGGTCCCTCCACCCTACCAAAACCGCCGCCGTCAATCTTTGAGAATCAAACAACAATTCGGCCGACGAACTTCCGGCGAATCGCAATGGCAGACAACGATCAACAACAAGAAGAGCAACAATGGCCGATTCAAGCTCCGGTTAGTGCCTAAACCTAGTTTTTCAATTTCGAAATTTTTTTTTTTTTCAATAATGTGTTGAATTTGATGCGTTAATTGTTAGTATTTGAGTGTATTATAGTTCCCTATTGTGTTTTCGTTGATTAAGAATCGAAATTCAGTGTTAATTTGCTCGTTAAAATGTCTGAAAAATCTGGATTTTGCCCGCTGTTCCAAGCTACACGGTAGCGCTACACGGTGGCAATTTTCTCGGTCACCGTGTAGCTTGGTCACCGTGTACCGGTAACGTGACCGGTAAAATCTCGCTTCACGGTGAGATTTTCTCGGTCACCGTGTACCGGATAACACCGTGTACCGGATAACATTCTACACGGTGACCGAGAAAATCACGCTTCACGGTGGATTTTCTCGGTCACCGTGTACCGGTTATCCGGTACACGGTGACCGTGTAGCAGAATCAAATTTTTTTTTTTTTTTTTTTTTGAATTTTCAGTTTTATTATTTAATTTAATGTAATATTAATTTATTTAACTTCATTTTTGCAGGAGGGCTTCAATTGGAGGAGGCCAGAGTTCATACACCAGACGAGGAACATGAATTTGTACGATCGGCTCGAATTACTAGGGGAAATTACAAAAACGCTGATGGACGTCGACCCTACAAAGGCAGCTTTCCAGACATTCAGGGAGAGTTGTTTCGGATATTTGCTCTGGATCAAGAGAACCGGAAGGTCCATTAAGGCGATGCAGCACCTGCTAGCTCGGGAGATCGTGGGTCCGACGATACCTCCGTTCGAGCATTGGTTTTTCGTCGGGGGCCGGACTATTCGATTTCGAGCACAGGAGTATGCCCTGATTACCGGACTTCGATTCGGTGGTCACGCTTTTGATCCTTCGGCCACCACCCACACTATTTCTGAGGACTCTATTTACTATAGACACTTCAGACAGCCGACGGTTATTAGAGATTTCCGTAAGGTGTTCACGTCTCTGAGTATGGGTCAGGATCCTGCCGACTACCTGAAGGCGGCCAACTTGTTGATTTACTATTATTTCTTGTTGGGCCGAGACGATGCCAGGATCGACACTTGGGCTTGGGTTTTGGTTGAGGACGTTGCCGGATGGGATTCGTTTCCCTGGGGATCCTACTCCTGGCAGATCATGTCGCACTACATCTCCATAGCTGCGACGATGCCCGGTCAGCTTAACTCGAGGGCATTCCACTTTTACGGCCCAGTTTGGGCCTTTCAGCTATGGTCGTACGAGGCTATACCGAGCCTGGGCAGATTGTGCGGAGCCCGAGGCGAAAGAACTTTGAGGCCTCGGTTTTTTAACTGGACTTCGGTTGCATGCAACCTCGATTTCACTGATTTCTTCGAGGACGATCAGGTAAAATTTGTGAAATTAATGTTTTAAATTATTTTTTTCTTTTCATTAATGCTTAATTAATTAATTTTCATTTGTTTTCAGCTTGTGGTCCTCTCGACTCTGGAGCCGACACGCAAGGAGGCGAAGACTGAGTACTACACTTCGTTCCTTACCAGAGGAGCAGACGAAGTGAGGTACGTTCCTCCTCATAGGATTGGAGCATCGAGAGGAGCACCGGCTGCAGTACCGGTGAAGAAGAAGAAGAACTTGATTGAGCGCGTGGCCGGACGCGTGTCCAAGATGATGGGCGATGACCCTCAGACTAGCCGACGCACGCGTGATGACATCACACCCGATTCATCTGCCGAGCGGCGTGCATCTCAGCGTGGATCTCACCGAGCCCGACGAGAGTCCTCTCCTGTAGCTGAGGCACCTGAGGCACCTGAGGCACCTGAGGCTTCAGACGACAGTACTGATCGGCGCATTGATCGACGGCTCCACAAGATCCTCAACGATGAGTCTGAGACGGGATTTATGGGCCGATTGACTGCCCGGATGAGGAGGGTACAGAAGGAGGGAAACGACAGTCTGATGGAGCAGATTCGGGGCTTCTTCGGTCGCAGGCGATACTCCCGGCCTCGCCCCTGCCCTTCTGATGCATCTCAGGGCGGTTTTCCGGCTGCTCGGCATTCTATCAGCGCGCCTCCTCGCTTTCAGGACTCGGATCCCGAGGAGTTAGTTGATGTTGATGTCAGGGTTTCGTGTGGGGACTGGGCACACGATTTTGATCGTTATCGCAGGTCGCCACTTATCGAGCCGACCCGTGCCGAGTCGTTCCATGCCGAGTCGACCCACGTCGAACAGCAGCCTCAGTACGAGCAGCAGCCTCAGTACGAGCAGCAGCCTCAGGTCGTTGGCGATAGCTATCGCACACCGACCCAGATATTCTCGACCGTTGGAGATAGCGGTCATTTTTCGCCACCGAGGGGGCTGCGTGATTTTCAGGGTCTCTTCGCTCCCTTCCGACCGATTCACACCGACAGCATCTTCGGTCCGACTCCTGTTTATCGGTCAGAGTATGATCGGCCAGAGTATGCTAGGCCAGAGGATGATCCTGGTTTTATTGTACCGAGGGGGGCTGATATACCGCAGGTGATCATTGATGAAGAGACTTATTTTCCTTCTGAGTCGCAGGTCGAGTTGTTCAAGGTGACGACTCCCTTGGAGGAGAATGAACACGAAAAGGAGATTGCATTGTCGGAAGAGGAGAAAGAACTTGGGGCTGATGAGGAGGAGGAGGATGTCGCCGAGAGTAGTAGTCTCGGACCCCGTGTGAGGAGGCCCTCGGCAGCTCTCCGGAGCCCGTACGTCTCGCAGTTCGCACGGTCTGGCAGCAAGAAGGTTAGGGGGCTCTATTCGATGTTCCGTCGTGACGGGCATGGAATGAGTATCAAAATCCCTTTCAACGGAGTCACTCTGGACAACCCCTACTTCGAACGGATTGAGTCACTACATCATTGGTACACAAGCATGGTAAGTTAATTAATTTGTAGTTAAACTTTGAACTTTATAATGTTTATTAAATTGTGCTTAACTGTGATATGTATATTTTTCAGGAGATTGACATGTACATTACGTACCTGCAAGACAAGATAAAGTCCGGCGAGGGTTTAAAAGATGAAGTCACTCCAAGGAAGACTATACTCTTGTGTACCGAGTTCTTCGTAAGATCCAATCATCCTATCAAATACAAGTTTTTTTTATCATTTTCCTAATACTAATCGTTTAAATTTATTTTTAATTAACAGAACGCTATGAAGACTCAGTACGATAGGATTTCGATCTCGAATGCACATGCAAAGAGAACGAACTTGGAGAGAAAATACGAGACCTGGGCACCGCCGGACTTCATGGTGAAATACATCACGGGAGACAGTAGGCACGAGAGTTGGGAACACGCACGAGAGGTAATTTAAAGAACCGTACATTTTTTTTTAATTCAATTTAATATTTTAATTTAATTGTAAATAACGTTTTATTTTGTTTTTTATTTTTTTAGGTGATAACGGTCTGCAATTCCGGGGAACATTGGATCACAATACGGATTAACCTGGATAGCTGGACTATACAGTTGTACGACTCGTGTTGGTGGCGTTGTCCGGAAGTAACTCCCAAGGCTCGTGTACTAGCCCCGTTGTTGGAGTTGTTGCCTCGTCTTTTGGTAGCTGCCGGATTTTGGGAGGGTATGAACTTTATTCGTCGGACCCACAAGAAGACTTCTATGATGGTCGAAGTCCCGATGGAGCAGTTTATGCAAATCGACAACAACAGCTGCGGCCCGTTCGTGTGCATGTACCTGGATCGTCTCGTCAACAAGTACCTCACTCACCGGGGTAGAGAGATCGACGACGCGTACTTGATGAAGTATCGTCGATATGTCGCTCGGAAAATCTTCAGTTTGAGTCATCGAGTCGATTGATTTGTATTTTTGGATGATTTTAGACTTTTTCTTGCATGTGTTTGGACTGGTTATTATGTGTATTGAGATTGATTTGCAGGTTTAGCTTTGATATTAACTAAATAAATCCCGTCAAATTTTTTTAAAATTATTTATAATATATTAACTTATTAATTTAATATAATTTGTAAAACAATTAAACTATTTTAGGTGTGTTTTGGTGAAATATGTGTGTTTTGATTGATTTTGGTGAAATAGGTGTTTGTTTTGATCGATTTGGGTGGAAAAAATGTGAAAAAAAGGCTGTCTGCCTCTGCTACACGGTGACACCCGGTTACACGGTGGCCACCGTGTAGCATCCCGAGATCACCGTGTAGCCAAGAACTGCTCGGTGAATTTTCTGGGCAGTACTCGGTTACACGGTGGCTACCGGTACACGGTGCCCTACACGGTGCCCACCGTGTAGTTTAGGTCAATAATTCATTTTAATTGATTTTAAGGCATTTTTCGATTGTTAACTTGTTATTGTAGTATGAAACATCATTTTAATAATCAAAATGATTCAAAAAACACGATCAACTATTGAATTTGACGAATTAAGTGATTACGCATGAACAATGTATTACCTATGTAGTTATGATTGTCACAATATTAGTAGAAAGTTCGAAAAACGGTCAACATTCCAAGCATCTCCTATTTGTAGTCCTAAATTGGATTTGTTATGTTGTTTATTGGATGTTTCTAGTCTTTAAAATAATGTTTCATGCTTAACAAAACAACAAAAAAGCAGTAGAAATGCTTCAAAATCAAAAAAAGTTACTTCAGTTCTAAGCTACACGGTGGCTACACGGTGGGCTACACGGTGGGCTATGCTACACGGTGGCAAAATTAAGCGTTTTTTTTTTCGATACACGGTGCTTTGCTTACCGGTACACGGTTAGTTTCTTACCGGTACACGGTGCTACCCGGTACCGTGTAAAAAATTAAAATAAAATGGGGCTCTCAGGATTCGAGCCCCTGACCTCCGGGTTTTCATTCATTTTCAAATATTGGCTGACCAGTTGGGCTAGTAGTATTCCATGAACGTATTTAGCAAAATTAATATATGTACCTTCTAAAAAACAGATAAGTATTTTTTTTTTTTTACCGGTACACGGTGCTACCCGGTACCGTGTAAAAAAATTCTTATCGGTACACGGTTTTACCCGGTACCGTGTAAAAAAAAGAATTAAAATGGGGCTCTTAGGGTTCGAGCCCCTGACCTTTGGATTCCCATTCAATTTCTAATTTTCGGCTAACCAGTTGGGCTAGTAGTATTCCATGAACGTAATTAGCAAAATTAATATATGTACCTTCTAAAAAACAGATAAATAAATCCCCCTTGCCCCCAAAGCCTAATTCCCAACCTGTTTTTTCACATATTTCACGCTCACAAGATAAACAATCTCAAAAAACAAGCACAATAACCTAAAACAAACACAATAACCTAAAACTCACCAAATGTCCAAAATCCAACGAGAATAGACGATAAGAAAACAATATTAGTCTCAAATAGTTTAAAAACACCGATAAAACAACCAAACCCAATCTCGAACTCTGTCACTCCGTGTTCATTGGACATTTTGTTCTCGTGTGTCCCTCGCTTTTGCAGATGCTGCACTTCTTCTTCTGTCTTCTTCGGCTCGACTCTTGCGTTCCCGTCTCTTCTGCAGGGATATTTAAATCAACAGCCTCGGGTGGGATAAAAACCGTGCACTTCCGCATGTTGTGACCTACGCCCTTACATCTCGAACACACCTGCACACGACGACACGATATTAGGTCCAAGCCTGCACACGACGAAATGATATTAATTGTACAAACCTTCAAACGTCGTGTAGAGCTCTCAACTCTGGAACGAACACGAGTCACCCTCGGACGTCCAGCCTGTCTACCCGCTACCGGAGGAAGAACTACGTACGATGCCACATCCGGCGGGACCACCCAATAATCATAATGTGGCAACGGCACAATAGGCGTCGCGTACATCTCGACATGGCTGCTCATCTTGAAATAAGGGCTCACGAAATCGTACGGTGAAAATCCGGCTCGTCTACATAATAATAACAAACAAATTAGTGGAATCAACTGTTTAAAATTAAATTTAAAGGTAAAATGATATCATACCTCATAGCGGCACAAGCATGACGACACGGTATTAGGTCTAAGTCGAACTCCCGACATTCACAAGTGCGATTCGCGATATCCACAAGATAAGACCTGTCCTCCTCCTGAACTCTGTATCGAGCATTCGCACTGACCTCCCGAACGGTAAAATAACGGCTCAACTCATCCTGACCAGACAACTTGAGGAATGCCAGTTCGGTCAGCTCATGTCCACCATTCTGTCTCTCGTTATCTTTCCTTCGTTTCTCGTCAAACCATCTCTCAATCATCGCACGAATGGCCTCGAGCATCGCACAGACAGGTAATCGCCGTGGCCATTTGATAGCAGCGTTGAAGACTTCGGCCGCATTCGATGTCATGAAACCGTATCGTCGTGCAACACACTTTGACCTCGCCCAGTGCTCAACCCCAATATCAGTAAGGCGCCTATAAGCACTGTCACTGAGTTTCTCCACATCCGAAAGGTATTTTTCAAAATCATCAACCCGATAAGAATAAGCAGCATTGCATAGAGCCTTGATCAGCTGCTGGCCGTACCGTGCTAGATTCTTCGAGAGGTGGTGATAGCACAACGCACGGGTAGCGTGGGGATAGACACTCCGAATAGCATTCGCGATGCTCTTATGCTGGTCGGACACAATGAGCAGATCATCGTCGTCTGTATCGTAGCAAACTCTGAGGTGCTGGAGAAACCACGTCCACTCCTCGTCATTCTCTATCGGACCGATACCAAACGCAAGCGGGAAAATAGTCTCATTCCCGTCTTTTGTGACGGCGACAAACATCACACCAGTGTTTTTCCCTTTCAAATGGGTGGCGTCGACTACTATCACAGGCCTCAGAGTGCCCTGCTCAAATGCACGAATGCACTGCCCGAGCGCAACAAACATGCGGCAAAACACGCCCTGGTCGGTCGTCTGAATATCGTACTGTGTCCCGGGATTATTTTCTCTCAGCATGTACAGATATGACGGGAGCCTCTGATACGATCCCTCATAGTCGCCGTACGCTATTTCAAGCGCAAGGTTCCTCGTCCGCAGGGCGAAGTTGTAGCTGATGTGAACTCCGTACAATCTCCTCAAATCCTCAACCATATCTTTCGGAACCAGTTCCCGACTGCCGACTAACATACGTGCAAAGAAAGTAGCCGCAACCCTGCTCGACACTTGTCGATCCGCAAGTCGCCCCAAATTGTTTCGGCACGTATGATTCAAGTTCAGCTTCGTGATCCTCCAAAGGGTGTCATCGGAACCCGTGGAACACAATTTGAACGTGCAATTTTCACGCCCCGTCTTGCAAACGAACGTCACCCGATTAGTGTTCGAGCGATCAGTTTTGCACTCTACGTTATTCTCCATGTGATACATACCCACCATCACCTTCAGATCCTGTTTCTTTCGGAACGTGGCTCCGACTGCCATCTGACCATAAATCGGTTGGTGTTCGATAGACTGCAACGGAACAGCGGGGTCAAACCCCGGCAGTGGAATGATCCAATTGCGCTGTGGATTATTCTGTGCATTCTGAGAACCTTCGGCTTGCTCGGCGCCTCCCGCATAAGAACTCGAGGACATATTACGGCGCGACATTAGCTTTTTAACCACGCCCGGCTGTCTAATCCATTCGGTCCACTCCGTGGTCAAAGATTCCAAGAGATCGGACTGACGGGCTTCTTCCTCGTCCTCGGAAGTATGTACCTCCTCGTTCTCGTTCTCTTCCTCTGACGGTACGCCCGAATCCCGAGCTTCTTCTCCGATATTCACCTCCGGCGCAGCTGGTTGTGCCTCTATTTGAACGACGAACACAAAGCACTCATCCCCTTGCTCGTCTAACATGCGGGAGACATCCTCGTCGCAAAGCATAGGAGCTCGCACGCTTCTCGCGTCGTAGCCTCGGGTAAAATAGTACAACATGTACTCGGCATTGGGCGGAGGGCGCAAAACCAAACGAATCCGGCTCGTAAGGGCGTCGAGTGTAAGTTCTTCCCTCCGAAAGAAGAGGCACATATCTACTCCGTCAACATAGGCCGCTCGATCCCAACGACCACCGTACCGTATCGTGATTCGTTGATTCGACATCTACAATTACAAAACACAGTTGAATTCAGTGGGGGAACCCAAAATATCCATCCAAAAGCATAAACAAAGCCATAATTAGACAATTTAAAAAAAAAAAATGAAAAAACGGCTTCTGTACACGGTGGCTACACGGTGTCTCACCGTGTAGCTTGTGTCACCGTGTAGCCTGATAACCGGTACACGGCGACCGAGAAAATCTCGGAACACGGTGACCGGGAAACACCGTGTACCGAGACACTATCCGACACACTATCCGGTACACGGTGACCGGGAAACATCGTGTACCGAGACACTATCCGAGCACCAACCGGTTAATCTTCATACCTACACGGTGGCTACACGGTCAAGAAAACCCACCGTGTAGCCACCGTGTAGTTATGATTTTTCACAGAAAATCGAAAAAAAAAAACAGAATCGACGCGTTTCGACGTACCTTTCGGCCGGCGAACTCGGCTGCCCTTCTCAATGATATTTAAAGGTCGATTGTTGTAGAGGGAGGATTTTTGTGAGAGAGAGAATGAAGTTTTTTTGTTTTGAAATGGGTTTAAGGTTTGAGGGGAGGTAGGAGAAGATGCATGAATGCATGCAATAAACACACCACCAACCCTCAAAAATCTGATTTTGTATGTCGTGGGCCCCACAGTTTTTTTGTTTTGATTTTTAAGGATTTTAAATGGTTTTAAATGGTTTTTTGTATTATTAAAAGAGTGAAAATAAAAGTAAGGGTAAGTTAGACATTTCCTTTGCAAATTGTCTAAAATAAATGTAGTTTTTATAAGTGTGACAAAATAAATGTACTTTTTATGTTTGTGTTTAAAAAGTTGTATTCCCACTTTTAAGTATATGGGCTAGGAGCTAGGAGATGTAAGTAATTGGGATTACATGTATCAGATTGGATCACAAAAATATTTGTTATCTAATTATAGTTATTTATTAAAATTAATGGTTGATAAAAATTTATTCTATTTAATAACTTTAATTTATTAATTTTATTTTATTAATTTAATTAGGTAAATTCAAGATTTTAGAAAATAAATTTTTTTGGGTTGTTACAATCTACACCCCTTAATTTTAATTTCGTCCTCGAAATTTGATAACTTAATAGATTTAAGGATAAACCGGCAATACTTATATTATTGTATGTTTCAGCACCTACTCTAAAGGCTCTAGCAACCTAAAATATTAAATAAAGTTAATATGAACATTTAAATGGTTTAAGGGTGACGTACCTTGAGAAGCCGGCGAGACATGATTAGGATGGAAGAGTGTTATATTAATTTTCATGTATTACACATAAGAGAAAGCAACCAAGAATCGTAATGCTCTGATACCAACTGTAACGACCCGTATTTTTATAAACAGCGAAAGGTGTTAATTTTGAAAATAACATTTTATAAAGTGCGGGTGTCACAAAATTTTATTTGAAGAAGTAAAACTTTTTAAAATTTAAACAGCAAAATAAACTAACTAAATTAGTACATAAATAAATTATTATTGCATGCATGTATATATATATATATAAAGACACGTATAACACTCTTATATGCATGTAAGTATATGCATATGTAAATATAACATGCAGAATAACATATACGTATGCTTAATTATATGTGAGTGTGCATGACTAATAGTATATCATAAAGAAGTTAATAGTCATCCTCAAGTTTACTAACATACTTTAAACAATCTGGATGCAATTGGAATAATTGTAAAACATAGCATTCATACCGGCAATTTAACTTGATTTAAAGTAAATAATATCATAATTAATATGAAAATAACTCATGATAAATTATGCACTAATAAACATTTATTTAGTTTAATTAATTCCTTCATCCTTGATCACCTCTCTCGCTCGGCATTCTCGTGTGTACCTAAAAATAGTTGTTGTCGATAGGGTGAGCTCAACGCGCTCAATAGGGTCAATACCTCATCTAATACCGGAATCAAATACATGTATAACCAATGAACATAACATGAAAATATTGTAATTTTAATATAACATGAGATCCATTTAATAATCTGGATAACATGAAAATATTGTAATTTTAATAAACATGAGATCCATTTAATAATCTGGATATTGCGAGTTGCGCCAACTATTGCGTTGGTCCCCTTCGACCCTTTTCCCCGGTCTCCGGTTACAACGGAAAATATATTTTAATAAATTCACATAAATGCACAAATAGATACACACATAATGAAACAAGTAGTAAACAAGGTAAATCGACAACATGACACCTACCTCGATGAGCTGGGACGTGAACATGAGAATCCAAAGTGCGTCTAAGACCTTAGGGCTGAACTAGCAATTCTTGAACTTCAAATGCTGAATATATAATATAGAGATTTAAGGTGCATTAAATAATATTACTTAGATTTAATTTGGTAGTGGGCCATAATATTCGAAATTATAAGGGCCTTAGTGGAATTTGATAGTATTATGTACGGTAATTAAATTGGGGATTAGAAATTGAATTTGACCTTTCTTCTATTTGCAGGTAGAGAGAGAGAGACCGAAATTGGGGACGGAGCTTTCCCGTTGAAATCATAGAGCCTTCGACGGTGGTCGTGGGGCTTCATCTTATCCGATTCCCTGGAAGAGAAACACAGGTGCTCGATTTGTTCAAGGATGGCAGCAACTTCGATGACCCGGCAGGAACACCATGGCGGTTTGGCGAGGACGACTGGTGTTGATCGAATAGGCGCCAGCGGAGGGCATCGGCGGCGCTCTTGGCTCCCGGAGATGGGCGGTTATTTGGGAATAACAGTAGCTACAACTCTCTTTGGAGACCGGTAGAAACGGATCTCCCGCAACTATTCTCGACCGTGGCTTGCGGTTGTTTATTCGTCCTTCGATCTAAGATGGTTCAAGGGGCGAACAGGGTTAAAAAGGGTCTTTAACTGTGGTGGTTTTCGACAATGGGCAGCAGTGAGGTTGACTCGTCTACGACGGAACAAATAGGCTCTTAGATAGTTTTCGAGGTTGCGATGTTCTCGGACTTGGATCTCTCGAGGGGGAGTTGTACGGGATAAAAGAATGGATGTTCTTTGTCGAAGGCAGAGGTTTTACGGGCTGAACCGAGGAGATTAACAATTAGAGTAGAGGCCAAGATTATGGGTTAATATTTGTGTTGTTGTGTATGAAGGTAAAGAAGACAGGGGGAAAGTATATTGAGATTATAGGGTTTGTATTGTTTCTGCGTGTAAGTAGAAGAAGGTAAAAGATGAGTATTTATAGTTGAGGATTGAGGTTATATTTAGAAGATGGTGTTCGTTAGGTTTCTTGGAGGAGAATCATATAACCGATGGGTTTGAGAATTCTAATTTCTATAGGAATAAGTATGGGTTGGGTTTTAAGTATATGGGCTAGGAGCTAGGAGATGTAAGTAATTGGGATTACATGTATCGGATTGGATCACAAAAATATTTGTTATCTAATTATAGTTATTTATTAAAATTAATGGTTGATAAAAATTTATTCTATTTAATAACTTTAATTTATTAATTTTATTTTATTAATTTAATTAGGTAAATTCAAGATTTTAGAAAATAATTTTTTTTGGGTTGTTACATAGTTCGTTTAATTTGAGTTTGAAATTAGATAGGTCTTTTAATTTGAGTTTGAAATTATTTACAATTAAGGTGCACATAATTTCTTGAGATAGAGACTAGTTAATTTGATTATTTTTGTTAAATTTAATGTTTTAAAAAAATAATCTAATAAAATAAAAACTATCTTAATAATTTATAAAATTACTTCTATTACCCGTTAGCAGACTCACATGAAGCCGAGGGTCGGCCTCCGCTATATATATATATATATATATATATATATATATATATATATATATATATATATATATATATATATATATATATATATATATATATATATATATATATATATATATATATATATATATATATATATATGCATTTCTTTAAATCTTTCGTGGCGGAGGCCGACCATCGGCTTCATGTGAGTCAGCTACTAGGTCATAGAAGTAATTCTATAACTCATAAATACCACTGTTCTAAAAATCTCCACCTAGCTCCAATTAATCCCCGCCCTAACCCGCCTAAGCGTCGCCTAAACCCGTTCAGAGCCGCCTAAACCCGCTTTGGGCCGCCTAAGTTCAATTAATTTCGTCTTTACTTACATAGACGGTTCTCGAGCAGATTTAACTGAACAATCAAATTAGATGCAACTTTTGATAAATCAAATAAAATAGATGATGTTATGATAAATTTTGAGGTACAACACCAAAATTGTATAAAAAATATTAAATATATAATGAATATGATCTAAAATTTTAAATTTACAAACTATTTTGATTATTTTACTATGTTAAACTTGTGATTAATACTATGTTTAGATTATTTATTGATTATTTTGTTCAAAATATTAATTTATTATGCATAAAAATATTTTTAAAATATTATATTAATTAATTAAATAAAAAAAAGTAAAACGATTAATCCCCGTCTAGTCCTCGATTAATCCCTCTAGGCGCTAGGCCCCTAGTCACCGCCTGACTAGCGCCTAGCGCCTTTTAAAATCTTGATAAATACGCGGTGACGCGGTATTATCATGGAAGCATTTTTTTATCAATTGAAATATATATTGACAAGAAAAAAATACAATAGAATATGAAAAATAGTTACAATATATATTAAAATTTTAATTTAATATAAGAGTATAAAGTGATTTTATATTGAAAGGATAGTAAAAATATTGTAACAACTCGAATTTTCATAACTAAAATTAAGTAATTTAAATAGCTCGAGCCGCATCCAATCCACTTGTGGGGATGCCGTTAAATTTTCTGGAAGAACAAGGTCAAATCGTTCATTGGCGATTAGTCATCGATCGAGGGCTTCATGATTTCCCACTCGACGTCGTGACAGTTTTCAGATCTAGAGAGTAGTAATAAATCACACACTAGAGTTTTTGTTTTTTGGAGAAATTTTATTAGTAGTTATTACAACATGAATCTATATGGAACTCGATTATTCAGTTCGGTTCGATTTGATTTTACACTTGTGTTGCGGCCTTACGAGATGAGCGTTAAGATTTTGTTAGTCCTTCTCGATAAAGTTTGTAATGAAGTTTATTTTTTCTGCACAATTTTTTTGAATAAACTGTGAAAAATTCACCCGAATTCGTTTTGCTCCGACACTAGCGATGTATTTTTGTGGAATTTTATTGTGTTTAGTTTTTGTGTCCAGTAAAAATTACGTCAATTGAGAATAGAGGTGTGAGATGGAGCAAATCCTTTATTAGGTATAGAGAAGAGTAATCCTGATATTTCCAAATGGGTGAATTTATCATTTTAATAATTTTAAGGGGGTGAACTAATACATGAGGTGAACTTTTATAGGATGCGTAAATAAACTCACCCTTTTATAAAATATACTTAACGTTAATGAGCTGGACTTATATTTTTAGTGGTGATACGAACCTCTTTGGGGAACGAAGAAAAGAAAAGAACGAAGAACAGAAAAGGATAGAAGATACCGGCGGAAGATCCCAAAACCTTTGAATCTGATTCGTGAAATAATTTAGGAACGATGTCCTAAACCCCAACACGTGATCGACGCAACAACTCGGGGATGAAGAAGACACACGAACGAAGGATGATGACTTCGTTGATTCGTCGGTTGAATTCTTTTGATAGTCGGGTAGAATTCGAACCCAAGAGAGATTTTTAATAAAACTCACAAAACATGTATTTATTCATCAATAACGATCTGCGTAAAATAATAGTTTGGGAAGCCTTTAAAAAGGCTTAAACAAAAATCCTAATTATTAAATAAAAGGAAACTCACGCAAATAAAAACGCTAAAATAACGCTGAAATTCAACAAAACGCGCTACGCTGAAATTTCCCAAATCTGTCGATCGACAGGTTTTGGTGTTGGCCGACACCTAACTAGAAATTCGGGTTTCACCTCGGGTTGAACCTCGTGTTCCCCAGGATATCGATTTTAGCCCTCCTGTCGGCCGACAGGCCTTAGTGTCGGCCGACACCAAGCCTAAAGTTCGACCGAACTTCGCGGCGCGTCTTCGGCACACTCTCGACCCTCGTTCCTGTTGGAGTTGTGTACTTAATGTCTATATTTAAGAAACGGTAAACTCCCGGTCATAGCATTTAATCTATTAAATTAATAAACAATTGTTTGCATTTAATTAATGATAATTAAATATATGCAAATCATAGTCCTGGATTTTATACGTTGTAGTTAGTATGGTGTGTATGGACACACAGAAGATAATACTATCGGTTACTCGTATTTAATCAAACAGTTGCTCACGACCTAGATGGACACGGACCAATCCATCGGTATAGTCGTTGTGTGAGAGAGAAAATAATTTATCTTAATTATTTTATCACACTTGTACACTTGGTGTATTGAGCGGATCGTTTGAGACTTATCGATTAGGATTGCCTTAGATAATCGATTCAAGTCTTAGAGTATTTTATTCTTAATCCCTAATACTATTGCGGATGTGTATATTTAATATATGTGACTTTGATTTTCCAAAGGAATTAACCGATTTAATTATTGGGTTAATTACCGGTTAAGTTGGGTCACTATATTTTATATATGACATGCCGTGAATACTTGACGGGAAAGTGTATCCCGGAAGGGTTGATAATATCCCCGAGATGAGTTCATAAGGAATTATTGTGTAAACCTCATGAGTGGATTCGTTCCGCACAATAATTAAGGTTGAATGGTACTAGTCTCGGATTCAAGAGATGAATAAATTAATTAGCAATAAATTAATTTTATTCATGGATATTTAAATCTTAAATACACGGAATAAATAATACTACCGGAGAAATATTATTTGATATAATATGGTTTAATATTGGGAGTGCAATTAATTTATATAGTGGAAAATAAATTAATTAATATTGATAAGGATTAATGGACTTGAGCATTGAGCTCAATTTAATCTTCAATATTGGAAGCCCAATATTCCACCTCCTTTAGATCCCCTACGTAGCCTATAAAAGCACTACATGGCCTTCATAAATCATAAGACAAGAATATCAATACTTGATAGTTCTAGAGAGTTGAAGGAGATCCATAGGAGTTCGATAGATCGTCGCCCACCCGACGTTCGAACGGAGTGCAAGGAATACGTGGTAAGATCGTAAGGTCATCAATTGATTTCGTTTCTCCGCACAACGAATCAAAAGGTACAATCATAAACTCCTTCGTGTGAATTTATGTGATTTAATTGTGATACATACATGAACGCACGATCCGGGAAAACGACGAACTTCGGGGACGGGGATTCGAGATCCCCGGCGAAGGTTCGAAGGACCCTCGGCTGGGAGCCGAGGGGACGATCGAGCCCTATGGGCGTCGATCCCGGGGCCCACACGAGGACGCCCCGGCTGGACGCCGGGGCATGCGATCGACCTTGCGGTCGATCGCGGGGGCAGCCGCGGCTGGGCCGCGGCGGGTGCGCTAGGCGCACCGCCCTCCTCGGCGGTGGCGGTGAGTCGCCGGACTCACCGCCGGGGGCTGTTCGGAACAGCCCCACGGGGATGCGCGTGCATCCCCGGCGATCGCAAGGGCGGCGATCGCGAGCCCGCGGTGGGGCTCGGCTAGGGTTTCGGCCGCGGGTTCATCCCGCGGCGATTCTCCGGTTGAGCTCCGGATACCGTAGTGCTCGTAATCGGTTTCCGGCGATGGGATTTCGGTCGGGGTTGTCGGTTCCGCATTTTTTGATACCCCGGGATATCGATTTCCAGAAATTGGTATCAGAGCGTTTGGTTTCGTGTTCATGTATGTGTTCAATTATCGTTCTACCTTGCAGGGATTCCGACTATCATGGTTAATTTAATTGTTGATTAATTGTTTAATTAATTGTTAAATATTTTACCATGATTATTCGTATTAAACTCTCGGACATGTCGAGATTCGTTTTGTGTGGATGAATGCTTGTAATAGTAAAAATTCGGGGGTTGACCGAATTTAGATTTATTATTATTGTTCTATGTTGTCCGGAAAGTGTATAGGGTCGATTTCATGTATAGAATCGATACCGGAATTGTAAATTTATTATTGTGTAATTTATTTACGTTGGATCGATGCCGAGACGACCGCCGGAGAACTCGTGTGACGAAGGAGAAGATGAGAGGGAGAACTAGGGCTCGGGATCGATCTTGTGATCGATCCCATGGTGATCGATCGCGGGGGCTGTCCGCGATGGTCCTCGGCCACGCCGGCCACCGGTGGTGGTGGCGCGTGGGCTGGGGACGGCGACGGTGGTGCTCCCGGCCGGCGATCAAGGTGGGGGGGCGCGGGGTCCTCGTGATCTCGTGCTACTCCTACCTAGATTTACTTTCCTAATTGATTCGGTTTTCCTAATTGAGTTTTTCCTATTTTTGGGAATTCTCATGGATTAGTTTTATTCTTTATTCTATTATGGAAGTCTCCTAGAATATTCCGAGTCCTACTTGGAATAGGATTCTAGAGATTTAATAGAATTAGAAAGGAATTTAATTAATATGGAATTAATTTATTTACCATTTGATTATTCCTATTTTATGGGAATTTTCATGGACATGGAAATTAATTAATCTTGGAAAGTAGAAGAGTCCTAATTTATTTTATTTCCTTATTCTATTATAGAAGTCTTCTAGAATATTCCAAGTTTTACTTGGATAGATTATTCTAGAGATTTAATAGAATTAGATAGGAAAATAAATAAATAAAAATATTAATGATATTTAATTTTATTTTTGATTTATTCGATTGACTTAATTTTCGAATTAAGTATCTTTTGGATTTATTAAAAATAAATAGATTTAAATATTGGGATTAATATTCTCGTCACATGGAGCATTCAAGAACGAAGACTGAAGACTAGAAGACGCATACGGAGACGGAATAAAGCCATGATAGTCGGAAAATAATTTTTCTAGCATTATTTTGACTATGTGATACTATGTGCTTTATTACTTGTATGCATGCTATATGTGTTTACTTTATGCACTAGATAGTGTATCCATTTGTTATAAAAAGCTAAGTGGGAGAGGGGATGGAAACATTCCCATGGTCTCCATTGTTGTTCTCTTGGTGACTCTTATGGGCTTTTGAAGTTCATATAGATGTGTCATTGGAGGAGAATTCTTGTAATTCATTTTACAAGAGACGTTGATTAAGTTTATCAAACAATGGCTAATTTGTCTTTCTGAAACTGACTTCAAGTCGACTCATTCTCACCCCGGGGAGTGGAATGGAGCCAAAGCCACTTGGTCATGTGGATGACACAAATTAGAGACATTCGTACCACTCTTTTAAAGATGGATCGATTGTCTGCTCGGCTCCCTCATCTAATGAGAGATAGGGTTGTTCGCATGGTGAATCACTGGTTAGAAACTTCGAGTTTCACTTATGAGTCTCCGCGTCTTGATTTACGAAAATCGAATGGATCTTGTAATTGGGAGTCAATTATAAAAGTCTCTTGGTATAGTAAACGTCCACACCATCTGGCTTGCTGTACTAACGGATTTTGGATTAATTGATGTAGACAGTTATAAGTAATTGTGAAGAGTTGTGAAGTTGTCGTAAACGTCCACACCACGTGGCTTGCGGTGATGTAACAATTCCAAGCGATTTACTTTAGTACTGAGTAATGGTTTACACTTAGATACGCATTATAGTATTCCTTCCCACGAGGTTACGCTATAAGTGATGTATGACCAAAGAAAATCTAATTGCTAAATCATTTGGGTGGGTAAACGTCCACACCACGTGGCTTGCCTTACCTGATGGGATTTTAGATGTAATTAGTAATTTAATGATATTATTTGAGGGAGATAATATCGGATATTAAATTGATTGTTTGTTTAAATGTGCTTATAGGTTTAGAGAATAGCTATGAACCCACTTTCTGTGATACTCAAGGAGCATAAACTCACTGGCCCCAATTATATTGATTGGAGGAGAAATTTAGACATTGTCCTGACTTCTGAAGAGTACAAGTTTGTACTCCATGAAGTATGCCCCGCTGAGCCCACGGCTGCCTCAACTGATGAGGAAAAACTGGCATATCGGAAGTGGAAAAAGGCTGATGAAATGGCTAGGTGCTATATTTTGGCTTCTATGTCAAATGTACTCCAAACCCAACATGAGTCGATGGACACTGCCTATGATATGTTGTTTAACCTCAAGGAGATGTTTGGGGAGCAAGATCGTGCGACAAGGCAAGAAGCCATGAGAGTCCTCATGACAACTACTCAGTCTGAAGGAACGCCCGTAGGGGAGCACGTTCTTAAGATGATGAGTCTGTTGAATGAGCTTGAGATCCTAGGAGCTCAAATTGATGCTGAGACGCAAGTCGACATCATACTCCAGTCTCTGACCCCTAGTTTTGAGCAGTTTCGCATGAGCTATAATATGGGTAAACTATCTTATTCTCTTGCGCAACTCCTGACTGAACTGAAGGCGGCAGAGGGGATCTACAAGAAGGGCAAGTCTCAAGCGCTTGTAGCTACCAAGTCCAAAGGCAAGAAGCCTGTTGGAGGTAGGGGCAAGAGGAGGAAGCAAGCCTGGAAACCCAGTGGTGCCAAGAGGAATGGACCACGAGTGGGGGTTGCAAAGCCAAGGGGCAAGTGCTTCCGATGCAATAAGTCTGGACACTGGAAGTCTGAATGTCCTCTCAAAGGTACGAATTTTTCTTTAGTCGTAAAAACATAGTCAGCGGTATTATCTACCAGAAATCTGGTGTGTAGATATGGAACCACTGACGGTATGTGTATTTTTGAATGCAGGGGTTCCAGAAAACCCGGCGACTTAGAGAAGAAGAGTTCGAGTCTACACGGGCAAAAGCTGTAGAGGAGACAGCTGTTGCGGTGGAAGACATTTATTTGCTTTAGTAGTTAAATAGGATTTCATTTCAAGTTTATTGCATTATGTACCCTCTATTTTAGAGAGAACTTCTGTTCTGGATTTCTATTATTTATGAATGGATATTTTATTTCTTTAATCATTCTTGATTTTGATAAGAAATAATGGCATTATCTATTCTGGTACATTAGATAGCAATAATATGAATGATAGATCCTAAGTCTACCACGATGCAACAAACCGTTCTATAACTTGTAAGATGTATTTCTCTGTTAAATCATTATACTTGTGAATTCTTGAACTTAGTAGTATTTATTCAAATAAGATTCAAGAGGTCGAAATTGATTTGATCAATTATAGTTGAAGGAGTGGACCTTCCGACCTAAGAATTAAATTTGGAAGATAATACAACTAAGCATACCTTTCTGGATAAAGGGTAGAATTCGGACAAGTATGGAGAATGATTAAATACTGATATATGCAGAGATATGTGTAAAGGTGCGAGTAGTTCTTAGAATACTCGATCATGGATTAGAGTACTTGATGTGCCATAAAAGCAAAGTGTTTTGACTAGTCAATAGACACAAAGCTATTATGGGGAACCTTCAAAGTATATCCATTAGGAGCCTGCGACTGGGTCGCAGAGGCTAACACCCATCTAAGTGTTGGGATATGTCCTTCGATCCTACGTGTGCAATCGATAAAGTCATAAGGTCGTCTATGGATGTTAAATGATTATTTGATAATATTATTTGTTGGGAACAATATAATATTGATCGATAAATCATACCTACAGGGTCACACACGGACTCAAAGATGATGTACGTTGCTTGATAAATATATTGATTTAGAATCAATATTTACGTGGATTTAATTCACATGCATGGGATGCATGGCTTGCATGGATGCATGTCACATAGTGTGACATGGCATGCCACACAAGCTAGTGGGACCATGTCTTATGCTAGTTGGCATGATGATGTGGTATGACCATTCATATTCACCATAAACCACCCCATTATGTGTGTTGATGACACACATTAAGGTGGGGGGTTACAAGGTTGATAATGGGACAATTATGTGACCATAATGAGATGAATAAGAGGGTGAAAATCAGATTTTCACACAACTTAATCACATATTTCGAAATCCACACAAAAGAGAGAAAGGAGAGAGTGTTCTTGGAGAACCGACTCGATCAAGCAAAGTGTTCGTCATCTGGGTTCGTGTGCAACACGTAGAGGCCGGGCCATTTGTGCGGCTTCAACATCCGGGCGATCTAGACAAGAGGAGTGACGAGGTCATTCACAAGGAGAGCTTCGAGAGGCTGATCCATTAAGGTGGTTCAATCGACTCAACACCACCTTAACCAAAATCAACGATCACCAAAAGTAAGTAATCGTTGAACCTTATATATATATATTGGATGTGTATATATATATGTTTATATGTGTTCTTATACACATTAAGTGTGCACTAAGATCCAAGCATGATAGATTTATATGCTTTACACGCTTCCGCACACACGGTATATCGATCGGATCGGTATACCGGTACCTTCAATTGGTATCAGAGCCTAGGGCTCGTGCACACTTTTGTGTTGGACACGAAGGTTAAATCAACATAATTGGATTTTTGGTTTAATTGTGATTATGTGATTAGATGTAAGGCCGACCACCGTTAGTGGTCGGGTGAATGATTTCGTCGTTTTTTACGTTTCGATTGGCCATAGTCTTTTGAGGGCTGCGTCCCTTGGAATCATTTGTAATAGATAGGTTTTTCTATTATATTTGTATTGTACTACTTGTAAGCGATGGAATTAGTCCATGGTTCGATGGAGGATCTCGGCTCTCTGGCGAAAACGAGAAGAAACGAAGCAAAACGAAGCAAAACGAAGCAAAACGGACGAAACCGGGCTGCTGGAGCCAAACGGCGGGCGCCGTTGTAGCTCCAGCGGGCGCTGTTTTGTTTCGTCGGGCGCCGTTTTGGAAACGGCGACCGCCGAAAGCCCTTTTTCTTGGCAGATTGTTCCCGGACCTTTCGGCGGGCGCCGTTTTGGAAACGGCGACCGCCGGTGGTGTTCAGCGACCGCTGGTTGTGAAACGGCGGGCGCTGTTCGTGGTTTTATGGGTACGGAATAGATTTGACCAAAATCGGAGGGCACGGAACTAAAACGGAGGGCGAGGACCAGTCCAGAAGATGTTCAAGGCTTTTGTTGTTATTTTAATCTTTTCGTTTGAGAGTTGTGAGGTTCTAGGGGCCTTTCGATTTCGTATTTATTTGCTTTGCTAGTTATAGGATGTTTTATGTTATAAATGTTCAACTTACATATAAACACCTATGCATGCAAGTTCCCAAAATAATGAGTATAATGTCTTGTCCAAAAACATCACACTCATGAAGCCCTCGATCATAAGTTGGTAGGTCCGCCTCAGCGGGGTACTACTTGTTATCTTGGGATAAGTGGGAGTAAGGGTTAGACCCTTACACGTGACTTTGGTTTTCTCATCGATAGATCCACTGCAGGCGTGGCTATCGAGACATGAGATGAGAATGGGATTCTCATCGACCGAGAGTGATATTAGATATCATTGACATGGGTGTGTCTACCTATCTTGAAATACTTAAGTGCGGACTCAGTCGGCTTAAAGATTTGCAAGATGAGGATCTCGGAATCGTTTTGTTCTAAGGGACAATGATATTGGATATCAATTGAACAAAATGAAATAAATAAGTACAATTGTTAGACAACCTTATTTGTTTACCGCTTTGTGGATGTTTACATACTTTAGTTATCTTTCTTTTATAGTTTATCATGTCAAATATCAACTCAATTCAAGTTTGGTTCAATTCTTGATTATGAAAAATTGAACAAATTTTCTTGATTCACAACGTAATTTGAGGATGGTCCTCAAATACGAAGACAAAGAAAATGTGTTAGATAACCACATCCTAAGATATCATTGAACAACTCAATATCATGTTCGGAGAATATGCAATGATTGAGCGGTTCGGTGTGACCAGGGTCATCGCTTCAGCTAGGCTGGAAAAATGGAAATCTATGGGATCACATGTGCAACAAATGATTGGATTATTTGTTTCAAGTGACCGCCTAGATTTTTCCTATGATGATTATTTGGCAACCGATTTCATACTTCAATCTCATGATGGTTATAATGCTTTTAGGCTAAATTTTCCATATGAATGGTTTGAAGAAATCGCTTCGTGAGCTCCACGGGATGCTCAAGGTTGCTGAGCCGGCGATAGAGAAGGACCCTAAGAGGGAAATTCTTATGATATAGGATAGGGTATTCAAAAGAGCATGGGCAAGAAGGCTACTAGGGTTCCTAGGGAATCTCAATGCGTTTACTATAAAAGTGTTGGACACTACTTGCAAACTTATAAAAGTTCATATTTTATTCAATTTCAAAACAAATGCCTAATTTGTCTTTCATTTGATGGATTATAAGGTTATGATTATTTACACCTCGGGGAGTGATTTAATCCAAAACACTTAAGTTCATCAATGACACAAATTAGAGACTTTCGAGCCATTGGATGGCGTGAATCGATTGTCTGGTTGGCTCCCTCATATTTTATGAGAGATAGGGCTTCAATTGCATGATAATATCGCTGGTTAGAAAACTTCGATTTTTCACTTACGATTTATCACGTTTTGACATTGAGATAATTTTGAATGGGAAATTCGAATAAGAGTCAATTATTGAGAATAATTGAACTTGCCCAAAGTTCAAAGAAGATGTGAAGAGCGGGGTTGCTTTATCTTCAGGTATTAATGTTATAGACATTAAACTTCACAAATTCTACTTCTTGGGTATTGGATTCCAAACATAGTTCTCACATTTGTATGTGGAGGAACTACATAGAAGTATAAGTTTGGTGAGTAGAGATGTCGTTCTACGGGCGAGAAATGGAGCGAAGGTCGCTGCATTAGCCGTATGATCATATGATGTTGTTTTGCCTTAGGGCCTTGTTTTAGTATTATAACTATGTAATTTCGTACCTTCAATAAACAATGAATATTGGTTCAGTATTGGATACTGATGGATTAGTTTTTCACTAATTAAATAGTTTGATAACTATTTTAATTGTGAACTATTCTTTGTTTTGGTACGATTATTACATTATTTATGTATACTTTAAACTCAACAAATCATATATAACATTAACACAAAAGTCCAAATCGAATAAGTCTCATTGAGACATAACTGTAACATTGTTGATTAGATCAAAATCTAAACATGTAACGAATCTTCTTTTAGAAGGCATTCTAGAATCATTTGACTTGGAGTCATTTGATACATGTGAATGATGTTTGATGGACAAAGATAACAATGTCATCTTTCTTGGAGAAAGGAGAACATGTGAGTGATTAATTAGGGATGATCCATACTGATGTATGTGGAACCTATCAGTTCACAAGCACATGAAGGTTATGTTTCGGAAAAGAGAAAACAAACTATATTAGATATAGTTCGACCATTCGATGAGAGGTCTAAATGAACTACTGGTCTCTTTTTGGAACACACAATTCTTGACTTCAACTTATACACTGAATAGGACGCTGTCAAAAGCTGTTGATAAGACATCATACTAGGTATGGAAAGGGAGGGTCCCTAAATTGTTTTCATCAAAATTTGAGGTTCTAAAAGCTTTTCTGACGAGATTTATCTCTATAGAGCTTGAACTCAAATGGGATAAAAGTTTTTTATGGTATCCATAAGAAACTCGAGGGTACAACTTCTACGATCTATCTGAGAACAATATTTTGTTGCTCGAGATAGTGATTTTCTTGAAAAGAGTTATCTTTCCTAGAAATTCAGTGGGAGCTCGGTTGTCTTGAACGAGGTTCAAGTGAAACAACCAATGATGAATACTCAAGACTAGGTTGAGAGTATTCTTATGGTTTTGGAAGCCATACCAGCCCTCGTAGGTCCGAAAGGAATAAATCTATCTCTATTATTCAAATACTTAGATATTGTGACCAATGAGAGATATGAATTCATGCTTTTGGAAAGCGGTGAACCTTCGACCTAATTCCAAGCTATGACGAGTCCAGCTACTGAAAATTGGCATGATGCCATGAAATCTGAGATGATATCAATATCTGATAATCAAGTTTGGAACTTGATCACGGGGTTAGACCCAGTGAATGCTAATAGATCTTAAAGATCTAAACAGACAGATGGAAAACCTAGGGTTTTCAAAGCAAGTTTGATGGTAAAATTTTTATTCACGAGGTGGATTGTGGAAAAACTTTCACCAGTTGCTTTGATTAAATCATTCAGATTATCTTAGTCATTGCTACTCATCTTGATAATGAGTTATGGTAATATTGGATGTTAAAACTAACTTCTTGAATTGGATTCTAGAAGAGAATGTGTTTTGACACAGCCAAAGAGTTTTATCGATCCTAATAAGGCTGAGAAATTATGCAATCTTATAATTCCATTTATGGAATAAAGCAAAGCATATCGGAGTAGCAATCTTCAGTTCAATGAATCCATACGGGGTTTTGGATTTCAGAGGAACTCAGAAGAGTCTTGTTTTACAAGAAGAACAGTGGGAGTTACGTTGTATACATTGTGTTGTATGTCGATGACATACTCCTTATTGGAAACAATGTTACCATGCTTAATTCTATTAAAGAATGGCTTGGAAATTGTTTTTCAATAAAGGATCTTGGAGAAGCACAGTACATATTGGGCATCAAGATCTGTCGGAACAGATCGAAAAGGATGTTTGGACTTAGTAAAGCGACCTATATTGATAAGGTGCTTGATAAGTTCAGAATGAAAGACGCCAGAACGGGTCTCATTCCAATGAGTCATGGCACATCACTTAGCAAGATGCAAGGCCTTACGGTACTTGATGAGCAAAAGAGGATGTAAAACGACTTGACGTATTGTATGCTTTGAGCATGACGATTCGGTTTCAAGGAAACCCAGGTGAGATGCATTAGACTGCGGCCAAGAGTATTCTTATGTACCTTAGATGGACTAAAGAATATTTTGTTGTCTTTGGAAGAAAAAAAGAGTTGATATTAACAAGCAGTTTGACTGCTAACTTCAAAACAGACTAAGATAATTTCCGATTTTAATCTGGTTATATCTTTTGTTTGGTTAGAGGTGAAATTTGCTGGAATAGTTCCATGCAATGCAATATAGCTGATTAAACTACAGAAGTTGAGCACAGTATTGCATTGGATGCAGTAATGTTGGCAGTTAAGATTTGAAAGTTCTTGAATGAACTAGGTGCCGTAACTAGCTTAGCCCATCCGATAATTCTCTATTTATAGTAGATTTATCGCGCAAGCCAATGAGCTAGGAAGCACCACAAGTCTAAAACTGGTGCTCAGGAAGTTCCACATTATCTGGGAGATAGTTTTGTGGAGACATCGAGATAATAAAGTTGCAACTTTTGGTAAGGTTGCAAACCCGTTTTCTAAAACCTCTCCAGCAGTTTAAGCTTGAGGCTTTCACAACTGCAATAGAGATCAAACATCTTAGAGATGGGTTGTGATTTCTATTACTGTATTAGATACTTTTGGAGATTTGGTAAACATTCACTCATATGTATAATACATGTTTCTTCATATAAATATGGTTTAATTTATATGAATTGTCCAAATGATTAAGTGATATCAATTGGGTTATGAGGTCGACTTACCGCATAATGAAGTCCCAATGGTTGAACTGATATACTTAAATCATATAGTTGTTCCTGGTTCGTATAATCGAGTACGGACAAACCGATACTACAATGAACTAGTTTGTAATGTGTACTATAGCGCCGCTTCATGGGCTAGTGATGTGGGACATCAAGTACAATTACATAGATATTAGCTGGGAGCTAATGATCGAACAGACCCGACTGGAATAGTATTTAAGATTTCGAGTCATAATACTATTTCATTGACTATCGAGCAATTTCCTCTGACCTGAGTAGTCCAGAGTGATTCCATTGTGAAATGGTGTACTTTGATACAAGTAAACGCCTTTCGTAAAAGGAGGTTATAAAACTTGTTATTGGGTATATCAGGAAGCAAGTGGGAGAGCTTGGACTGACAAGATGGGATTGTCCTCCATTTTTATAATGGGATACATGTCTTACCGGCCACTTGGAGAGTCGAGACTGTGGAAAATACGTGGCCACGTCCAGATTCGTATCATAGTGATAAATCTGGTTTTACAGTCTGTCTCAAAGTCCAAGAAAGGTTTGAACCGATTGAGGATGACTCGAGTCTTGCCTCAAGTTCAAACTTAGACATAAAGTGACAACAGGAAGTTGGCAGCACACTGGCTCTGAAGGCCAAGTGGGAGATTGTTGGGATATGTCCTTCGATCCTACGTGTGCAATCGATAAAGTCATAAGGTCGTCTATGGATGTTAAATGATTATTTGATAATATTATTTGTTGGGAACAATATAATATTGATCGATAAATCATACCTACAGGGTCACACACGGACTCAAAGATGATGTACGTTGCTTGATAAATATATTGATTTAGAATCAATATTTACGTGGATTTAATTCACATGCATGGGATGCATGGCTTGTATGGATGCATGTCACATAGTGTGACATGGCATGCCACACAAGCTAGTGGGACCATGTCTTATGCTAGTTGGCATGATGATGTGGTATGACCATTCATATTCACCATAAACCACCCCATTATGTGTGTTGATGACACACATTAAGGTGGGGGGTTACAAGGTTGATAATGGGACAATTATGTGACCATAATGAGATGAATAAGAGGGTGAAAATCAGATTTTCACACAACTTAATCACATATTTCGAAATCCACACAAAAGAGAGAAAGGAGAGAGTGTTCTTGGAGAACCGACTCGATCAAGCAAAGTGTTCGTCATCCGGGTTCGTGTGCAACACGTAGAGGCCGGGCCATTTGTGCGGCTTCAACATCCGGGCGATCTAGACAAGAGGAGTGACGAGGTCATTCACAAGGAGAGCTTCGAGAGGCTGATCCATTAAGGTGGTTCAATCGACTCAACACCACCTTAACCAAAATCAACGATCACCAAAAGTAAGTAATCGTTGAACCTTATATATATATATTGGATGTGTATATATATATGTTTATATGTGTTCTTATACACATTAAGTGTGCACTAAGATCCAAGCATGATAGATTTATATGCTTTACACGCTTCCGCACACACGGTATATCGATCGGATCGGTATACCGGTACCTTCACTAAGTAACACATAGCATAAATCAAAGAATGGAATTGAATTCTAAATGACTTCACCATACACTTACGTGTAGAGATGGTGTGTCAGAAATAAGAAATGGAAATCTAATAGTAAAAGAACAAGTTGCTCGGAACTACCTATGTTCTATGGATATTCCTGGAAACAATGGCACATTCTATGTGATTGTAGGATATCCTAGATGAACGAAGTATTGTGTGTTCTATAGTACTATGAACCAGAAGGACGTTTATCGCCCGGTTCTTAGAGGAAGACTATTAGACGAACCACAAAGCCCGAACTGACGTATTACCTTAAAATGAGAAAGAGGACAAAGACTAGGAACCAGCCAAACCGAGTAGTAGGACACCACTAACTGCACCTACTGTTATTACTGTTATACACCGGAACGCCATTGCAGTGGGAGGTTGTTGAGACAACCAGAGATGCTCATAAGACTAGAAGAGTTTGGAACTCTGGATCTGGTAAAGATGAAATCGATCCCTAGCTCTGCATAAGGGTGGTACTAAATCTAAATGTGCCTACTTGGAGAACAATTATGTTTATTGTTAAGAGGCTAGATCACTTAGAGTACAAGCTTAGTAAATCCATTTATGGATTGAGACAAAGCTATGAATCGTGGAACTTGCGAATTGATGAGATAGTCCATCTAATGGATTCATCAAAAGGCATAGACGAAAGGTGTATTGGAGACGTAATGGAAACAAGGTGGTGTTTCTCGGAATTTTATGTAGATAGCATTTTATCATTGGCAACAATGTAAAGATGTCATCAGACATAAAATGATGTTTGTCTAAATAAATCGGGATATAAGATTGAGTGGAAGTTTAGAACGTGTTCTTAAGATCTTTCGATCTAAGGAAAAGAACATTGTACTTCACCTAGATATCTTATACGATTATTGTTTGTTTTAAACATGCATAATTCTGAGAAAGGTTATTACCTTTCAGATACAGAATATATATCTATCTAAGGGTATGTGTTTCGAACACATGAAGGAGATAGATACGGAATAAGCAGTTTCCTACACTTCGAGTGCGGAAAGCTTGATGAATGCGATGTTGTAAAACGAGAACCTGATATCAACTATGCGGTTTGCGTAGTGGGAGGATATCAAAGTAATCTAGACAAGAGATATTCGAATGCTGTAAAAGTACTTGGAAGTACTAGATAACTAAGCAAGACGAACACCTCTTTGATTACAAATTCTCAGATCTCAAAATCAGAGAAGGACCAGTGTAAGTCGATATCAGGCTATGTGTTCACTTTTAGAAAGAGGTGGAACCATGAAATGAAAGAGTGATAAGCAGGACGCTTCTCAGAATCTATCATAACCGAATAGCAGCCTCATAGGCAGCGGAAGTTCTGGTTAGGTTCCGGGATAACCTCTTGACTTGGATATGACTCTTAGTTTACCAAAAGGCTATTAGATAGCGGTGCACGGTAAACTGGAAGAAGTCATTAGTCAAAAGTGATGATAACACATAGAGCAAGTACCACCTGATACGAGTCATCGTCGAGTGAGACGACGCAGTAGTCACCAAGATAACTTCAGAGCGGCAACCTAGAGTGCTCATTCACATAGTACTTCTTGGAAGTACACTTTAAGCACGTGATGAGTATGGGAGTCGGGAGTTTGGAGGAAATGACTAGACCTTAGTACAAGTGGGAGATTGTTGGAGTTGTGTACTTAATGTCTAGATTTAAGAAACGGTAAACTCCCGGTCATAGCATTTAATCTATTAAATTAATAAACAATTGTTTGCATTTAATTAATGATAATTAAATATATGCAAATCATAGTCCTGGATTTTATACGTTGTAGTTAGTATGGTGTGTATGGACACACAGAAGATCATACTATCGGTTACTCGTATTTAATCAAACAGTTGTTCACGACCTAGATGGACACGGACCAATCCATCGGTATAGTCGTTGTGTGAGAGAGAAAATAATTTATCTTAATTATTTTATCACACTTGTACACTTGGTGTATTGAGCGGATCGTTTGAGACTTATCGATTAGGATTGCCTTAGATAATCGATTCAAGTCTCAGAGTATTTTATTCTTAATCCCTGATACTATTGCGGGTGTGTATATTTAATATATGTGACTTTGATTTTCCAAAGGAATTAACCGATTTAATTATTGGGTTAATTACCGGTTAAGTTGGGTCACTATATTTTATATATGACATGCCGTGAATACTTGACGGGAAAGTGTATCCCGGAAGGGTTGATAATATCCCCGAGATGAGTTCATAAGGAATTATTGTGTAAACCTCATGAGTGGATTCGTTCCGCACAATAATTAATGTTTAATGATACTAGTCTCGGATTCAAGAGATGAATAAATTAATTAGCAATAAATTAATTTTATTCATGGATATTTAAATCTTAAATACACGGAATAAATAATACTACTGGAGAAATATTATTTGATATAATATGGTTTAATATTGGGAGTGCAATTAATTTATATAGTGGAAAATAAATTAATTAATATTGATAAGGATTAATGGACTTGAGCATTGGGCTCAATTTAATCTTCAATATTGGAAGCCCAATATTCCACCTCCTTTAGATCCCCTACGTAGCCTATAAAAGCACTACATGCCGTGAATACTAGGGGTTCGCACCCTAGGCGGCGATCGCCGTGGTCCGGCGATCCTAGATCGCCACCACGCGTTCGTCGTCTAATCCGGGGTTCGAACTTTTGGATCTTTGTTCTTCGATAATTGATTCAATAAAACAAGAATTAAATAGCAATTATTTAATTCACCTTTCGATTCGTTGTGCGGAGAAACGAGATCTTATGATGACCTTGAGATCTTCCCACGTATTCCTTCCACTAGCCCGGACGTCGTGTGGGCGACGATCTACCGAACTCCATGGATCTCCCTCTCTACTTTCTCTCTCTAGAATTGTGATCTTCAAGTTATGAGAATAGAGAAGACCATGTAGTGCTTTTATAGGCTACGTAGGGGATCTTAAGGAGGTGGAATATTGGGCTTCCAATATTGAAGATTAAATTGAGCCCAATGCTCAAGTCCATTAATCCTTATCAATATTAATTAATTCTATTTTCCACTATATAAAATTAATTGCACTCCCAATATTAAACCATATTATATCAAATAATATTTCTCCGGTAGTATTATTTATTCCGTGTATTTAAGATATAAATATCCATGAATAAAATTAATTTATTGCTAATTAATTTATTCATCTCTTATATCCGAGACTAGTACCATTCAACCTTAATTATTATGCGGAATAAATCCACCTGCAGGGTTTACATAATAATTCCTTATGAACTCATCTCGGGGATATCATCAACCCTTACGGGATACACTTTCCCGTCAAGTATTCACGGCATGCCATATATAAAATATAGTGACCCAACTTAACCGGTAATTAACCCAATAATTAAATCGGTTAATTCCTTTGGTAAATCAAAGTCACTTATATTGAATATACACACCCGCAATAGTTTCGGGGATTAAGAATAAAATACACTGAGACTCGAATCGATTATCGCCGGCAATCCTAATCGATGAATCTCAACGATCCGCTCAATACACCAAGTGTACAAGTGTGATAAAATAATCAAGATAGATTATTTTCTCTCTCACACAACGACTATACCGATGGATTGGTCCGAGTCCATCTAGGTCGTGAGCAACTGTTCGATTAAATACGAGTAACCGATAGTATGATCTTCTGTGCGCCCATGCAACACCATACTAACTACAACGTATAAAATCTAGGACTATAATTTGCATATATTTAATTATAAATAATTAAACTCAAATAATTGTTTATTTAATTAAATAGATTAGTGGCAATGGATCGTGAGTTTCCGTCACTTAAATCTAGACATTAAGTACACAACTCCAACAATCTCCCACTTGTACTAAGGTCTAGTCATTTCCTCCAAACTCCCGACTCCCATACTCATCACGTGCTAAAGTTGTACTTCCAAGAAGTACTATGTGAATGAGCACTCTAGGTTGCCGCTCTGAAGTTATCTTGGTGACTACAGCGTCGTCTCCCTCGACGATGACTCGTATCAGGTGGTACTTGCACTATGTGTTATCTTACACTTATGGACTTGTGATTTCTTACCATTTGCCATCGCACCGCTATTTACATAGCCTTTGGCAAATTAAGAATCACATCTAAGTCCCAGAGATTATCCCGGAGTTATACCAAAACTTCCGCTGCCTCTGAGGCCGCTATTTGGTTACCCATGGCAGAGTCCGAAAAGCATCGTGCTTATCACTCTTCCATGTTAAAACTCCTTCTCCTTCAATAGTGAAACACATAGCCTGATATCGACTTACACCGGTCCTCATTTGATTAGAAATCTAAGAGAATGTAATCCAAAGGAAATGCTCGTCTGCTTCGTAGTCTAGAACAGTACTTCGAAAGTACTTTTACAGCAGCCGAATATTCCTTTCCAGGATTACCTTGATATCCTCCCACTATGCTAACTGCATAGCCGATATCAGGTTCTCGTTTTTCAACATTGCATTTATCAAGCTTTCCACACTCAAAGTGTAGGAAACCGCTTTCATTGCTTCTATCTCCTTTTGTGTTCCAAAACACATACCCTTAGATAGATGCATTCCGTGTCTGAAAGGTAACGAACCATTCTCGGAATCTTGCATGTTAAAACGAACCAAAATCGTATAAGATATCTAGAGAAGTACAATGTTCTTTTCTTGAGATCCTAGATCTTAAGAACATGATCTAACTTCTTCTTTATCTCATATATCGATTTTTCTGGACAACCATCATTTTATGTCTGACAGCATCTTTACATTGTTACCAATGATAAAATGTTATCTACATAAAACCTCCGAGAAACACCACCTTGTTTCCATCACGTTTCCCATACACACGATTCGTCAATGCCCTTTGATGAATCCATCAAATGGACTATCTCATCAATTCGCAAGTTCCACGATCTCTAGCTTCGTTTCAATCCATCAATGGATTAACTAAGCTTGTACTCTAAATGATCTTGCCTCTTAGCAATAATCCTTATTGCTTTCCAAGAAGGCACATTTAGATCTAGTACCGCCTCTATGTAGATCCAGGGATTGATTTCATGTATACTAGGTCCAGAGTTCGAAACTCTCCTAGTCTTATGAATATCTCCGGTTGTCAAACAACCTCCCACTACAACGGCGTTCCGGTGTATAAACAGTAATAACAGTAGGTGCATTTAGTCGTGTACCGCTACTCGGTTTGGCTGGCTTCCAGTCATTATCGTTTTCTCTCTTTTAAGAAGTATCATGTCATTTTGGGCTTGTGGTTCATCTAATAGTCTTCCTCTAAGAACCGGGCGTTAGAACTTATAACGTCCTTCTGGTTCATAGTACTATCGAACACACATCTTTTGTTCTTCTAGGATATTCTACAACCGCATTGAAATGCGCCGTTGTTACCAAGACATATCTATAGAACATAGGTAGTTCCGTATAACTCAAGCTTTTACTATTTCTATAAGAGTTCCATTTCTTATTTCCGACACACCAATCCTACAGAGGACTGTATGGTGTAGTCACTTGGGATCCAATCCCATGCTCTGATCAGTATGCCATGCATTCCTCAGACAGGTACTTGCCTCCGCGATTAAATCGCAGGCCACAAATGGATATACCTTGATGGTTCTCCACAATAGCTTTGTGTCCATTGACTTGTCAAAACACTTGCTTTTGTGGCACATCAGGTATTCTAATCCATTTCTCGAGTAATCATCAAATGAAGTACTCGTACCTTATTGTCTGAGTAGGCATAGGTCTGCATACATCAGAGTCAATCAATTCTTATACTTGTCCGGATCTTATATCTTATATCCATAAAGGATTGCTTAGTCGTATTATCTTCCAAATTAGATTCTTAGGTCGGAAGGTCCACTCCTTCAACTTAATTGATCTTACAATCAATTTTCGACCTTTGAACTTCTTATTTGAATAAATATGACTTAACATAAGAATCCACAAGTAAAATGATTTAACTAAGAAATCTCTTATTAGTAAGACAAGTTATATAAAACGGTTCGTTGCATCGTGGTGGACTCAGGATTCATCATTTATATATTGCTAGCTAATGTACCAGAATAGATAATATCATTATTTCTTCTTATAACCATCAAATGATTAAAAGAAATAAAATATCCATTTATTAGAAATCCAGAACAAAGTTCTTTCTAATATGAAAGGTACATAAAAGCAATAACTCAAAATGAAATCCTATAAAATGTCCTCCATTGCAACAGCTGCCTCCTCTACAGCTTGCCCACATAGACTACGATCTTTTTCTTTTCTAAGTCGTCAGGTTTCCTGGAACCTTTGCATTTAAAATGCACATACCGTCAGTGGTTCCATATCTACACACCAGGTTCCGGTAGATAATACCACTGACTATGTTTTACGACTAAAGAAAATTTCGTACTTTCTTTGAGAGGATAATCAGACTTCCAGTACCCAGACTGTTTGTATCGAGAATGCTTGCCTCATGGCTTTCTCGTCCCATCTCGTGGTCCAAGTAACTTTGGACCACTGGGATTCATTGCTTTCTTTTCCTTTCCCCCGATTTTGCCCTTAGGTTCAAAACCTTTGGCATTGGCTACAAGAGCTTGCGATTTCCGTCTCAACTCATCCAAAATGTCAATCATCTCAAAAACGTGTTTAAGCGTTTCCTCGAAGCGACTGGCCTTTATGAGTATCCTCATCGCTTCTTGTCTAGCCGCCTATGTCAATAGGCTCGGGAGGACAAAGCTCACTGAGTACAACCTTGCACTCTTTAACAGTTTGGGTAATGTCTAGATCTCTATTCCAATCATTACATTTAGGGACCAGTGAGTTTAAAAAAAACTTAAGTATCACATAAAGTGGGTTCAAAGCCATTTCCTAATCTATGAGCACATATAACAACAAACAATCGATTTAATCTCCGATATTATCTCCCTCAAATAATATCATTAAACCACTAATCACATCTAAAATCCCATTAGATATGGCAAGCCACGTTGTGTGGACGTTTACCTACCCAAATGATTTAGCAATTAGATTTGCTTCGGTCGTACATCAATTATAGCGTAACTTCGTTGGGAAGAATACTATAAAGCGTACCTAAGTGTAAACCATTATTCAGTACTAAGGTGAGTCGTTTGGAACCGCAACATCACCGCAAGCCACGTTGTGTGGACGTTTACGATGACTCACAATCCTTCACAACTCCCTATAACTGTCTACATCAATTAATCCAAAATCCGTCGATATAGCAAGCCACGTTGTGTGGACGTTTACTACACCAAGAGACTTTTATAATTGACTCCCAATTACTTGATTCATTCAATCTTGTAAATCAAGACGCGGAGAATCATAAGTGAAACTCGAAGTTTCTTACCAGTGATTCACCATGCGAACAACCCTATCTCTCATAGAATGAGGGAGCCGAGCAGACAATCGATCTAGTCATCAAATGACACGAAAGTCTCTAATTTGTGTCCTCGACATGACCAAGTGGCTTTGGCTCCATTCCACTCCCCGGGGTGAGAATGAGTCGACTTGAAATCAGTTTCAGAAAGACAAATTAGGCATTGTTTGATAAACTTAATCAATGTTTCTCGTAAAAGGAATTACAAGAATTCTCCTCCAATGACTTGTCTATACGAACTTCAAAAGTTCATAAAAATCACCAAGAGTACCGCAATGGAGACCATGGCAATGTTTCCATTCCCTCTCCCACTTAGCTTTTTATAACAAAGGGATACACTATCTAATGCATAATTAAATACATAAGCATAATAACAGACATACATTTCATGCAAGTACGTTCACAAATAATCAAATAATTACTCAAGCAAAATTATTTCTCGACTATTCGTACCTTGATGAATTCCAGCATGCTTGCCTTGAGTCTTCATTCTACGTCTTGAATACTTTGCCGAGCGACGGAAAAATTCTTTGATTCTCATATTTAATTTATTTTAAATAAAATCCAAGATTCCAATTCAAAAAAAATTTGAATCAATCTAATGATTTTAAATAAAATACTCCAATTAAATAAAATCAATTCCATTGATTTCCATATTTAATTCTATTTTAAATAAAATCCAAGATTTTCCAATTCAAAATAAATTTTGAATTAATCTAATGATTTTAAATAAAATACTTAAATTAAATAAAATCAATATTTATTAAAATCCATTGATTTCCATATTTAATTCTATTCTAAATAAAATCCAAGATTTTCCAATCCAAAATAAATTTTGAATTAATCTAATGATTTTAAATAAAATACTTAAATTAAATAAAATCAATATTTTAATAATTTCTCAATCCTATTTAGATTAGATCTCAAGAATCCTAATCAAAATCGAATTTTGATTCTTCTTAAGACTTCTAATCCAAGTAGGTATAGGATATCTAGAGAAACTAGGATTTTCTTTCCTAATTTAACTCTCCATCTAATTCCATTATTTAATTCCATAATTAAGAAATCTAATCCAAATAAAATTTGAATTAATTCCAAAATTAAATTAAATAAAATTAGAAAGATTAAATTATTTCCGGAAAAATCGGATTTTCCGGGACGAACCGAAACTACGATTCCGGTCGACCCAATCCCAAAATCGAACCAACATGTACATGCAATACATGCATATTGACATCGACCCATGGCTATCAATTAATAACCTCATGCATGCAAGTGGACAAGCCACATGCACAGCAATATTAATCACCATGCAATCGAGATGTACAGCACCATGAATAATGTTATGCACATCGAGAATTAAAAAAAATTCGCATATGCAATTCACGCCAAAACATCATATGCATGCCGCCGCGTTGGTGAGGTCAATCTCTGGCATGACGTCTTCACCGACGAACCACGCCATTGACCTGCCGCTGCCCCAGCAGCCCACATGCCCGGCTCACGCCGCTGCCCCAGCAGCCCGCTTCGAAGGCGTACCAGCAGCGGAGAGCTCCAGCTCGTCGGCGATCGACATCCGGCGATCATGCCGTCGATCCCTGCCAACAGCCCAGCCCGTGCCGCCTCACCGCACAGCCCGTGCTTCCATCTCCCTCACGGCAGCCCGCACCGAGCCTTACGGTCGATCGATCCGGTTCAATTATTCCGGAAACCCTCGTTTTTAATAATTAATTTTTCCGACCAACACGATTCATACAAGAGAGAAAAACAAGTACGTAGAACAATATAGCACAATAATTTAACAATTTAAATTAATCTATGGCCATATATATCGAGAATCGATTATCGAAACAATTAACGAAAAAACGTAACCGTACGCTCTGAATTGTTGGAATTCGATATCCCGGGTTATTTAAATTTGCGGAAACCAATAACCCGAACGAACCCTTCGCCGGAGATCACGCGAACACCGACTCATCCGCCGGAGTCCGGCCTTTGGAGACCACGCACCCGAAGGCACGCGGCCCGCCCCCAGCCGAACCCCCGCGAGACGGGGTTCACGCGATCGATGATCGCGTGCGATCATCATGATCGATGGGGCTGCCCAGCAGCCCCCGCGGCGAGTCCGGCGACTCGCCGCCGCATGGGAGGTCTGTTGGGGGATCGTGCATGTATACGCAGCGGAAAACAAAAATTTTATGAAAAACCGTTTTTCATTAATGTAAACATTTTACATTATATTTATTTTATTTTATTGAAAATCATATTTTCAATATTACATGCATTAATTGATTTAATTCAAATCTATTAGAATCAATAATTCACCATTTAATTTAATTATCAAATAATTAAATATTTAATTCATGCATCCGATACTACACAAATTAAATCTAGCGCAATTATATTTATCATATAAATTAATTACTTCTAGCGCAACTATATTAATCATATTAATATATTATTGTAGCGCAATTATATTAATCATATTAATATATTACAATTAATTACCCAGACATAATTAATTTGCGTCAAATTGACAATTAACATAATCTTATTATTTAATTCTAATCAACTTGAGTTTATGTAAACATCCGCACATAATTAATTTACATCGGATTGACAATTAACATAATTATATTATTTAATTCTAATCAACTTGAATTGTGCAATTAAATTAATCAAATTAATTAATTACACATATATAATTAATTACGTAAACATGTGCATTTGCGTCAAATTGACAATTAAGATAATCATATTATTTAATTCGAATTTTGAATTTAATTCACATTTAAATTAATCACAATTAATTTTTCTTTATCAATTAAAAATCTCATAGCGCAAACATTAACAGTACATAGCGCAAACATTTAACGCAAACAATTAAATCTAAATTTAATCGTAAGTACCTCAGGGATTCATCGGACGAAACGAAGTTCGTCGGAAGTCGCGCGGATGCGACGCGGGGACGGCACGGGTCGTGTGCGGGGAGAGCCGAGCGAGTGGCGGGGCTCTCGGTTGGACTCGTGTGTCACGGCTGGAGCGCACGGGCGCGACTCGGGCTGTGCTCGGGCTTTCCTTCGGCGTCTCTCGTCTAATCAGGTTTCACCTCGTATAGGTAATCCAACTTACGTATTGCACTAGAAACACGTAAGGGAGAATACGACGGGAAAAACGGGCCGGAAAAACGGTGCCGGAATCGGATTCCGGCGAGGGGAGGCGGCGGCGGCGGCTCCGGTTGTCGGCGGTCCTCCGAGGGAGGAGCCGAGGGGGCGGACGAGAGGGAGAGAGGAGAGGAGAGAAAGTGAGGCTAGGGTTTTGAGCTCTTCACTTTGGTGTGTTTATTCTCATGCCTATGGAGCTCCTTTTATAGGTGAAGAAAGGAGCTTGTTGGGCTCAAACCCTAATGGATCGGATCCATTAACCCTAGCCGGCCCAATACATTAGCCGTCATTACGTTTCTCCAAAATTGACAATCAATTTCATCTCCGAAAAATATAACGATTATATTTTCTTTCTCGTTTTAATTTTCTCATCAATATGAGATAAAAATAAAATTTTCCAATTTCACAAAATCGGAAAGCCCATTTCAGGGGTACTGCTAAATCGGGAAATTTCCCAAAATAGAAAGTGTACACCATCGTGTCCGTTTTCTTTAGCTCAGTATTATTTCCAACTCATAATCACAATTATGAATCTCGGATTCAATCATATTGACCTCCGACTATATGTACTTAATTAACAGTTAATTAATACATGATCGTATTCAAGGATCGGTTTACACGAGAATGTGACCCTCAATGGTTCAGGTGTATAACTAGCCGTGGGCTCACAACATATTGTGATTCGAACAACATATTGTTCTTATTTCAACTACTCCCAAGAGTTTTAGATTAATAATCATATTATTTAATCTCCGAACAAGTCGGTGCCCAACGAATCAGTGACGAGCGTCTAGCAGCCACGCTTCACTAATTCCCTAGATACAAATGAAGTGCCTGCAAGAACCTTGTAATATAGTTAGCGTACAGTACGATCCCTCCGATACATATGTCCCGATCAAACTAGAGATATTGGTTAATCGAGATCTCTTGTTGAGTTTGATAACTGTGCGTACGTTCTAGGTTTCGTAAAATCCAGTCGTGATTGATTCAGAGAAACACATTTCTCTAATCACCTCACTATTCAACTCTGGCCAGAGATTCCGGGACTACGAACCATCAGAACACACAGGACATCCATGATCTATATCAAGCGATCAGATCCCCTACTACCATGCACAGACTTCACATCAGATTTCGAACTGCATGAACATTGTCTCCTTTTTCGACTTACTCCCTTTCCAGGGAATCAGAGACACGTCACGATACAGCTAGTCCTCTGATGAAGTCACGGTGATGTCTGGGTCCTAAGGATTAATTGTGTACAACTATATTATGGAATTCTCTACTCGATCAGTGATAACCACTTAGAGATTCCAGGGAGAGGGGGTTCAGTGAACTCATCAACAGTGAGCACCCACTCAAGTATGTCGATGTCCCAACACCGAGGCTCGAGATTAGCCCACATACACTAAGTGCTAGTCTCAAGGGGGAAAGGCCGGGTATCCTTGTTATTGGCGTAACCCATCGACTAGGAACTGAGTTTGACCAGTTACGTTGCGTTAACAGAATTATCTCTCGGTTTCCACAAAACCGAATTCATACAACATGTGTAACTGTACAGGACTATATCTATGATTCAACATTGGGAGCAGATATAGTATATGCCATTAATATAGGTTTCATTAATTAACGAAATAAACCGTTATATAACGGAATACGGTTAACCGCTCGGCCAACCGTTGGCTCGCCGGTCACCTATTCCAACAATCTCCCACTTGACCTAGAGTCAACTATCCATGAATCTTAGTCCCATCGACTCTCGATGTTTCTCGCAGACATATTCAGATAAAGGCCTGGTACAGGGATCTACAAAGTTATCTTCCGAAGTGACACTCTCGACTCAGACGTCACCTCTGTCATTGATCTCTTAGATCACATGATATTATCTCTAGTACATGTTTGGACTTCTGATGAGATCTCGGTGCTACAGGACACCGTATAATCACAGTACAAGTTACTTGATTATTTGCGTCCGGAATTATAACCAACATTTGGATAAAGTTCCGTGTCCAAAACAGTCTCTTTTACTGCTTTAGATGCTGCAACATATTCAGGTTCTCGTGGTAGAATCATTAGTCGTTGCAGGAACCATTCTAGCATACGACACCACCTCTAAGCTCGAATATGAATCCCGATATCGACTTTTAGTCATCCACATCCGGTTGAAAACTAGAGTTCGCAAGTACCTCTAAATTCAACTCGGACCTCCCATAGACTAAGAACAATTCCTTAATGTAAATGTTGATTTTGGCGACAACATATTTTTTCCTTGTGTTTTTTGTTTTTGTTGATTTTCAGGATTACAGGTTAAGAATCCGAAGTCAACTACCTTGCGCATGGAAATGGAGACTTGAGTCTCCACTTTTGGTTTTACATGAAAACGGCGACCAGAGTCGCCGCTTTTGGTGATGCAAGGAAACGGCGACTCCAGTCGCCGGTTTTGGTGCAAGGTTGAAGTGGCATGGAAACGGCGACTCGTGTCGCCGCTTTTGGTTCATGGCAAAGTTGCATGGAAACGGGGACTCTAGTCGCCGGTTTTGAGGGTGCACTGAAAACAGCGACTCAAGTCGCTGGATTGGATGGTTGTGAAAAACGGCGACTGTTGTCGCCGCTTTTGTGCATGCATGAAAAACGGCGACTCCAGTCGCCACTTTTGGTGTGTTGAAGAAACGGCGACCAGAGTCGCCGGTTTTGGGGTCTGGCCATGAAAACGGCGACTCATGCACATGACAATTTTCCGGAGAATGGAGTCGCCGGTTTTGGAAGTTCTTGAAAAACGGCGACTCAAGTTTTTGTGTTTTTAATTCTAAGACTAAGTACTTACTACGTGTTTTCTTTCACCAGGTACTCAGTTCGAGGAAATGAAGAATTGTTCCAAGTTTGCAACTTCAACAAGATCGACGACCATGAAGACGATGAAATTCTGAGACTTCAACACTTAGAGATTTTCACAAGAAATTGAAGATGAAGAATTGAGATCGATGGAGTCAAGATTGAAATTGAAGTTTGTTTTTGAAATTGAAGATTCAAGATTCGAAGATTCAAGAATCGAAGATTCAAGATTCCAAGATTCAAGAATCCATGTTCTACAATGATGATATCATCCATGGAAAAGTGACATATGCCAAGCATGCGACGAATGAGAACGTGCCACGTCATCACTCTCACATGTGCGACTCTACTATAAATACCCATGGATGCTCATTTCATCACTTGACGATTTTGAGAGAACGAAATCTGATTTTTAGAATCGTAGTCGAGCTTTGAGTTTGTGTAGTAGCTTTTGCGCCGTGTGCCAAGATTAGAGCTAGGAGATATAGCTTTAGGTACTCGTGTGCTAGATTGCAAGTTAGTGGGAGTTGTTGCGACACTCGGGAAACTTCTTGTAATCGTTTTGCCTACCATACTCTACAAGTGTAATAGTTTAAGTTTTGTGATCAATGAAATGAAAACTATTACATAACTTTGTCTCCACTCTTTGTACTTCGAAATTGTGCGAGTGTTTTGACAGACCGAAGCTGCTGTCTGTGTGTTCAAGACCAATTTCACGAAAAAATTGGTATCCTACGCTGAAGGCGTAATTTCAATTGGTATCAGAGCGGGACGTCATACGTACAAGACGTGATCCGTAACTTGACTTCATATTTCCGCTAAAATGGAGTCGCAAATGTTTGTCCAGAAACCGATTATACTTACTCATCAGAACTACTCTAACTGGAAAGCTAAAGTTTCAGCTAGAATTAAGGGCCTTGACTCTAGATCTTGGATGGCAGTGTTGGAAGGATGGTAACGCCCATATACTGAAGACGCAGATGGCGTGAGAACTCCCAAACCTGAACGAAACTGGACTAGAGAAGAGCATGATTTGTCAACTGCGAATAGCAAGGCTCTACTTATTATATGTGAATGGCTGGACCTTAGTATGTATCAGCTGGTCAAAAATTGCACTTCTGCCAGAGATGCATGGGAAACGTTACAAAGAACGTGTGAGGGTAGTCATGCAGTTAAGCGATCAAAAATCCGAACTATCACTGCCCAATTCCATCAACTTCGAATGAGGGAAGATGAAGACATAAATGACTACTTGGACAAGATCATGAGATATGTCAACGAGGCGTTCGAACTAGGAGAAATCTTTCCTGCTCCCATGGTCTATGAGAAGGTCCTATCAAGTGTAAACTCCAGATTCGAAAGCAAAGTGCTAACTATCGAAGCTCGCAACGACGAGAATCATAACTGGGATTATGCTGACTTGATGGTGGATTTGAGAAATTATGATTTGACACTCAAAGTTCGAAGTAACCCAGATATGTCACTTGTCTACGAACCAATGACTGCTCTCAAGATTTCTGAGAAAGGGAAGAGTTCAAGAAGCTCGAACTCTCGAAAACCTCATGTGAAAAATGAGAAAACTGAAAGTAGTTTTTCTGCTGATCTGGGTGAATCTGATGATGAGGAAGCCGAGGATATTGAGAGACTGATGAACTCTAATAATCCGGACAAACTTGCTGCATTGACTGAGATAGTCACCTATCTTGTGAAACAAGAATTTAAGAGGAAGAACCGTGCCCGTAACTTTCGGAAATTTCAGAAAAATTCTAACTCGGTTCAGAGAAACTCAGACAACCGGAATCAAACCTCATTCTCTGACAAAAAATTTAAGGAGACAAAACTTTCTCCATATTCTTCTACTAGCAAGGATGTTTCCAAAATGCAGTGCTTTGAATGCAAAGGATTTGGACATGTCAAAAACGAGTGTCCTAACTTACATCGCAAAAAGAAACTGCCCGTGAGCTATGTAGTTTTTGATGATGAAAATGTAATCTCAGAAAATGAGGAATCTGAGAATGAAAATTCTGATGACGATGAGGACAACGCTCTAGTTGTCACGTTTGATGAAGGTTTTGACCTTGCAAACTTTGAAGTTGAAAATTTTCAAATTGCTGCCTTTCTAAAGGATACTGCTACCGCAGACAACATTTTCCGTGTGGCGTCTGAAAATCGAAATTTCTGTGATGATGATATTTTTTCGGATGTTGAATCCGTGACTGAGTCTGTGGAAAATGAGATGCTATCTAAAGTATCTCAAACTGAATGTGTAAGTGCTGAGCTGCTAGCCTTGAATGAGAGTCACTCTGAACTCTCAAAATCCTATGACTTAGTTATCACTGAGAATGGTGCACTTGAAGTGTCTCTGAAAGTTCTTACTGATTCGTGTAATGAACTCTCTACTGCGAACCGAAAAATGTATGATGAAGTTGTTGAGTTGAAAAACTCTGTTGAAAGATCGAATGACGAGAAGAAAAAGTTGAACAACTCCTTGACAATTCTGAAAGTCAAATTTGATGATCTTTTCGAAGAAAAGCATAAGTATTTCAAGGAGGTTGTCGAACTGAGAGAAGTGTGTGAGAAGTTGAGTTCTGAAAACTCAAAACTGAAGACCTCACTGAAAAAGGAGTCAACTGAAGTTAAGAAACTGCAGACTCTGTTTAAGAACTCGGACGCTGAAAATGACGAACTGAAGTCTTCTCTAATGAAAGTTCAAACTGACCTTGCCATGACTGACAAGGAACGATATGTGTTGAAAGAAAAACTTCATATGACTGACGAGCTGTTGAGGAAAATGAACACGAACTCTTCCGTGTTTGACAATGCTGCTTCATATATGAATCCTAATCGTTACGGTCTTGGTTTCCAAAAGGTTTTTGAGTCTATATACTCGACTCCTGAAAAGAAGAATGATGTGACTTTTGTTAAGGCATCGGGTGATCTGCCTAAGGATGAAAGCAAGGATGACGTTGAATCATCTAAACGGAAGGAGATTGCTGAAGGGAAGAAGATTGCTGAGTCTCCAGAACCTAAAACTCAAAAGTCGATCTCGACTTCAAAATCTGAGACATATCAATTTCCGAAGAACATTGTCAAACATCCTCGTGGTATCCTACCTTATGAGAAGACGTTGCTGAAAAACTTAGAGAAATCTCAGAACGTGAAGAAAAATGGACAATCCTCACGCACTAAAACTGTTTTGGTCAAGAAGTCTACGAAGGTTGAAATTCGTCAAAGGAGAAAGTATGTATGTCACTACTGTGACCAACCTGGACACATTACCATTTTGCTACAAACTTAAAGCTGACATGAACCGTGAGATGATGACTAAGGATGACAAATCACAAATTTCTCAAAAGCTGAAAGTTGAGAAAAATATGACAAACTCACGAAATATTAATGTGAAGAAGGTTGAGGTTGCTAAGGACTTGAAGAAACCCATTTCTCCAAACTTGATAACTAAGACGAATCTAAAGACTGTGACTGAGAAAAATGTCCAAACTGCTAAAGACAAGAAGAGATGGGTGCCTAAGACTCTCAAGAGTAAAGTTGAACTTAACTCTAACTCCAAAAGTTGTTGGCAACCGAGAGAACTCATTTTTTGCAATGTTGCACTTAATGCTTCTGAGACTGGAACCAAAGGAATTTGGTATTTTGATAGTGGTTGTTCCCGCCATATGACTGGCACGAAAAAGTTTCTGAAAAATTACGAGCCTATGACTGGCGCTCCCGTGGTGTTTGGAGGGGGAGCGAAAGGCGTCGTAAAGGGAAAGGGGACTCTACAAATCAAAGGTTTACCTCCTATCAGAAATGTAGTCCATGTAAAGGGACTAGTTGCTAATCTTATCTCTATCAGTCAACTGTGTGATGAAGGACTGAACGTGAGTTTTGATAAGGAGTCTTGCAGAGTTTTTGATGTTGAAGGAAATTGCATAATGGAAGGTCCACGTGCTAAAAATAATTGCTATACAACTGAGTATAGTTGTTTTTCTGTGACCGTTCCTGATGAAGTTGATTTGTGGCACCAACGCCTTGGCCACACTGGCACTCGAAATTTGAGTAAACTGGTTAAGGGGGAGATAGTTCGAGGAATCTCTCAACTCCCCAAAATTGAAAAGCGAGTGTGCAGTGACTGTCAGAAGGGAAAGCTGACAAGAACTCCTCATCCTGCACTACCAACACTAATGAGCACTTCGGCTCCATTTGAATTGCTACATATGGACTTAATGGGTCCAATGGAAGTCAAAAGCATAGCAAAGAAAGAATATGTGTTGGTTGTAGTTGATGATTTTTCTCGTTACACTTGGACAAGATTTTTGGCCACCAAAGATGAAACTTTTGATGCCTTCAAAGGCATTGTGAAATGGATCAAGACAAATCATGAAGCTAAAGTAAAAAGAATCAGAAGTGATCACGGAACTGAATTTCAAAATGCTAGCTTCAACGAATTCTGTATGATGAAGGGAATTCATCATGAATACTCGGCCCCAAAAACTCCTCAACAAAATGGGATTGCCGAACGCAAAAATCGTACACTGCAAGAAATGGCACGTGTAATGCTTATCTCGAAAAATCTTGCACGAACCTTTTGGGCAGAAGCTGTCTCAACTGCTGGATATATTTTGAATCGGATAAGTATTCGATCTGGGACGACCGCAACTGCCTATGAACTAGTAAATGGCAAGAAACCTTCAGTTGCACACTTTCGTGTCTTTGGCTGTACTTGCTATATTTTGAAGGATCGTGATCCTCTGAAGAAATTTGAAGCCAAAGCTGATCGTGGAATTTTTGTTGGTTATAGTCAAAATAGCCATGCTTACCGTGCCTACAATCTTCGAACTAAGAAAGTCATCGAAACTGTGAACATAAATTTTGATGAACAAGACTTTCTGGGAAAAGATGCTGAGGAAGACTGGGTAAAAGAAGGAATTTTGGAATATCAAAATCTTCCATCAACACCCACAACTGCTGGTTCTGAGAATGTGTCTCCTGAAGCTCTTACTCCAAACACTTCACCTGAAGTTGGAGATTCTAGCAATCAAAACAATGATACTTCTTCTGAGGATGATGAAAATGAGGAAATTGAAAATCCTGCTGATGCTCCAAGAGAAGCTCCTGGACATATTCAAAAGCGACATCCTCCGACCCAAATGATTGGGAACTTAAATGAGCGAACTACGCGCTCAAAGAAACCGACAAATTCTCCGAATGAACTCTACAACATCTGCACTTCTGCAATCTATAATGAAATCGGTATCTCTTGCTTTCTTTCTGAAAACGAGCCGAAAAATTACAAGGAAGCCATGAAAGAAGATTTTTGGATCATGGCCATGCAAGAAGAGTTGAATGAGTTTACTAGAAATAATGTTTGGTCCTTAGTTCCCAGAACGTCACACATGAATGTAGTTGGAACTAAATGGATCTTTAAGAACAAAACTGATGAACACAACCAAGTTGTTCGAAACAAAGCACGACTTGTCGCACAAGGCTATGCCCAAGTTGAGGGTATTGATTTTGATGAAACCTTTGCTCCAGTTGCACGAATTGAATCCATCAGACTCTTAATTGCTATTGCATGCCACCTCGGCATCAAACTCAGACAAATGGATGTCAAAGCTGCATTCCTAAATGGAGTTTTGGAAGAAGAAGTTTATGTAGCTCAACCGAAAGGTTTTGAGGATCCTAAGAAACCAAATCATGTCTACAAACTTCACAAAGCTCTCTATGGTTTGAAACAGGCACCTCGCGCCTGGTATGGATGTTTGACGGACTATCTTCTAAAGTTCGGTTTTGAACGTGGCTCTGTGGACAAAACTCTTTTTATTAAACGGGATGGCAAGAACATGATGGTTGCTCAGATTTACGTTGACGACATTGTCTTTGGTGCTACTTTCTCTAAACTCGTGAAAACTTTCACGGAATCTATGTCTTCAACATTTCAGATGAGTCTTGAAGGAGAGCTACATCAGTTTCTTGGACTACAAATTTCTCAACGACCAAATGGGATCTTCGTTTCTCAAAGCAAATATGCGAAAAACATGGTCGAAAAATTTGAGATGCATCATGCCAAGCCCGCAAAAACTCCCATGGCTACAACTGAACGGTTATCTAGATCGACTAAAAGTCGAAGTGTTGATCAAACTCTTTTTCGTTCCATGATTGGAAGTTTACTTTATCTAACCGCTACTCGCCCTGACATTATGTTTAGTGTTTGTATGTGTACTAGGTACCAAGCTGATCCAAAGGAGGACCATCTACGAGCTGTCAAACGGATTCTCCGCTACATCTCTGGAACTTCTGAACTAGGATTGTGGTATGCATGCGACACTTCCTCAAATCTTGTCGGTTACTCCGATGCGGACTGGGCAAGCGACACCGACGAACGAAAAAGCACTTCTGGATGTTGTTTCTTCCTTGGCAACAATATCGTGTCTTGGCATAGCCGCAAACATAATTGCATCGCGCTCTCCACTGCAGAGTCTGAATATGTTGCAGCTGGAAGTTGCTGCACTCAAATGCTTTGGTTGAAACAAATGTTGAATGACTATCTTATCGAGAGTGCTCCATTGGTGCTGTTTTGTGATAATCAGAGTGCTATCAAAATCAGCAAAAATCCTGTCCAGCATTCAAGAACTAAACACATCGACATTCGACATCATTTCATTAGAGATTTGGTTGATCGTGATATAGTCAGTCTACAGCATATTTCAACAGAAAAACAGCTCGCTGACATCTTTACCAAACCGCTAGACTTTGAGAGATTTCAAACTCTAAGAAATTCTCTCTGCATGTGTTCTCTTTAAGAGTTTACGAAAATTTTGAAGTCTGAAAGATTATTTTCTTTACTTCTGAATATGCACGCCGAATCGTCGTGGATTAGTCTAATAAAGTTGAACATGGATTCGAGGCCGTTTTAGTCTTCGGACCCAAGTGCATTTATTCCTCTGAGTACGAACATGTGAACTTGGCATATAACTCCCATAAGCGTCATTTGCATAGATCCATAATACCAAGTAACGGAGGACGCCGGTTACCCCGGCTCCCCTCTTCGAAAGGTGGCACATGGACGCTGATCTTTAAGACACTCTACCTCACACATTGGAGGACGCAAGTGATGGAGTTGTATTCTAAATGTCTAGTTTAGTGCAAATACGGAACTCCTTATCTATACCTTAATTCGAGATATGATTCAAGCATGATTGCATTTAATGCAATAGTCCTTGATGTATACGTTGTAGACAGTATGGCGTGAGGAGACACGCGGAAGATCATACTGTCAGTTACTCGTATACTATCGAACAGTAGCTCACGACTTAGATGGACAGGGACAATCCATCGGTACGTCGTAGTGTGACTGGTAGATAGTCGGTCTTGACTATCATGTTACACTCGTACACTTGGTGTATTGAGCAGGACCACGGGAGGGCGTTCGATTTATACTAATCGAAGTAATCGAACTAGACCTCAGATATTGCGGATATGCGAATTCCTAATCCCTATATAATTATAGGTGCGTGTGTCCAATTCTCGGTTCTTTAATCTACCAATGAGTGAGACTAATTGATTAGTCAATATTCTCGGTAAATTGGGAATCGGAATTGTACACACGGCATGCTATAGATTATAGACAGGAAATCGTGTCCCGTTTATCGGGTTGATGATGTCCCCGAGATGAGCTCATAAAGTTTATCATGTAAACCCTGCAGGTGGATTCGTTCCACATGATAATAAGGATGAGTGGTACTAGTCTCGGATAATAAGAAACGAATTAATTTAATTGTTAGTAATTAAAGTTAATTCGTGGACATTCGATATCTTAAACACGGGGAAAGTCGTATATGTAATTTCGGCGGAAATATTATTGTTGATATAATATTAAATTAATTTCGGGAATTCAATTATTATTTTATAGTGGAATTAATAATAATTAAATTTGAAATCGATTAATTAAGGAATTGCTTTTAAGTATTCCAAGTTAATTAATATTTCATTTTAGCCCCTAATTAATTTACCTAAGAGGTCCCTAGTGTAACTCTATTTAAACCCACCCCTTGCCCTCTCCTAAACCTACAGAACGCCGCAACAATTCATTTCAGCAGAGAAAATAATTGCGTTAGCGCAATTAAGATTTTTCTCTGTTAAAATTAATATGTTAACGCAAATAAATTTATTCTCAGAGAATAATTTATTACGCTGGTTTGAGAATGGAGAGAGCAGAAAAGGGAGACCCAACGGATCGTTGCCCACACAATGGTTGGAGTCGGGAAGAGGCATACGCTAGCAATCGCTAAGGTCTCAACAATTCGGCTCCTCCGAATCACGCGACAAAGGTATGAGATCGAATCCTTTTTCCGCAATTTTTCGATCTCATAATTCGTTAAAAATACATCGAACAAACGATCGGGTTCCGGGAGTCGTGGTACGTGTTCCTCGACTACTGGGAGGTTGAGGACCTCCGGAACGGTGGTCGGAAGAGGAAAAACGGACCAGAAACGAGCCCGGAACAGCAGCAGCGCGCTGCTGTTCGTCACGGACAGCGCCCGCTGGAAGCAGGGCAGCGCCCGCTGCCCAGGGTCTCTCCAGCGCCCGCTGGTGGCGGAGCAGCGGCCGCTGAAGGTGAACAGCGGCCGCTGGTGGCGGGCAGCGCCCGCTGGTTGAAGCGGGCAGCAGCCGGTTCGCGCGGTTGTGCCTCGTGCGCGGCGGCTGGGCGTGAATCGGCTGCGGGGCTTCGTCGTCAGCGTAGAGCTGTCACATGAGGTCGACTGGGCGTGTTCGGATGTTCGAGTGATCGAACGGACACGTCCCGGGTAGTCGATTTCCAACAAATGGTATCAGAGCCGGTTTTGTACGTTCGTTGTATTTTTGCGAGAATTGTGTTGCAGGTTTGAACCCGATTGTTATGGCCATTGTTATTGTGCTGTATTTTGTGGTTTGATTAAACTCTCGGGGTTGTCGAGATCTTTGTTTTATGTCGTTGCATGTTTGTAATAGTTAAAACGACGGGTTGAGTCGTTTAGGTTTTACTTTTTCGTTTTCGTTTTATCCGGATGTATAGGATCGATCATTCTGTATAGGATCGATGCCGGAAGTAGTTAGTTTTACCTTTGTAATGTTACTGCTACTTGGTGGATCGAGAGAAGATCGAAGGCCGGACGAACGAGGGTCGAGAAGTCGAACCCGCAGCAATCTGTGCACGAACAGCGCCCGCTGGAGCTGAGGCAGCGCCCGCTGCCCTGAGCTTCTCCAGCGAGCGCTGGATATAGGGCAGCGCCCGCTGTCCTAGGCTTGGCAGCGATGCTTCGGGGGTTCGACGGACACCAGAGAACGATTGTCGAGGCCTGGGACGATGCTCCAGTGGGAGGGGTTCGTCTCTTGGCACTTAGACGAGTCGGTGGTGGACCGAGACCGAGACGAGCAACGAGACGAAGATCCGAGAAGACGTGCATGGAAGATATTTAAAGGCCATAATAATCGGGGCCACGTTAAATGCTTTATATGTGTTTACGTGTGTTTTATTATGCTTTATTTATTATGCATGTTTATCCCTTTCGTAAAATACTAAGTGGGAGAGGGATTGGAAACAATCCCGCGATCTCCATTCTCTGTTTTGATAGTGATGTGTGTCACTTACGAGTTGGCTTTAGTGTCATCCTCCCTATCGGATAAAGTCGACACACAGATATCACTAGATCAAAATTCGAATTTAAAATCCACTTATAAAATTGAACAATTATATTTCTCAAAAGCAATGCCTAATCTGTCATTCAAAGACTAATTTCAACTCGACTCATTCTCACCCCGGGGAGTGGAATGGAGCCAAAGCGCTTGGTTATGTCGATGACACAGATTAGAGACATTCGAGTCATTCGATGACTAGATCGATTGTCTGGTTGGCTCCCTCACCTAGTGAGAGATAGGGCTCAATTGCATGATTGATCGCTGGTTAGAAACTTCGAGTTTCACTTACGAGATATCAAGTTTTGATTAATAAAATTGTGAAATTTAATAAATGTAAGAGTCAATTAACAAAGTTGTTTGTTTTAGTAAACGTCCACACTAACGTGGCTTGCTAAATGGAAACGGTACTTTGGGTTAATTAAGATTCTATGACATTTAAATAAGTGAGATTCAATTAATAAAGTTGTTTGTTTTAGTAAACGTCCACAAGAACGTGGCTTGCTAAATGGAAACGGAACTTTGGGATTAATTGAGGCTCGACAGTTATAGAAAGTCGTGGAGGACCGCATGTCAACGTAAACGTCCACAAGAACGTGGCTTGCGGTGGACATGTAGTTCCCGAGCGGTGGACTTAGTACTGAGAAATGGTACACACTTAGGTACGCTTTATAGTATCCTCCCCATCGGAGTCACTGCTATAATGATGTACGACCGAAGTGAAATCCAATCATAAAATCATTTGGACTGGTAAACGTCCACAAGAACGTGGCTTGCTATGTCTGATGGGATTTTGGAAATGAATGGTAGTTTAATGATATCACTTGAGGGAAATGATATCGAATTAAACTCATTGTTTGTTTTATATGGTATTATTCCCATTAAAAGTCAACAAACTCACTGAACCTGATTGTATGGATTGGAAAAGAAACTTGGACATTGTCCTAACTGCAGAGGAGTACAAATGTGTACTCCAAGTCAATTGACCTGCTGAACCAAATGATACTTCCACTACTGAGGAAAGGAAGCTCATTGGAAATGGATCAAGGCTATGAGATGACGCGGAGCAACATTATGACTTTCATGTCAAAAGTGCTGCGACATCGGGATCATGACATGACCATTACCTATGATATGATGCTTAACCTCAAGAAGTTTTGGTTATCAGGACAGGACAGCCGGGCAAAGTGAAATGAGGCAACTCATGACGGCCATCATGTCGGAAAGAACGCCCGTAAGGGATCAGGTTCTTAGAATGATGGGCTATCGTAATGAGATAGAGGTTCTGGGAGAAATTATCAAAGGGGTAACCCAGATTGATTTTGTGCTCCAGTCTCTGCCGAGAAGTTTTGAGCAGTTCCGCCTAAACTAAAATATGAATAAGGGGTCTTATTCATTGACGGAGCTCCTGATTGAACTTCAAGCAGCTGAGAGAATCTTTGAGGGTCCTCAAAGCACTTATGGCTGAGAGATTGACTCTTCCTAGGCTTTCGGGCAGCAAAAGGAAGAAGAAAATACGGAAACCCAGTGGGCCTAATATATCTGGACCACGGAATGGGACAAGCAAGCCCAAGGGGCAAGTGCTTCCGTTGTAAGCAGTTTGGATACTGGAAGTTTTAATTGTCCTCTCAAAGCAACTAGAAGTTTACTTCTCCTTAGTCACCGAAACATGCTTAGTGGTGTTATCTACCAGTACCTGGTGTGTGGATACGGAAACCACTAATCATGTCTGCACTTAAATGCAGGGGTTCCAGGAAACCCGGAGACTTAGATAGGAAGAAGTAATAACCTACATGGGCAATACTGTTAAGGTAACAGCCATTGCAGTGGGAGATGTTAAATGTTTTAACAGTAGGATTTTAGTTCTAATAAATTGTCTTTATGTACCGGCATTTAGAAAGAAATTTCATTTCGGATTTCTAAATTGGCTTAGAATAGATATTCTGTTTCTTCTGATAGTTTCAGACTTGTCGGAGTAGGAAACGGGGATATTATCTATTCTGGTACATTGATAGACAATTTAATACTAAATATGTGTTCTTCCACGATGCAACAGACCGGAACTAATAACACATTGTCGAACCCCAATAAGAGTAAAGACCCTTCTAGGATGAATCAAATGTACTTATGGAATCTTAGGCTAAATCATTTTAACTTAAGTACGATTCAAAGGATGAAGCTGATGGACCACTCAGCCAGGTTGAAGGAAAGGACCTTCCAACCTTCGAATCATACTTGGAAGTGTAAATGACCAAGCAACCCTTTACGGTTAAAGGGAAAAGATCCAAGAAAGTACTAGAGTTGATTCGCTCTGATATGTGCAGACCTCTTTGAGGAGTAAGGCATACTTATCAGAAAATGGGATTAACTCCCAACAGACTACACCATTTATGCCTCGGCAATGTGTTGTAAAGAAGGAATAGGACTCTTATAGATATGGGAAAGTAGACAATGAGTTATTCGGAGTTACCTAATTCGGTTTTGGGATATGCCTTGGAAACAGCGGCGTTTATCCTGAACTTGATTCCTTTGGAAACTTGTACAGATATTCGGCTGTTTATAGGATACCCTAAGAAAACGAATTGAGATATGTAATATAGTCCAAAGGACCAGGTATTCGTTGATTGCATCAACGTTCGGTTCTTAGACATGGACTATATATGCAAGAATCACAAGCCCAAGAGTAGGGTAATACTTAATGTGCTTAGAGGGACTGATCAAGACTTAGAACCAGCCTAACTGAGTAGTTCACTACTGTAATCTTTAGTCACTAAAGACACACCGGAGCGTCGTCGTAGTGGGAGGGTTGTTAGACAACCCGACAGGTTCATGTTTATAGGTGAGTCTTCGGACTTGTTACCTGGAGAACATGAAGCCGAACCCTGGATCTATGATGAGACGCTGAAAGATCAAGATGCTCAGTCTTGGCAAAAGTCGATCAGGATTCTTTTGTCTTCACATGGAAGATGGAAGTCAAGACAGATTTCCTAAATCGAAGTCTTCACGGGGCCATCTGTGTGGGACAGCCAGAGAGATTCATCGAAAAGAGCCAAGAGCATTCGGTAAGCAAGCTTAATCAATCTTTGGATTGAAGGAAGCTTCAAGATCTTGGACACATGCGGACCTATGAGAAAATTCATTTCATGGATTTATTTAAGGCATGTTTAGGTCCTGTGTGTAATAAAGAAGTGACAGAAAAGATGTGGTGTTTTCTCATTCTTTATGTAGACGACATCCTTCTGAATTGGCAACAATATGAAAGATGTTATCGGACATAAAGGGATGGTTGTCCGAGTAATTCACTTACTCGTTGCAGCATACAAAATTCCAAGAAAGGTCTTCACCTTTTAGATGTGGAATTCATCTATCTAAAGTTTTGTGTCCGACATAATAAAGGAGATAGATGAAGAGTAAGCAGTTCCCTGCACCTTAATGGTGGGAAGCTTAATGTATGTAATGCGATGCACGAGACTGATATCTACTATGCCATAGGCATAGTGATGAGATATCATAGTAATCCTGGAAAGGATCACTTGACTGATGTAAAGAACATGTTTAGGCTCCTGCAGAGGACCAGGAATTATGTTCTGAGTTACAAAGCAGTCAAGTGGTTTCTTTTGGATATTTCCAATCAAACAGGGACAGTCGAAAGTCGAAGTCAGGCTATGTGTTCTCACTGTGAAGTGGAGCAGTCACATGGAAGAATGTAAAGCAGCGATGCATTACGGACTCTACCATGGAAACTGAAAGGATAACGGCCTCTGAGGCAGTTAAAAGGTCAGTGTGGCTCCAGAACTTCCTAAGGGACTTAGATGTGGTTTCTCGTTTACCCAAAGCTATTTTGAATAGCGGTTTTGGCAAACTTGAAATGCCACGAGTCCACAGTGGGAGATAACACGTAGAGCGCAAGTACCACCTGATTCGAGAGATCGTCTAGTAAGGTGATTCAGTTGTCACCTAGATAGCATCGAGAGGATTGCCTGGTAAAACCCGTTCACAGAGGCACTTCCAGCGAAAGCGTTGGGTAAGGCGTGACGAGGTTATGGGAATCTGATGTTTGGAAGAGGGCGACTAGACTTTTAGTATAAGTGGGAGATTGATGGAGTTGTATTCTAAATGTCTAGTTTAGTGCAAATACGGAACTCCTTATCTATACCTTAATTCGAGATATGATTCAAGCATGATTGCATTTAATGCAATAGTCCTTGATGTATACGTTGTAGACAGTATGGCGTGAGGAGACACGCGGAAGATCATACTGTCGGTTACTCGTATACTATCGAACAGTAGCTCACGACTTAGATGGACAGGGACAATCCATCGGTACGTCGTAGTGTGACTGGTAGATAGTCGGTCTTGACTATCATGTTACACTCGTACACTTGGTGTATTGAGCAGGACCACGGGAGGGCGTTCGATTTATACTAATCGAAGTAATCGAACTAGACCTCAGATATTGCGGATATGCGAATTCCTAATCCCTATATAATTATAGGTGCGTGTGTCCAATTCTCGGTTCTTTAATCTACCAATGAGTGAGACTAATTGATTAGTCAATATTCTCGGTAAATTGGGAATCGGAATTGTACACACGGCATGCTATAGATTATAGACAGGAAACCGTGTCCCGTTTATCGGGTTGATGATGTCCCCGAGATGAGCTCATAAAGTTTATCATGTAAACCCTGCAGGTGGATTCGTTCCACATGATAATAAGGATGAGTGGTACTAGTCTCGGATAATAAGAAACGAATTAATTTAATTGTTAGTAATTAAAGTTAATTCGTGGACATTCGATATCTTAAACACGGGGAAAGTCGTATATGTAATTTCGGCGGAAATATTATTGTTGATATAATATTAAATTAATTTCGGGAATTCAATTATTATTTTATAGTGGAATTAATAATAATTAAATTTGAAATCGATTAATTAAGGAATTGCTTTTAAGTATTCCAAGTTAATTAATATTTCATTTTAGCCCCTAATTAATTTACCTAAGAGGTCCCTAGTGTAACTCTATTTAAACCCACCCCTTGCCCTCTCCTAAACCTACAGAACGCCGCAACAATTCATTTCAGCAGAGAAAATAATTGCGTTAGCGCAATTAAGATTTTTCTCTGTTAAAATTAATATGTTAACGCAAATAAATTTATTCTCAGAGAATAATTTATTACGCTGGTTTGAGAATGGAGAGAGCAGAAAAGGGAGACCCAACGGATCGTTGCCCACACAATGGTTGGAGTCGGGAAGAGGCATACGCTAGCAATCGCTAAGGTCTCAACAATTCGGCTCCTCCGAATTACGCGACAAAGGTATGAGATCGAATCCTTTTTCCGCAATTTTTCGATCTCATAATTCGTTAAAAATACATCGAACGAACGATCGGGTTCCGGGAGTCGTGGTACGTGTTCCTCGACTACTGGGAGGTTGAGGACCTCCGGAACGGTGGTCGGAAGAGGAAAAACGGACCAGAAACGAGCCCGGAACAGCAGCAGCGCGCTGCTGTTCGTCACGGACAGCGCCCGCTGGAAGCAGGGCAGCGCCCGCTGCCCAGGGTCTCTCCAGCGCCCGCTGGTGGCGGAGCAGCGGCCGCTGAAGGTGAACAGCGGCCGCTGGTGGCGGGCAGCGCCCGCTGGTTGAAGCGGGCAGCAGCCGGTTCGCGCGGTTGTGCCTCGTGCGCGGCGGCTGGGCGTGAATCGGCTGCGGGGCTTCGTCGTCAGCGTAGAGCTGTCACATGAGGTCGACTGGGCGTGTTCGGATGTTCGAGTGATCGAACGGACACGTCCCGGGTAGTCGATTTCCAACAGCAAGTACACCTTGCTCCCCTCTGACTGCTGTAATGAGTGTCTGTTGCATTTCATTTAAAGCTATAAACTCGTCTGGAGGACGCCGGGTCACATTGTCCGCCGGCTCCCCTCTGATGTAGTAAAGCTAGTCCCAAGTGGAGTGCCTTAAAAGTTCACCTTGTACTCATGAATTAAAATCTCTTGTGCGGTGCAAACTCATCCAATATGTTCCGACGAAACACGGCATGTATTCTTGTGATTGTGACGAAGGACAAGTTCAATATCTATCAAATACTTCGGTCCATTCCACCGGTCTTTAATATGAGAGATTTTCATATACCTCAAAGTTGCTATCACCTCGTGTGAAAATTTTTTGGTTTTGGAAAATGATGAAAATGTGGATTCTTTTCTGGGAAAATATTTGCTCTTCATTGCCTAATATCACCCCTCGAATCTCCACTAAAATGGTTTTGAATGTTTGAAGTGTGTTGAACACTTGAATGACTAACTCGGGATGTGTTGTTTTGATTTTGCATTTTTGTAGTTCATATCCAGCGCTACGTGGTTTACCATCTCTGAAGTCTAAATTTTGAGTGTAGCGACGGCCAACTTGCAAACTTCAAGTGACAATGGACACAGAATTTTGGACACGCAAAATACACTAAGTTCAAAAACTGAAAATTTCGGAGACGGTGTCAAAAACGGAGAATCCGGAGACTACAAAACCGGCGACTGCTGTCGCCGGATTTTCAGGAGTTCTGAGTTGGACAAAAACCGGAGACTCAGCCAATTACACAAATCCGGAGACTCATCCATTACTCAAAACCGGAGACTCCAAAACCGGAGACTCGTGTCTCCGTTTCCTTGGCGAAATTGCATGGTACAAATTCGGAGACTCCAACCGCCAGATAAACGGAGACTCTCATTTTGTGCAAAATTCCGGAGACTCTAGTCGCCGAAATTGTGGCGACTCACCTTATGCCACAAAAACGGCGACTCTCATCTCTGCCTTAGCCAATTTTCAGCGTCAACGAAAAATTGACAACTCACGTTTCTCAACCAATGGCTCTCAACTTCGTTTCTCAACGATGGTTCTCAACTTCGGTTCTCATGCCTTGGTTTGATTTCCTTTTTTTTTTATTTTATTATTGTTTTTATTTATTTATTTAATTTTTATTAATTTTGAAAATCATTATTTTAATAATATTTTCAAATTAATAAATTTTTGTTCGTCTTTTTAGACCTAATTTTCTTCTTGAGATGAGCTGTTTGCAGGTCTTGGACTGGGCTTTTTCATTCCGACGGGCGGCCCAAATTTTTCCTATATATAGGCCTTGATGAAAACCTATTTCATTTACGCTTACATCAGAATTTTCTAACTCTCAAGCTCTCGAACTCTCAACTCTCAACTGCAAGTTCGGCTTCCGAAACTCTTAGTTCTAAGTTCTTGCTTTTCCGTTGCATCCGGCAACTCTAGCTTTGCGCAACCGGCGCCCTGTCCTTGTTTTCTGAAGTTGAACTTCTTTTTTCGTGGTTATCATTCTCACAGCTGCTAACTGTCAGTTACTCACTTTTTCTGAACTTTGACATGGCGAAAAACTTCGACGACATGATGGCAGACATGACTGTGTATCTCAATGAGCAGTTTGACAAGGCCCCAACTCCTGAATCCAAGAAAGCAGCTTATGAAGAACTCAAAGCTCATCTTGATAAAGTTGACCGTCGCAAAGCTGCGTCTGCTGAAACTTCAGTGGACTTAACTCGAACCGCAACTCCCGAACTCTCAACTGCTCGTCAATCGGGCAAAGACACTAAGTCTGGGAAAACAAAAGAGAGAGATACTTCCCTTCGCATCTATAAGGGAATCGTGTCAAGGGCTGAATACAATCGGTTACTCGCAGCTGGCGAGATAACTAAGGATGGAAAGAAGGTTGTCAACATTCCATCGACTCCAACTGTGTCTGCAGGGAAAGATCCAAAGACACCGAAATCATCGGTTCCAACTGGAAGTGGTTCTGGAAAGAAACCTGTAGGCAGTGGAGTGAAAACTTCGTCTCCAAAAACTTCAGCTGGTGGGTCAGCTGCAAAATCTAAAACCCACAGCTCTCAGAAACCACCCTTGGCGCCTCCTTCATCGGGATCAGCTGGATCCCAAAAATCAACTGACACCTTCCAATACATTCGAAGGTTTGAAGAATGTCCTAAAGCTCATTCTGAGGAATTTTTTACGGCGACTGCTGAACGTCGCCATAAACTGATAGTCAAACTTCCAATCCACACTGACCGCACTATCCTAAAGGAGGATTATATAAACCATGGAATCACAGACTTTCTGACTCAGATGAACTTGTTTGATTCTGTGCATCTAACCTACCGTTACTCGATTCCTATCATTCACAAATTTTACGCTAGCTTGTCGCCTGATTTTGCGAATCCAAAGAGTCGGTTGTATGGTTGCTTTATCTTTCGCAACTCACTTTACAAGTTTCGTCCCTACCACATTAACTCTTTTCTGAAACGACTTGATGTTGATGGCACTTGGACGACACCATCAGCTGCTGAGAGAGCTGAGGATTTGAAGATTGGGACTTTCATCACCCAAAAGAAAGTCAAGTCTGAACTGCCACCGCCCTCAAAGTTGTCTGCTTTTTATGGCATTCTTCATCGTTTAGGGATGTCCAACTGGATAGCAAACCGAGATTCATCAGTCTTGACTCCTGAGTTAATGCATCTGATTTTTCGACTTGGCTGCGGCGAACAGGTTGACCTCGGCCAAATCATTTTCAATGACTTGTGCAAAATCGCCAAAACCTCGGATGAAAAAATTATTCAGCAAGCTGACTTGCCCGAAGAAAAGAGAATCCATCTTACACATCCGTGTCTGATATATGGAATGCTACATGCCCAAGACTTTCTTCCGAACCCCGGCCCCGAGAAAAAGATGAAGAAAAATGGGGCTGTCAAGATAACCGGAAAATATCTGAACCCGGCGAAGCGCGTAATCGATTTACCTTGGCATGGACTTGTCAACCGAAATGCGCTTCCGGAAATCTTAACTCCGCCCCCAACTCCTAAGTCTTCAAGAAAGCGCAAGCCTGTAACTCCAAAGACTAAGTCTCCAGCAGCTAAGCGCCAGAAATCACAGACGACAGCTGCTGTCGATGAAACTGAAGCTGATGGTGCTAAGTCACCAAGAGTTGTGCCCCAAGGTTTTGGTCCAACCTCTGGAATTCCTTCTCATCAGAATCCTTATCATCCAATCCATAGTCACCGCGCTGTGGTTCCTTCGGCTGTAGTTCAGGAATTCTATGTTGATTCCCTGGCTCTTGAAAAACGTTCAAGCTGAACATGTTGTTGCGTACAACAGGATGATCGAGGCGCAGGACAAGCAGAAAAAATCTTTCCAGAAACTGCAACGGGAGATCCAACAAGGGGGAGGACTTGGTGATGTTGGAGCCCCAGATGCGAGTTTGAAAGATACTTTTATTTTGAAGATGGTGAGGGACGCAATTCAGGAAGCTCATTCGCAGCTGTCCAAAAGCAAGCTGATTGAAGTGGTTAAAGATGACGGTGATAAATCTGATGATGCTGAGAAAACAGATGACGATATCTTTGATGGAGTCTTTGCTGCTCGTGACAAAGGAAAGAGGAAAGTTGGTGAAACTACAAATCCAGAGGCGTCGTTCGCGATGCCGTCTGATGGTCTGAGAGACGAGGATGATGTTGATGTTGTGGAGGTTGATGAAGATGCTGATGATGGTTTGGGTGAAAAAGATATTTTTGGAAATCCGGAAACTGACTCCGATGAAAGCGACTCTAGCTCTGACGATGGCTTCAGTTATGAAGACGATGAAGAAGAGTTGATCGGAAGTCCGGAGCGTGATCCAACTCCAACAGCCTCGCCTGAAGATTGAAGTTCAAGTTCAAGCTCAAGTTCTCTAAATTTCTGTTTTTGTTTTACTCTTGAACTCATTTCTCTTGTTTTTGTTTTGCATACATTTCACTCTAAACTTATTCGTCCATGCATGTTTTTCATATTTGCTTAACTCTGGAATTCTGGTTTTTGATACTTGGTTTGAATTTGTTTTGAATTCTCTATCTTTGCTTTGATGATTGGTATGAAAATTTGTCTAAGTTTTTTTATGGTTTTTCATTGATTGTATGATTGATGTTTTTCCATCTTTTTACTTAGTTACTATTTGATGGTTTGTTTGGTTGAGGGGGAGATACTTGTATCTCGTTTTACTTAACTTGTTTTTATGAGTTGTGCCAAAAAGGGGGAGATTGTAAATGTTGATTTTGGCGACAACATATTTTTTCCTTGTGTTTTTTGTTTTTGTTGATTTTCAGGATTACAGGTTAAGAATCCGAAGTCAACTACCTTGCGCATGGAAATGGAGACTTGAGTCTCCACTTTTGGTTTTACATGAAAACGGCGACCAGAGTCGCCGCTTTTGGTGATGCAAGGAAACGGCGACTCCAGTCGCCGGTTTTGGTGCAAGGTTGAAGTGGCATGGAAACGGCGACTCGTGTCGCCGGTTTTGGTTCATGGCAAAGTTGCATGGAAACGGGGACTCTAGTCGCCGGTTTTGAGGGTGCACTGAAAACAGCGACTCAAGTCGCTGGATTGGATGGTTGTGAAAAACGGCGACTGTTGTCGCCGCTTTTGTGCATGCATGAAAAACGGCGACTCCAGTCGCCACTTTTGGTGTGTTGAAGAAACGGCGACCAGAGTCGCCGGTTTTGGGGTCTGGCCATGAAAACGGCGACTCATGCACATGACAATTTTCCGGAGAATGGAGTCGCCGGTTTTGGAAGTTCTTGAAAAACGGCGACTCAAGTTTTTGTGTTTTTAATTCTAAGACTAAGTACTTACTACGTGTTTTCTTTCACCAGGTACTCAGTTCGAGGAAATGAAGAATTGTTCCAAGTTTGCAACTTCAACAAGATCGACGACCATGAAGACGATGAAATTCTGAGACTTCAACACTTAGAGATTTTCACAAGAAATTGAAGATGAAGAATTGAGATCGATGGAGTCAAGATTGAAATTGAAGTTTGTTTTTGAAATTGAAGATTCAAGATTCGAAGATTCAAGAATCGAAGATTCAAGATTCCAAGATTCAAGAATCCATGTTCTACAATGATGATGTCATCCATGGAAAAGTGACATATGCCAAGCATGCGACGAATGAGAACGTGCCACGTCATCACTCTCACATGTGCGACTCTACTATAAATACCCATGGATGCTCATTTCATCACTTGACGATTTTGAGAGAACGAAATCTGATTTTTAGAATCGTAGTCGAGCTTTGAGTTTGTGTAGTAGCTTTTGCGCCGTGTGCCAAGATTAGAGCTAGGAGATATAGCTTTAGGTACTCGTGTGCTAGATTGCAAGTTAGTGGGAGTTGTTGCGACACTCGGGAAACTTCTTGTAATCGTTTTGCCTACCATACTCTACAAGTGTAATAGTTTAAGTTTTGTGATCAATGAAATGAAAACTATTACATAACTTTGTCTCCACTCTTTGTACTTCGAAATTGTGCGAGTGTTTTGACAGACCGAAGCTGCTGTCTGTGTGTTCAAGACCAATTTCACGAAAAAATTGGTATCCTACGCTGAAGGCGTAATTTCACTTAATGCTTTTGATTGCTAGTGCTCAAGGATTTCGTCCTTCACGACTTCAAATAAGCCGGTCTTGGGTTCGACTGATATTCACTTGTGACACTCACAACATTTTTAATATCACGTCTAGTACACAGCATGCCATACATAATGCTCCCTAGTGCGGAGATATATGTTTTTTCCATTTCATCTCCTCGAATTCCATCAACATTACAGTCACAAGAATTACGAGAGATGAACCCCATGGGACATTGGCAAGAATCTCTTCAGGATTCTTCCATGCTAAACCATTTCAGAAACAGTTTCTATGTACAAGGATTGAGAAGATTTTGCATTCTTTTAGATCTATATCTATAGTGACGTATCACAATACGTATGATGCCTCTCCTCAAATCCTTTATTCGAGAAACGTGTGGATAACCGTGCTTTCGTTGACTGCAACATCACTCAATCATCCCTATGATTAGTATGTCATCAACGTACAACACTTAAATTTCACTGCGCTCCCACTAACCTTCTTGAATACAAGGTACCTTTAAGTTTTATACCAAGTCAACGCTTTGACTAATGTATTTAAAACACATGTTCCATTTTAGGGATGCTCGTTTCAATCCATAAATGGATCGCTGGAGTATGCAAACCTTTTGCTCCTTTCCAGAAAATATGAAGCCTTCCGGCTGCGCTACAACTCTTCCATAATATCACATTCAAGGAAAGTAGACCTCATATCTATTTTCCACATCTCATAGTCGTACTATGCAGAAATGGCCAGCAAAATTGTAATGGACTTAAGCATAGCGACTGGTGGAAAGATTACCTCATAAACAACACATTGTCTTTGAGTAACTTCTTTGCCATCATCCTTGCTTTAAAGGTCACACCTTTATATATATACTCTCACGTCATAATTAATAGATCAATATGCAGCCTTTGGGAACGATTCCCTTTGGTGGATCTACCAAGGTCAAACCTTGTTGGAGTACATACAGTCCATTATGAATTTCATGGCAATAAGCCAATGTCCCATATTCGTATCCAATACGAATCAGTTGAAGTTTATTGGATCATATCCATCGTCAACTTTATCTTGATCATTATCAAGTTGGATCAGTCTATCAGGTACCTTCCGAACACTTTCGGATTAACGAACTGATAGATGAAGAGGTATATTAGTGGTTTGTTGAATTGGTTCATCTCCAAGTACTTGTGTTTGAAATTCATAGTGTGGTTCATATTCTCGAACTATTTCGAGATTTACTATATTGCCTTTTCTATCGAATAGAAACTTCCTCGCTAAGAAGGCAACATTTCTTTAGACAAACATTTTGTTTTAGAAATATAGTAGAACAGGTATCCTTGTGAATGTTCAGGATACCCCACAAAATGGCATAAGCCGGATCTACTATCCAACTTATCTCCCACTAGCCGCTTCACGCAAGCAGGATACGGGAGTGCCCAAGTTCATATGGTGTGGTTTTAACTGCTTTGGTGGTAACACTATTCAGCAAATGGACGACTGTCAAAAGTGCAGGACTTTTACAGTTTCGTCGACAATTTGGTGAACCCCTTTGTGGATCGAACCATGTCCAACAAAGTTTGATTCCATCATTCGGACACTCAATACAATTAAGGAGTTCCAGACGGAGTCCATTGCCAGAGAATCGTATTCTCTTTTAGATAGTCAATAAGCTTGGTGCTTAAATATTTATTACCACGATCAAATCGTAATATAGCAACCAAGTTGGTTTCCTACTTTGATGTCTAAAATTATTGAACACTTCAAAATTAGAGACGTGTACTTCATAAGTACATTTGGTAGCTGAAAACCACCCCCACCAGTAACACATTAGTGGATCACACATCTCCGTTTGGATCAAATCCAATAGATCTTCAACACACTCAATTAGCGTGCTAAAGTTGTGCGGGGTTTTGACTTCTATCCATTGCTGATATTTGGGTTTAGTTCATTCTTGTTTATTTGTTTATCGTCTTTAGCAAATCATATTTGCTTTCTTTTGTATAAAGGAAATCGGATTTCCAAAACAAAATTAAAAACCTTTACCTTCCATATCAAATATAGAAGTAAGATCTAATAATAGAACATTTCTATTAACAGCAGGTTTCTAAATTTAGACGAAACAAATAATCAATTGTTCAAAACAATAGAATAACTATAACCCAATACGAACCTTTGTCAGAACGTTTCTGCCTAAGGTATTTTAGCAGTTATGGCCCTATGGCCTTTATTCACACAACGATGGCAAGCGTCGTCAACTCATTTGTTGACCTTGTTCTTAGTCGCCCTTCTAGTATCACCTTTATCCATCTTTACACTTAGACCGGAAACCATTTCCGTCATTTTCTTCAAGAAGAACACTTCTTTCATGAAGAAGCAATAATGAGAACAAATTTCTCGTATTGATGGTTGACTCTTTGATCAACATCTTGAACAACTTATCCATTGAAGGATCGAGCTTTGTTCATGTTGTAGTTCATAATGAACGATTCATAAGAACTAGAAATCCACTTCTCATAAGTGGCATTCCTCAGCAGTCAAAGGTTGAGTGAGATTATCAAATAATCTATTCTCAAGTACATAGAGGTACTCATCATTTTAAATCACAATATTGAGATTCCAATTCAAATGGTTTGGGCCAGTGAGTTTGGATTGGTCGAGTATCGATGTTACGGGATATCTTAGAGAATATTACTGAGAAATATTAAGAAGATTAACATTGAGATAATTCGTTATTAATGATTACAATTAAATGTTTGGTCTTTATCATTTAATTGCCTCCCACTAAATTTTTCGAATTCCGCTATCCTCTAGCAGACAGACGGGAAAACTTATTTTTCCTTAGTTGGGCTTTAGGTCCAATAGCGTGAATATAACCCGTAGTTAATCTAGCCCGATTACATTCACCTAAAGGTAGAAACATTTTCAATCACATCTCTATGTGACCCTAAAGATTACTTTTCCTCACCATGACAATGAACTACGTTAATCGTACCCTTCAAAGTCAACCATGTGTCAAGACCGACCTACCGATGTGAGAAGTGAAAGTTGGACTCCAATAAACATGTGTAAGCCCATAGTTAATCTATCCGACCACACATATTTAAAAGAATCGTAGCTAACACCTCTCCATCTTATGTCAATAAATTACAGCTTAACTCACAAGCAGTACTCCCCGCTAACACGGCATACCATACTACTTGTAAGTGGCTTTCACATAATTTATTGTCGGTAGAAGGAAAGGAGAAAGAACGACACATCGGTTCTCCTTTAAGGCTTGATATACATTCTCGGGAGAGAATGGAGGAGTATAGGTTTGTTATCTCATCAGAATAATCGTTATACATTCTCAGGAGAGAATGAAGTGAGTGATCGATTGTTGATTCTTAACAACTATGTCCTCTATAGGTCATCCTAACGAGCACATACGATCATAACATATATCACAATATATATCTCACATAATTCACATAGCATTTAATCACAATTAAAACGAGGTATGCAAATTAAATGGTGCTCTATTAATTAACTTGATTTAACAATTAAATCAATTAATTAATCTATCACCTTGTTGATCGAATATTTAAATCTATTATGTAATTGGTCAATAAATAATTTCACTAAATTAAATATTGATACTTCCTTTCTATTTCAATTTATTAATATCTTAATAATCAAAACGTGATGTCTCGTAAGTGAAACTCGAAGTTTCTAACCAGCGATTCATCATGCGAGCGACCCTATCTCCCATAAATGGGGGAGCCGAGCAGACCATCGAATCATGCCATCAAATGGCTCGATGTCTCTAATTTGTTTTAACAAAAACAAGTCTAGATGAATCACTCCCCGAGGTGCATTCATGTTCGACATTGAATTGTTACTCGATAACAAATTAGGCATTGTTTCAATCTATTAGATAAAAATAAATATCTTAATAGAAACAACTAAGTCCCAATTAAACAACATTAAATCAATCAATTCAACAAATAGCATGCTTAAGGCGATTATATTCATAGACAATTAATCAATTTCAGAACCTACGCTCTGATACCACTGTTGGGGAATCGTGCATGTATACGCAGCGGAAAACAAAAAATTTATGAAAAACTGTTTTTCATTAATGTAAACATTTTACATTATATTTATTTTATTTTATTGAAAATCATATTTTCAATATTACATGCATTAATTGATTTAATTCAAATCTATTAGAATCAATAATTCACCATTTAATTTAATTATCAAATAATTAAATATTTAATTCATGCATCCCATACTTACACAAATTAAATCTAGCGCAATTATATTTATCATATAAATTAATTACTTCTAGCGCAACTATATTAATCATATTAATATATTATTGTAGCGCAATTATATTAATCATATTAATATATTACAATTAATTACCCAGACATAATTAATTTGCGTCAAATTGACAATTAACATAATTTTATTATTTAATTCTAATCAACTTGAGTTTATGTAAACATCCGCACATAATTAATTTCCATCGGATTGACAATTAACATAATCATATTATTTAATTCTAATCAACTTGAATTGTGCAATTAAATTAATCAAATTAATTAATTACACATATATAATTAATTACGTAAACATGTGCATTTGCGTCAAATTGACAATTAAGATAATCATATTATTTAATTCGAATTTTGAATTTAATTGACATTTAAATTAATCACAATTAATTTTTCTTTATCAATTAAAAATCCCATAGCGCAAACATTAACAGTACATAGCGCAAACATTTAACGCAAACAATTAAATCTAAATTTAATCGTAAGTACCTCAGGGATTCATCGGACGAAACGAAGTTCGTCGGAAGTCGCGCGGATGCGACGCGGGGACGGCACGGGTCGTGTGCGGGGAGAGCCGAGCGAGTGGCGGGGCTCTCGGCTGGACTCGTGTGTCACGGCTGGAGCGCACGGGCGCGACTCGGGCTGTGCTCGGGCGTTCCTTCGGCGTCTCTCGTCTAATCAGGTTTCACCTCGTATAGGTAATCCAACTTACGTATTGCACTAGAAACACGTAAGGGAGAATACGACGGGAAAAACGGGCCGGAAAAACGGTGCCGGAATCGGATTCCGGCGAGGGGAGGCGGCGGCGGCGGCTCCGGTTGTCGGCGGTCCTCCGAGGGAGGAACCGAGGGGGCGGACGAGAGGGAGAGAGGAGAGGAGAGAAAGTGAGGCTAGGGTTTTGAGCTCTTCACTTTGGTGTGTTTATTCTCATGCCTATGGAGCTCCTTTTATAGGTGAAGAAAGGAGCTTGTTGGGCTCAAACCCTAATGGATCGGATCCATTAACCCTAGCCGGCCCAATACATTAGCCGTCATTACGTTTCTCCAAAATTGACAATCAATTTCATCTCCGAAAAATATAACGATTATATTTTCTTTCTCGTTTTAATTTTCTCATCAATATGAGATAAAAATAAAATTTTCCAATTTCACAAAATCGGAAAGCCCATTTCAGGGGTACTGCTAAATCGGGAAATTTCCCAAAATAGAAAGTGTACACCATCGTGTCCGTTTTCTTTAGCTCAGTATTATTTCCAACTCATTATCACAATTATGAATCTCGGATTCAATCATATTGACCTCCGACTATATGTACTTAATTAACAGTTAATTAATACATGATCGTATTCAAGGATCGGTTTACACGAGAATGTGACCCTCAATGGTTCAGGTGTATAACTAGCCGTGGGCTCACAACATATTGTGATTCGAACAACATATTGTTCTTATTTCAACTACTCCCAAGAGTTTTAGATTAATAATCATATTATTTAATCTCCGAACAAGTCGGTGCCCAACGAATCAGTGACGAGCGTCTAGCAGCCACGCTTCACTAATTCCCTAGATACAAATGAAGTGCGTGCAAGAACCTTGTAATATAGTTAGCGTACAGTACGATCCCTCCGATACATATGTCCCGATCAAACTAGAGATATTGGTTAATCGAGATCTCTTGTTGAGTTTGATAACTGTGCGTACGTTCTAGGTTTCGTAAAATCCAGTCGTGATTGATTCAGAGAAACACATTTCTCTAATCACCTCACTATTCAACTCTGGCCAGAGATTCCGGGACTACGAACCATCATAACACACAGGACATCCATGATCTATATCAAGCGATCAGATCCCCTACTACCATGCACAGACTTCACATCAGATTTCGAACTGCACGAACATTGTCTCCTTTTTCGACTTACTCCCTTTCCAGGGAATCAGAGACACGTCACGATACAGCTAGTCCTCTGATGAAGTCACGGTGATGTCTGGGTCCTAAGGATTAATTGTGTACAACTATATTATGGAATTCTCTACTCGATCAGTGATAACCACTTAGAGATTCCAGGGAGAGGGGGTTCAGTGAACTCATCAACAGTGAGCACCCACTCAAGTATGTCGATGTCCCAACACCGAGGCTCGAGATTAGCCCACATACACTAAGTGCTAGTCTCAAGGGGGAAAGGCCGGGTATCCTTGTTATTGGCGTAACCCATCGACTAGGAACTGAGTTTGACCAGTTACGTTGCGTTAACAGAATTATCTCTCGGTTTCCACAAAACCGAATTCATACAACATGTGTAACTGTACAGGACTATATCTATGATTCAACATTGGGAGCAGATATAGTATATGCCATTAATATAGGTTTCATTAATTAACGAAATAAACCGTTATATAACGGAATACGGTTAACCGCTCGGCCAACCGTTGGCTCGCCGGTCACCTATTCCAACAAGGTCGGCCCGCCTCCACCTGGGCCGTCGCGGGGCCCAGCCCGCTGCCGGCGATCGATCCTTGGATCGATCGCACCCCCGGCGTCCAGCCGGGGTTCGCTCCATGCGCGCACGCCGAAACCCTAGGCGGCGATCGCCGTGGTCCGGCGATCCTAGATCGCCACCACGCGTTCGTCGTCTAATCCGGGGTTCGAACTTTTGGATCTTTGTTCTTCGATAATTGATTCAATAAAACAAGAATTAAATAGCAATTATTTAATTCACCTTTCGATTCGTTGTGCGGAGAAACGAGATCTTATGATGACCTTGAGATCTTCCCACGTATTCTTTGCACTAGCCCGGACGTCGTGTGGGCGACGATCTACCGAACTCCATGGATCTCCCTCTCTACTTTCTCTCTCTAGAATTGTGATCTTCAAGTTATGAGAATAGAGAAGACCATGTAGTGCTTTTATAGGCTACGTAGGGGATCTTAAGGAGGTGGAATATTGGGCTTCCAATATTGAAGATTAAATTGAGCCCAATGCTCAAGTCCATTAATCCTTATCAATATTAATTAATTCTATTTTCCACTATATAAAATTAATTGCACTCCCAATATTAAACCATATTATATAAAATAATATTTCTCCGGTAGTATTATTTATTCCGTGTATTTAAGATATAAATATCCATGAATAAAATTAATTTATTGCTAATTAATTTATTCATCTCTTATATCCGAGACTAGTACCATTCAACCTTAATTATTATGCGGAATAAATCCACCTGCAGGGTTTACATAATAATTCCTTATGAACTCATCTCGGGGATATCATCAACCCTTACGGGATACACTTTCCCGTCAAGTATTCACGGCATGCCATATATAAAATATAGTGACCCAACTTAACCGGTAATTAACCCAATAATTAAATCGGTTAATTCCTTTGGTAAATCAAAGTCACTTATATTGAATATACACACCCGCAATAGTTTCGGGGATTAAGAATAAAATACACTGAGACTCGAATCGATTATCGCCGGCAATCCTAATCGATGAATCTCAACGATCCGCTCAATACACCAAGTGTACAAGTGTGATAAAATAATCAAGATAGATTATTTTCTCTCTCACACAACGACTATACCGATGGATTGGTCCGTGTCCATCTAGGTCGTGAACAACTGTTCAATTAAATACGAGTAACCGATAGTATGATCTTCTGTGCGCCCATGCAACACCATACTAACTACAACGTATAAAATCTAGGACTATAATTTGCATATATTTAATTATAAATAATTAAACGCAAATAATTGTTTATTTAATTAAATAGATTAGTGGCAATGGATCGTGAGTTTCCGTCACTTAAATCTAGACATTAAGTACACAACTCCAACAAACGCACGATCCGGGAAAACGACGAACTTCGGGGACGGGGATTCGAGATCCCCGACGAAGGTTCGAAGGACCCTCGGCTGGGAGCCGAGGGGGCGATCGAGCCCTAGGGGCGTCGATCGCGGGGCCCACACGAGGACGCCCCGGCTGGACGCCGGGGCATGCGATCGACCTTGCGGTCGATCGCGGGGGAAGCCGCGGCTGGGCCGCGGCGGGTGCGCTAGGCGCATCGCCCTCCTCGGCGGTGGCTGTGAGTCGCCGGACTCACCGCCGGGGGCTGTTCGGAACAGCCCCACAGGGATGCGCGTGCATCCCCGGCGATCGCAAGGGCGGGGATCGCGAGCCCGCGGTGGGGCTCGGCTAGGGTTTCGGCCGCGGGTTCATCCCGCGGCGATTCTCCGGTTGAGCTCCGGATACCGTAGTGCTCGTAATCGGTTTCCGGCGATGGGATTTCGGTCGGGGTTGTCGGTTCCGCATTTTTTGATACCCCGGGATATCGATTTCCAGCAGTTCCAATGCCTTCTTCGTCGTTACGGCCTGCAAACGAACATCGGGCTGCATCAAGTGGGCTCGTCAAATTATAAATGGATTGTTCAAGGCTTTTATTTATAGGCTCCTAAATCTTTAAATTTTGTTAGATTTAAGTGTGTTGGCACGTATCCTTAATTCAGCAGCAGCCCAACCCAGTTGTAGTGCTAGGCCCAGTTCAATATACTCAGCCCATATGTTCAGGCCCATTGTATTTTCTGATACTGATATCCAGCCCACTTACCCTTTAATGGTGTTGACCATTCCTGACCGTTGATCTTAGGGTTGTTGTGTGGGGAGAGATCAGGACCTATGATATATTGAACCCACTGCCTCGTCATTACTCACTTCAGCCCCTATTCAAACCCTAATCCACTATGTGAGATCTCACCTTCGAGTGTGTGCGATTCTTGTGTATTCTCCGTTCACCGGCCCCGCCGCTTCCCCCTTCGTCTCCGGCTGACCTCCTTGTGAGCTCGGTTGTTGGAGACGATTAGTGAAGCCCCTGGACTCGACTGATTTACCTCTTCTGTGAGGCGAAGTGTTTGAGTGACCGGAGCTTCTGTGCTCCTGGGCTGAGGGAGGTGACCGTGACTTCTCTGCCTGTTATCACCACCACTGGTCATGCTACGATGATGGATCTACAGTCCTGAGCCGAAACCTTTTCTTATCTTTGATTTATTTTAGATCTATACATATATATATTGAATCTGTTATCTCTAGCCGCTGCATATGCTTTTAGTGTCTATTCAAGCCCAAAACCTGATATGCGAACCGGATCTCTCGAGATCCGTTGACTGCTGTGCTTTAGGGTCTTGCTCTGGTGTTGTAATTTCGGCTCCCAAAATTACTCCACACAAAATAGCTTGAAATATAAAATAGATAGGGAAAAGAAAACTATATAAATGATAGAACACGAATTTATGTGGAAACCTAAAATAGGGAAAAACCACGGGAGGAGGAGAAAATATCACTATAATCGAATCAACGGGGTTACAAATATAGATCTCTCAATAGATCTATCTCACGAAAATCTAAATTTAGAAACGCTCTCTCAAAACGATGTTCTCAATAACACCGTGTCTCACGATATTCTCAATACTGTAATATCGATCTCTCAAATTAATGCTCTCAATAACATTAATCGGGTTTCTTGATGCTCTCAATAACATCATACTAATAATCAAGCATGGGGATCCCTATTTATAGGTGTAGCAAACCAATAAAATAGGTAACAATTGAATTAAGAATAAAACCATTTTATTCCTATTCCAAATAAAACTCAAATCCTTATAATAGAATTATATTCTCAATATAATTCTATTCCCTAAATAAAGAAGGGGGAATTGATGGACTAGCCAATGTGTCCCTAAATTACTAGTCAGCTGCGAGAAAATCCCAGAGACCGTGGATTGGGACACGTTTTGTGATTTCAACATACCTTGGGAGACGTCATGCTTGGGAATCGAGGGCTCAGTAGCTTCAATTGGAGTTTTAGAGTCCATAAACTTGGATATAGACGACGACTTCGAAGGAGTACTCGAATCATTTCTCGAGTCAATGGATAAAGTGGTCCCTGAGGAGCAAGGGAGTGAAGTGCTACGGGAAACTAACATGATACCCGTAGCAATGTACGAGGATCCCAGTAGTTCTCGTAGCGATCCAGCGCTACGAGAGGCTCGCAGCGTGCCTACGGCAGCATGCGAGGATCCAATCGAGACGCTCGCAGCGACGTGCGAGGCGTCTAAGGGGACGCGTACGAGCACGCATGAAGGCGAACCCACAGCGGCTGTGCACGAGGCGCTACGAGAGGTTCGCGAGAGGACTCGTAGTGAGTCCGTGGTGATTCAAGGATTTTCCGATGCATCGGAAAATACTCCGGCGAGCAGAAAGGCACCGGCGACGCATGGCAGTGGATCGACGATTACTCCGGCAAACATTCCGGCGAATGTTCCGACCAACCACCGGCGATCACGGCGGCTCGCGGCGGCGACCAGTGGCGGCTGACGGCAGGCGCAGCAGCCTCGGTTATGGACTCCGAGTTACCAATGTCCAAATTATCTTTAATTGTTTTATTTAATTAATTAGTTTTATTTATTTAATTAAGTAATTAGGGAAGAATCCGCGTGAGGATCTTTTTTAAATATTTAGTTTATTTAGTTTCCCTTAGATACTAGGATTCTCTTTCCTTATAGGAATTTTACCTAGTTTAGGATTCTTTTGAGCTCTATATAATAGAGGTTCCGCTATGTAATTTTTCATTCATCATATTATTGAATAATTTTCCAAAGAACTTCTTTGTGTCTATAAACGATTTATAGCCAAAGGGCTTTATTCGTGGGATCGACTAAAGCCTAGTACACGGCTATAAATTGTTCCGGATTTGTTAGTGTTATCACTACAATTCCGAAGACCTCGAGTTGAATAATATTCACTCGTAGGAGGCGCGTAGTGCGACAATCCGTTTACTACCTTAGATTAATTCAATAATCTTAAGGCGAGTACTACGAGGACTTGGGTAACTCTTAACGAGCTTATCCAATTGGACGTGTAACGAAGCCTCATAAGCTTAGTTCGCGTGAGCACGATTTCGACCACAAGCTCAACAATAGTCGATACGAGAACTTATGTGCATAGACGTGCGGCAACTGGACGAGAAGGACTCATAAACCTCTAACCAAACGAGACGAGGCCGCATACGCGTCTAAGGATTGTTAGGGTTTGGTGTTTGGGCCTATTTATCGACTAGGGTCCCCATCAACTTTCTGATAGGGTCCCCGGTCGATGTAAGGGTCTACCGAAATAATATCTTACCATCCAAGTTTGTTGAGGCGCTTGCGCGGTTTCACAAGTCTTGTTTGGCTCGAGAGTACAATGAGTTCTTCACGTTCCGCACGCCTCGGTTGAGTAGATCGACCTTCACGCGAGTTGTGTTGAATCGTCGGCTTCGGGTGATGGATGAATCGAGAGGTTTCTTAGCCTTCCTCGACTCGCGAGATATGTACGTGGGTTCGATTATTACAATCTACACCACACGCTTGTCCCAACAAGTGATTATTACGATCAACTTCTGGTTCCTCAAATCAAAGTGATCACGCACTTGACTTGGCCAAAGGTAACGAATTTATAGCCTTGTAATCGGCTCTAGTGTTTTAGATAACACCCAACTATACAAGCACTGCTTGTTAATAAACCACACGGTTTTTCTATTGATCAAAAAGATTGTTTTTTACAATGGTATGAGGCTCCTTATATAGGAGTAGTTCCTTGGTCCCTAAGCTAAAGAAAATAATAAATAAATGATTAGAGAATCCCAACACTTGGAAACTCTATCACACTCCTAATCTAGAGAATCCTAAAGATACTCAAGATACTATTTTCCCTAATTACTTAATTAAATAAACTAATTAATTAAATAAATAAAAAGAAAATAAAACTAAACTAATGATTAATTAATATTAATAAATTAATATTAATTAATCGGATAGGATGGACGCGACTATCTTCGGCCGCCCACTAACGTCGCCTTCGACCGCCGTATGTAGCCGGAATATTCGCCGGAATATTCACAATCCCTCGACGCCGTCGTTAGCCATCATCATTCGCCTCATGTGCATGTGGCCAATGAGTCCCATAGAGATCGCCTACGTGATCTCTATCACGCCTCGTCCCTTGGCTCGTACCTCGCTGCGGGATGCTACGAGTACTACCGTAGACGCTCATGGCTAGTATCTCGCTACTAAGAGCTACGAGAACTGCCGCACGGGCTCGTATCGCGCTGCGAGAAGCATCGCGTACTACCGTGTTGGAGTTGTGTACTTAATGTCTAGATTTAAGTAACGGAAACTCACGATCCATTGCCATTAATCTATTTAATTAAATAAACAATTATTTGCGTTTAATTATTTATAATTAAATATATGCAAATCATAGTCCTGGATTTTATACGTTGTAGTTAGTATGGTGTTGCATGGGCGCACAGAAGATCATACTATCGGTTACTCGTATTTAATCGAACAGTTGCTCACGACCTAGATGGACACGGACCAATCCATCAGTATAGTCGTTGTGTGAGAGAGAAAATAATTTATCTTAATTATTTTATCACACTTGTACACTTGGTGTATTGAGCGGATCGTTGAGATTCATCGATTAGGATTGCCGGCGATAATCGATTCGAGTCTCAGTGTATTTTATTCTTAATCCCCGAAACTATTGCGGGTGTGTATATTTAATATAAGTGACTTTGATTTACCAAAGGAATTAACCGATTTAATTATTGGGTTAATTACCGGTTAAGTTGGGTCACTATATTTTATATATGACATGCCGTGAATACTTAACGGGAAAGTGTATCCCGGAAGGGTTGATAATATCCCCGAGATGAGTTCATAAGGAATTATTATGTAAACTCTGCAGGTGGATTCGTTCCGCATAATAATTAAGGTTGAATGGTACTAGTCTCGGATAAAAGAGATGAATAAATTAATTAGCAATAAATTAATTTTATTCATGGATATTTATATCTTAAATACACGGAATAAATAATACTAGCGGAGAAATATTATTTGATATAATATGGTTTAATATTGGGAGTGCAATTAATTTTATATAGTGGAAAATAGAATTAATTAATATTGATAAGGATTAATGGACTTGAGCATTGGGCTCAATTTAATCTTCAATATTGGAAGCCCAATATTCCACCTCCTTAAGATCCCCTACGTAGCCTATAAAAGCACTACATGGTCTTCTCTATTCTCATAATCTCATAACTTGAAGATCACAATTCTAGAGAGAGAAAGTAGAGAGGGAGATCCATGGAGTTCGGTAGATCGTCGCCCACACGACGTCCGGGCTAGTGCAAGGAATACGCGGGAAGATCTCAAGGTCGTCAAATTGAGTTCTACGTTTTTCCGAACAACGAGAACGAGGTAAATCGTAAAACCCTCTTTATGATTTTATCGTTTAATTATCGTGAAAATATCATGAACCAAGATCCGAGGGACGAACCCCGTGGACGAGGATCGACCTCGCGGTGGTGATCGAGGATCACCGGACCGCGGAGGCCGAGAGATCCCCGGCGGGGATCGCATGCACAAAGAACCCTCGGCTGGACGCCGAGGGTGGCGATCGAAACCCTAAGGGTTCAATCGCCGGGATCGTGCAAGGGAGAGGAGCCCCGGCTGGAGCCGGGGCATGCGATCGACTTAGAGTCGATCGCCGAGGGTGCCGCGGGCTGTACCGCGGCGGAAACCTCCGCCTCCCCCTCTTCCATAGGCGGTGAGTCGCCGGACTCACCGCGGGGCTGCTAGGAGCAGCCCCAGCGATCGACATGGATCGATCGCGAGCCCCGACCTCGCGGGGGCTCGGCTGGACGCACGGCGTGCCTTCGGGTGCGTTGTGTGCTCGGTCGTGCCCCGGCTCGCGTGGTGGTGTTCGCGTAGTTTCCGGCGAAAGGATTTCGATTGGGTTGTCGGTTCCGCAATTTTGACAACACCGGATATTCGATCTCCAAAGGATTTCGGTCGGAATTAATTAGATAATTAATTTATTAATTCCGGGATATCGATTTCCAACAATTGGTATCAGAGCGTTGGTTTTAGTTCATGGTATTTTTCGATAAATTGTTCTACCTTGCAGGGTTTCCGATTATTATGGCTAGATTTAATTATTGTTAATTAATGTCATAATAATGTTCTTGATTGTTAAACTCTCGGTGATGTCAATATTTGTTTTTGTGTGGTGAATGCTTGTTCTTATTTTTTTTTTCGGAAATTGTGAGGTCGATTTCATGTAGAGAATTGATACCGGATAATTGTAAATTAATTTTGTAAAATTATTTACGTTGGATCAATTCCGAAACGACCGCCGGAAAAGTGTGACGGAGGAGACGAACGAGAGGGAGGACTCGGATCGATCATCCCCATGATCGATCCATGGAGGATCGACCCGAGAGAGAGGGGGCAGCCGCGGGAGGCTCCCGGCCACGCCTAGCCACCGGTGGTGGTGGCGGCGGCGGTGCTCCTCCTCGGTGGTGGTCGATCGGTTGGGGGTGTTGCGGAGATCCCCACTCCGTGCTACTCGTAACCGAGATTTACTTTCCTAAATTATTCGGTTTTCCTATTTTGAGTATTCCTATTTTTGGGAATTCTCATGGAATAGGAAAAGAATAAATTTAGAATAAATTTATTTTTCCTTATTGATTATTCCTATTTTTGGGAATTTTCATAGATTAAGAAAAGGAATAAATTTATAATTAATTTATTTTTCCTATTTAATTATTCCTTTATGGAATTTTTAATGGATTAGGAAAATAATTAATTTGGAAAGTTTAGGAGTCCTAAATTAATTTTTCCTCATTTAATTATTCCTTTATGGAATTTTTAATGGATTAGGAAAGGAATTAATTTGGAAGGACTAGGAGTCCTAAATTATTTTATTTCCTTATTTCATTATGGAAATCATCTAGAATATTCCAAGTGGGTCTTGGATAGATTATTCTAGAGATTTAATGAAGTAGAAAGAGAAAATAAAATAAATTATTTTATTTTCTTATTTCATTATAGAAGTCTTCTAGAATATTCCAAGTGGGTCTTGGATAGATTATTCTAGAGATTTAATGAAGTAGAAAGGGAAAATAAAAATAATAAAATATTAATAATATTTAATTTTATTTTTGATATATTCGATTGACTTAATTTTCGAATTAAGTAACTTTTGGATTAATTAAAAATAAATAGATTTAAATATTGGAATTAATATTCCCGTCACATGGAGCATTCAAGAACGAAGACTAAAGACTAGAAGACGCATACGGGGATGCGATAAAGCCATAATAGTCGGAAAATAATATTCTAGTATTATTTTGATTATGTGATAATATTCTATGTGCTTTATTTCATGTATGCATGCTTATGTGTATTTAATTATGCATTAGATAGCGTATCCCTTTGTTATAAAAAGCTAAGTGGGAGAGGGTATGGAAACATATCCATGGTCTCCATTGCTGTTCTCTTGGTGACTTTTATGAGCTTTCGAAGTTCGTATAGACAAGTCATTGGAGGAGAATTCTTGTAATTCCTTTTACGAGAAACATTGATTAAGTTTATCAAACAATGCCTAATTTGTCTTTCCAAAACTGATTTCAAGTCGACTCATTCTCACCCCGGGGAGTGGAATGGAGCCAAAGCCACTTGGTCATGTCGAGGACACAAATTAGAGACTTTCGTGTCATTTGATGACTAGATCGATTGTCTGCTCGGCTCCCTCATTTTATGAGAGATAGGGTCGTTCGCATGGTGAATCACTGGTAAGAAACTTCGAGTTTCACTTATGATTTTCCGCGTCTTGATTTACAAGATTGAATGGATCAAGTAATTGGGAGTCAATTATAAAAGTCTCTTGGTGTAGTAAACGTCCACACCACGTGGCTTGCTATGCTGACGGATTTTGGATTAATTGATGTAGACAGTTGTAAGAAATTGTGAAGAGTTGTGAAGTTGTCGTAAACGTCCACACCACGTGGCTTGCGGTGATGTAGCAATTCCAAACGATTTACTTTGGTACTGAGTAATGGTTTACACTTAGATACGCATTATAGTATTCCTCCCCACGAGGTTCCGCTATAAGTGATGTATGACCGAAGCAAATCTAATTGCTAAATCATTTGGATTGGTAAACGTCCACACCACGTGGCTTGCCATATCTGATGGGATTTTAGATGTGATTAGTGGTTTAATGATATTATTTAAGGGAGATAATATCGGAGATTAAATCGATTGTTTGTTGTTATATGTGCTCATAGATTAGGATATGGCTTTGAACCCACTTTATGTGATAACTAAGGTTTTTTAAACTCACTGGTCCCTAAATGTAATGATTGGAATAGAGATCTAGACATTACCCAAACTGTTAAAGAGTACAAGGTTGTACTCAATAAGCTTTGTCCTTCCGAGCCTATTGACATAGGCGGCTAGACAAGAAGCGATGAGGATACTCATAAATGCCAGTCGCTTCGAGGAAACGCTTAACCACGTTTTTGAGATGATTGACCTTTTAGACGAGTTGAGACGGAAATCGCAAGTTCTTGTAGCCAATGCCAAAGGTTTCGAACCTAGAGGCAAAAATCGGTGGAAAGGAAAAGAAAGCAAAGAAACCCAGTGGTCATAAGTTACATGAACCACGAGATGGGACGAGAAAGCCAATAGGCAAGTATTCTCGATACAAACAGTCTGGGTACTGGAAGTCTAATTATCCTCTCAAAGGAAGTACGAAATTTTCTTTAGTCGTAAAACATAGTCAGTGGTATTATCTACCGGAACCTGGTGTGAAGATATGGAACCACTGACGGTATGTGCATTTTAAATGCAAGGGTTCCAGGAAACCCAACGACTTAGAAAAGAAGAAATCGTAGTCTAACATGGGCAATGCTGTGGAGGATGCAGCAGTTGCAGTGGAGGACATTTTATAGGATTTCATTTTGAGTTATTGCTTTTATGTACCTTTCATATTAGAAAGAACTTTGTTCTGGATTTCTAAAGAATGGATATTTTATTTCTTTTAATCATTTGATGGTTATAAGAAGAAATAATGATATTATCTATTCTGGTACATTAGTTAGCAATATATAAATGATGAATCCTGAGTCCACCATGATACAACGAACCGTAGTATGAAACTCGTTTTACTAATAAGAGATTTCTTTATCAATTATACTTGTGGATTCTTATGCTGAGTCATGTTTATTCAAATAAGAAATTCAAGGGTCGAAAATTGATATTTTGATCAATTAAGTTGAAGGAGTGGACCTTCCGACCTAAGAATCTAATTTGGAAGATAATATGACTAAGCAATCCTTTATGGATATAAGATGTAAGATCCGGACAAGTATGAGAATTGATTGAATCTGATGTATGCAGACCTATGCCTACTCAGGCAATAAGGTACGAGTACTTCATTTTATGATTACTCGAAAAATGGATTAGAATACCTGATGTGCCACAAAAGCAAGTGTTTTGACAAGTCAATGGACACTAAGCAATTGTGGAGAGCCATCAAGGTATATCCATTTGTAGCCTGCGATTTGATCGCGGAGGCAAGTACCTGTCTGAGGAATGCATGGCATACTAATCAGATATTGGGATTTGATCCTAAATGACTTCACCATACACTGTTGTGTAGAAATGGTGTGTCGTAAACAAGAAATGGAACTCTTATAGAAATAGTAAAAACATGAGTTATACGGAACTACCTATGTTCTATGGATATGTCTGGAAACAACGGCGCATTCAAATGCGGTTGTAGAATATCCTAGAAGAACAAAAGTTATGTGTTCAATAGTACTATGAACCAGAAGGACGTTATAATTTCTAACGCCCGGTTCTTAGAGAAAGACTATATGATGAACCACAAGCCCAAGGTGACGTAATACTTTGAAATGAGAGAGAAAGATTAAGACTTAGAACCAGCCAAACCAAGTAGCGGTACACCACTAACTGCACCTACTGTTATCACTGTTTATACACCGGAATGCCATTGTAGTGGGAGGTTGTGGGACAACCGGAGATATTCATAAGACTAGGAGAGTCTTCGGACTCTGGACCTAGTATACATGAAATCGATCCCTAGATCTACATGAAGGCCGTACTAGATCTAAATGTGCCTTCTTGGAGAGCAATAAGGATTATTGCTAAGAGGCGAGATCATTTAGAGTACAAGCTTAGTTGATCCATTTATGGATTGAAACAAAGCATTGAGTTCGTGGTACTTGCAAATTGATGAGATAGTCCATTTTATGAATTCATCAAAAGCATAGACGAATTGTGTGTATTGGAAACGTGATGGAAAACAAGGTGGTGTTTCTCGGAGGTTTTATGTAGATGACACTCTTATCATTGGCAACAATGTAAAGATGTTATCAGACATAAAATGATGGTTGTCTAGATGAATCATTATGAAAGATAAAGGAAGAAGTTGGACATGTTCTTGAGATCTTGGATCTCTAGAAAGAACATTGTACTTCTCCTGGACATCTTACATAAATGATTATGGTTCGTTTTAAACATGCAAGATTCCGAGAAAGGTTCGTTACCTTTCAGAGACGGAATGCATCTATCTAAGGATATGTGTTTTGGAACACAAAAGGAGATAGAAGCAATGAAAGCAGTTTCCTACACTTTGAGTGTGGAAAGCTTAATAAATGCAATGTTGAAAACGAGAACCTGATATCGGCTATGCGGTTAGCATAGTGGGAGGATATCAAGGTAATCCTGGAAAGGAATACTCGGCTATTGTAATGAACATTTTAAGTACTTTCGAAGTACTAGAAACTATGTTCTGGATTACGAAACAGACGAGTTTTTCCTTTGAATTACATTCTCTTAGATTTCTAATCAAATGAGGACCGGTGTAAGTCGATATCAGGCTATGTGTTTCACTATTGAAGGAGAAGGAGTTTTAACATGGAAGAGTGATAAGCACGATGCTCTTCGGACTCTGCCATGGGTAACCAAATAGCGGCCTCAGAGGCAGCGGAAGTTTTGGTATAACTCCGGGATAATCTCTGGGACTTAGAGGTGATTCTTAATTTGCCAAAAGGCTATGTGTATAGCGGTGCGATGGCAAATGGTAAGAAATCACAAGTCCATAAGTGTAAGATAACACATAGTGCAAGTACCACCTGATACGAGTCATCGTCGAGGGAGACGACGCTGTAGTCACCAAGATAACTTCAGAGCGGCAACCTAGAGTGCTCATTCACATAGTACTTCTGGGAAGTACAACTTTAGCACGTGATGAGTATGGGAGTCGGGAGTTTGGAGGAAATGACTAGACCTTAGTACAAGTGGGAGATTGTTGGAGTTGTGTACTTAATGTCTAGATTTAAGTAACGGAAACTCACGATCCATTGCCATTAATCTATTTAATTAAATAAACAATTATTTGCGTTTAATTATTTATAATTAAATATATGCAAATCATAGTCCTGGATTTTATACGTTGTAGTTAGTATGGTGTTGCATGGGCGCACAGAAGATCATACTATCGGTTACTCGTATTTAATCGAACAGTTGCTCACGACCTAGATGGACACGGACCAATCCATCAGTATAGTCGTTGTGTGAGAGAGAAAATAATTTATCTTAATTATTTTATCACACTTGTACACTTGGTGTATTGAGCGGATCGTTGAGATTCATCGATTAGGATTGCCGGCGATAATCGATTCGAGTCTCAGTGTATTTTATTCTTAATCCCCGAAACTATTGTGGGTGTGTATATTTAATATAAGTGACTTTGATTTACCAAAGGAATTAACCGATTTAATTATTGGGTTAATTACCGGTTAAGTTGGGTCACTATATTTTATATATGACATGCCGTGAATACTTAACGGGAAAGTGTATCCCGGAAGGGTTGATAATATCCCCGAGATGAGTTCATAAGGAATTATTATGTAAACTCTGCAGGTGGATTCGTTCCGCATAATAATTAAGGTTGAATGGTACTAGTCTCGGATAAAAGAGATGAATAAATTAATTAGCAATAAATTAATTTTATTCATGGATATTTATATCTTAAATACACGGAATAAATAATACTAGCGGAGAAATATTATTTGATATAATATGGTTTAATATTGGGAGTGCAATTAATTTTATATAGTGGAAAATAGAATTAATTAATATTGATAAGGATTAATGGACTTGAGCATTGGGCTCAATTTAATCTTCAATATTGGAAGCCCAATATTCCACCTCCTTAAGATCCCCTACGTAGCCTATAAAAGCACTACATGGTCTTCTCTATTCTCATAATCTCATAACTTGAAGATCACAATTCTAGAGAGAGAAAGTAGAGAGGGAGATCCATGGAGTTCGGTAGATCGTCGCCCACACGACGTCCGGGCTAGTGCAAGGAATACGCGGGAAGATCTCAAGGTCGTCAAATTGAGTTCTACGTTTTTCCGAACAACGAGAACGAGGTAAATCGTAAAACCCTCTTTATGATTTTATCGTTTAATTATCGTGAAAATATCATGAACCAAGATCCGAGGGACGAACCCCATGGACGAGGATCGACCTCGCGGTGGTGATCGAGGATCACCGGACCGCGGAGGCCGAGAGATCCCCGGCGGGGATCGCATGCACAAAGAACCCTCGGCTGGACGCCGAGGGTGGCGATCGAAACCCTAAGGGTTCAATCGCCGGGATCGTGCAAGGGAGAGGAGCCCCGGCTGGAGCCGGGGCATGCGATCGACTTAGAGTCGATCGCCGAGGGTGCCGCGGGCTGTACCGCGGCGGAACCCTCCGCCTCCCCCTCTTCCATAGGCGGTGAGTCGCCGGACTCACCGCGGGGCTGCTAGGAGCAGCCCCAGCGATCGACATGGATCGATCGCGAGCCCCGACCTCGCGGGGGCTCGGCTGGACGCACGGCGTGCCTTCGGGTGCGTTGTGTGCTCGGTCGTGCCCCGGCTCGCGTAGTGGTGTTCGCGTAGTTTCCGGCGAAAGGATTTCGATTGGGTTGTCGGTTCCGCAATTTTGACAACACCGGATATTCGATCTCCAAAGGATTTCGGTCGGAATTAATTAGATAATTAATTTTAATTAATTTATTAATTCCGGGATATTGATTTCCAACATACCGCACCATTAGCATTGAGCGCTGTCTCGCCCCGAGTGCTCAATGATAACTCGTATCCACTCTCGCGTCGCCTCATAGGAATCATGCGAGAACGCATAGAAAACCTCTCAAGTGGCTCGCTACGGAGTGCTATGGACTTGAACGCTGGCTCGTTCCATGTCCTCATGTAAACCTTGTACACACTCCCGGGTCTCTCGTAGATTCCTCGTATGAATACGAGTAATTCTACTCCATACCACATATGAATCATTGATTCAATGGGAAGTGTAGATAGCACGAACGTGCTACGGGGATGGAACTGATGGAGTTATATTCTAAATGTCTAGTTTAGTGACAATATGGAACTCCTTATCTGTGTTTTACATTATCTATTAATCAAACTGTCGGCGTCTTGTCTATCTTGTACTTGAATGCAATAGTCCTAGATATATACGTTGTAGACAGTATGGCGTGAGGAGACACGCAGAAGATCATACTGTCGGTTACTCGTATACTATCGAACAGGAGCTCACGACTTAGATGGACAGGGACAATCCATCGGTACGTCGTAGTGTGACTGGGTAATAGTTGGTCTTGACTATTATGTTACACTTGTACACTTGGTGTATTGAGCAGGACCACGGGAGGGCGTTCGATTTATACTAATCGACGTAATCGAACTAGACCTCAGAATTACGGATATACGAATTCTTAATCCCTATATAATGATAGGTGCGTGTGTCCAATTCTCGGTTCTTTAACTTGCCAATGAGTGAGACTATTTGATTAGTCGAGATACTCGGTAAATTGGGAATCGTAATTGTACTCACGGCATGCTATAGATTATAGACAGGAAACCGTGTCCCGTTTATCGGGTTGATAACGTCCCCGAGATGAGCTCATAAAGTTTATCATGTAAACCCTGCAGGTGGATTTGTTCCACATGATAATAAGGATGAGTGGTACTAGTCTCGGAAAATAAGAAACGAATTAATTTAATTATTAGTAATTAAATAAATTCGTGGACGTTCGATATCTTAAACACGGGGAAAGTCGTATATGTAATTTCGGCGGAAATATTATTGTTGAAATAATATTAAATTAATTTCGGGAATTCAATTATTATTTTATAGTGGAGTTAATAATAATTAAAATTGAAATCGATTAATTAAGGAATTGCGTTTACGTATTCCAAGTTAATTAATATTTCAATTTAGCCCTTAATTAATTTAACCTTGGGTCCCTGGTGTAACTCTATATAAACCCCCCCTTGCCTATTCTTAACCTACAGTTCGCCGCTTTTCTATTTTACTGAGAAAAATAATTGTTAACGCAAATATAATTTTTCTCTGTAAAATACATTAGTTAGCGCTGATATTTTTCTCTAACTGAGAAAAAGAATATCACGGTAGAAGAAGAAGAAAGCAGAAAAGGCAAACCCAACAGATCGTTGCCCACACAACGGTTGGAGTCGGGATCAGAGTCATACACCAGAAGCATCTAAGGTCTCAACAATCGACCGAGAGGTATGAGATCGGAACTTTCAATTCCGCAATTTTATTCGATCTCTGTTTTTGCGTTAATCATACAACGAACCAAAGATCGGGTTCCGTGGCTTGGATGTGATGTTCTCGGACTGCTGGGAGGTTTCTGACCTCCGGCGTGGCAGTCGGATCGAGAAAATCTCATCGGAACAGCCGGAACGGGCGGATCGCGCTGCTGTTCGCAGCAGCCAGGCGACCGCCAGAGGAGCAAGCGCCCGCTCGCGGGCGCTCGCCTGGGCAGCAAGCGCGAGCTTGCCTTGCTGCGCGAGCGCTCGCCTGGTGGGCAGGCGGTCGCCTGCTCCGGGCAGATCGCGAGCCGCGGCTTCGGCTGCGGCGGATGCGCGATCTCTTGTGCGGGTGGCCTTGGCTGTCCGGGGGTGACTTCCAGAAGTCGATTGGGGACGTCCGGATGTTCGAGTGTTCGAATGGATGTGTCCCGGGTAGTCGATTTCCAACAATTGGTATCAGAGCCGGTTATCGGTTCGTTGTATTTTTGCGCGTGTTACCTTGCAGGTTGAACCCGATTATTATGGCCAATTTATTTTTGATATTTTGTGCTGTATGTATGTGGTTTTGATTAAACTCTCGGGCTTGTCGAGATCGGTTTTATTTTTGGAAAGTTGCTTGTTTGTAATAGATAAAAACGACGGGTTGAGTCGTTAGGTTTATTTATCTTTTCGTTGGATCCGGGACTTGTATAGGGTCGATCAAAATGTATAGGATCGATACCGGACTTAGTAGAATAATTTTGTAATTAATTTCTGCTATTGGATCGAGACGAGATCGAAGCCCGGAGGAACGAGAATCGAAGTCGAGACGAGCAACGAGTTCGAGTTCCAAGAGACGTGCATTCAAGATTTTAAGGCCATAATAATCGGGCCACGTTAATTGCTTTCTTATGTGATTTACGTGTTTTATTATGCTTATTATTTTATGCATGTATATCCCTAAATCGTAAAATACTAAGTGGGAGAGGGATTGGAAACAATCCCGCGGTCTCCATTCTCTGTTTCGAGAGTGATGTGTATTGACTTACGAGTTGGCTTTAGTGTCATCCTCCCTATCGGATAAAGTCGATACACGGAAATCACTTTGATCGAAATTCGAATGAAATTCCAATTTTAAAATTGAACAATTAAGTTTTTCAAAGCAATGCCTAATCTGTCTTTCAAAGACTAATTTCAACTCGACTCATTCTCACCCCGGGGAGTGGAATGGAGCCAAAGCGCTTGGTTATGTCGATGACACAGATTAGAGACATTCGAGTCATTTGATGACTAGATCGATTGTCTGGTTGGCTCCCTCACTTTGTGAGAGATAGGGCTCAATTGCATGATTGATCGCTGGTTAGAAACTTCGAGTTTCACTTACGAGATATCAAGCTTTGATTAACGAAATTGTGAAATTTATTAAATGGAATTCAATTAACAAAGTTGTTTGTTTAGTAAACGTCCACACTATCGTGGCTTACTAGACGGAAACGGAACTTTGGGTTAATTGAGGCTCGACAGTTATAGGAAATCGTAAAGGGACCGCATGTCAACGTAAACGTCCACACTAACGTGGCTTGCGGTGGGCGTGTAGTTTCCGAGCGGTTAACTTAGTACTGAGAAATGGTATACACTTAGGTACGCTTTACAGTATCCTCCCCATCGGAGTCACTGCTGTAATGATGTACGACCGAAGTAAAAGTCCAGTTATAAAATCATTTGGACTAGTATACGTCCACATGAACGTGGCATGCTAGTCTAATGGGATTTTAGGATTGATTGGTAGATTTAATGATATTAATTAAGGGAGTTAATATCGAATTAAATTTGACAGTTTGATTTGTCTCTTTTATAGATATGGCACTCAACCCGCTATCCATGATACTAAAAGAGAACAAACTCACTGGTCCGAACTATATTGACTGGAAACGAAACTTGGACATTGTCCTGACTGCTGAGGAGTACAAATATGTACTCCATGAGGATTGTCCTGACGAACCTATTGACACCTCCACTCCTGAGGAAAAGGAAGCTCATCGGAAGTGGGTCAAGGCTAATCAGATGGCGCGGTGCTACATTTTGGCTTCTATGTCAAATGTGCTGCAACATCAGCATGAAGCCATGACCACTGCCTATGATATGATGCTTAACCTCAAGGAGATGTTTGGTAGTCAGGATAGGGCAGCCAGGCAAGATGCCATGAGGCAACTCATGACGGCCACTATGTCCGAAGGAACGCCCGTAAGGGATCACGTTCTTAGGATGATAGGCTATCTGAATGAGATAGAGATTATGGGAGGATCTATCGATGGGGAAACCCAGATCGATATAGTGCTCCAGTCTCTGCCTAAGAGTTTTGAGCAGTTCCGCCTGAACTATAACGTGAACAAGAGGTTATATACGTTGGCGGAACTCCTGACTGAACTCCAGGCGGCAGAGGGAATCTTTAAGAAACCTCAGGCACTTGTGGCTGTGAAACTTCCTGGCCCTCCGGGAGCTAAGAGGAAGAAGAAGCAAGGACGGAAACCCAGTGGACCCAGATTTGGTGGACCACAGAATGGAGTGAACAAGCCCAAGGGCAAGTGTTTCCGTTGCAAGCAGTCTGGACATTGGAAGTCTAATTGTCCTCTCAGACAAGGAGGTATGAACTTTTCCTTAGTCACTGAAACATGTTTAGCGGTGTTATCCACCGGTACCTGGTGTGTGGATACGGGAGCCACTGATCATGTCTGCAATTCTTTGCAGGGGTTCCAGGAAACCCGGCGGCTTAGAGAGGGAGAGATCACCATCTACATGGGCAATGCTACGAAAGTGGCGGCAGTTGCAGTGGGAGATGTTCATTTATCTTTTAATAATAAAGTTTTAGTATTGAATGATTGTCTTTATGTACCGAACTTTAGAAAGAACCTTGTTTCGGTTTCTAAGTTGGTTTTGAATAAATATTCTGTTTCTTTTGATAGTTCTGTTATTATCAAAAAGAATGGTGAGTATATCTGTTCTGGTACATTGATAGGCAACTTATATATACTGAATCCTGATTATTCCACGATGCAACGAGTAGAGTCTTTTAACACATCTAGTACCAATAAGAGAAAGGAGCCTTCTAGAATGAATCAAAAGTACTTGTGGCATCTTAGGCTAGGTCATATTAACTTGGGTAGGATTCAAAGGTTGATAACTGATGGAATACTCAGTAGTGTGAAAGATGAGGACTTTCCAACCTGCGAATCGTGCCTGGAAGGAAAAATGACCAAGCGACCCTTTAGTGATAAAGGGTATAGATCCAAGGAAGTACTAGAGTTGATTCACTCTGATTTGTGCGGGCCTTTATCTGTCCAAGCGAGAGGAGGTTATGAATATTTCGTAACCTTCACTGATGATTACTCAAGGTATGGTTTCATATACCTGATGCGCCGCAAGAGCGAGTGCTTTGACAAGTTCAAGGAGTACAAAGCTCTTGTGGAGAACCTTCATGGTAAAACCATAAAGACTCTACGATCTGATCGTGGAGGAGAGTACCTCTCGGGAGAGTTTAAGGCGTACTTATTAGAGAATGGGATTGACTCCCAGATGACTGCACCATACACGCCCCAGCAGAATGGTGTAGCAGAAAGAAGGAATAGGACTCTTATGGAAATGGTAAGATCTATGATGAGTTACTCAGACCTACCAGTTTCGTTCTGGGGATATGCCTTGGAAACAGCGGCGTATATCCTGAACTTAGTTCCTTCTAAATCAGTCCCTAAGACGCCCTCGGAATTGTGGACCGGGCGAAAGCCGAACTTGAAACACATTCGGATCTGGGGTTGTCCAGCACATGTGCTGAAGCATGGGGCTGATAAATTGGAATCTCGTTCAGATATTCGGTTGTTTATAGGATATCCTAGAGGAACGAAAGGTGGTCTATTTTATAGTCCTCAGGACCAGAAGATCGTTGTTAGCACCAACGCTCGGTTCTTGGAAGAGGATTATATAATGGACCACAAGCCCAAGAGTGAGATAATACTAAACGAACTGAGAGGGGACGATCAAGGCTTAGAACCAACCGAACCGGGTGATACGCCACCACAGTCTGCACCTGTAGTCACTGAGGTTACACCGGAGCGTCGTCGTAGTGGGAGGGTTGTTCGACAACCCGATAGGTTCATGTTTATAGGAGAGTCTTCGGACTTGTTACCTGGAGAACATGAAGCCGATCCCTGGACCTACGGCGAGGCGCTTAAAGATCAAGATGCTCAGTCTTGGCAAAAAGCGATGAAATCTGAGATTGAATCAATGGATTCAAATCAGGTCTGGAATCTTGTAGCACAGCCCAAAGGTGTAAAAGCCATTGGTTGCAAGTGGGTGTACAAGAGAAAAAGAGGGTCTGACGGGAAGGTGGAAACCTTCAAGGCTAGGCTTGTTGCGAAAGGGTATACTCAGAAAGAAGGGATCGATTATGAGGAAACTTTTTCGCCGGTAGCTATGCTAAAGTCGATCCGGATTCTTTTGTCTATAGCAGCTCATATGGATTATGAGGTGTGGCAAATGGACGTCAAGACAGCATTCTTGAATGGGAATCTTGACGAGACCATTTACATGAGACAGCCAGAAGGTTTCATCAAGAAAGGCCAAGAGCATCTAGTGTGTAAGCTAAACCGATCCATTTATGGATTGAAGCAAGCTTCTAGATCTTGGAACATGCGGTTTGATGAGGTTATCCAGTCTTATGGATTCATTCAAAGCATGGACGAGTCGTGTGTATACCGGAGAAGTGACAGAAACAGCGTGGCGTTTCTCGTGCTTTATGTAGATGACATTCTTCTAATTGGCAACAATGTGAAGATGTTGTCAGACATAAAGGGATGGTTGTCCAAGCAATTCGATATGAAAGACTTAGGACAAGTTGGGCATGTTCTTGGGATCAAAGTTATAAGGGATCGCCGGAAAAGAACATTAAGCTTGTCCCAGGCTTCATATATTGATACGATTCTGGCTCGTTTCAACATGCAGAATTCCAAGAGAGGTGCTCAACCTTTCTGCCATGGAATTCATCTATCTAAAGACATGTGTCCCAAAACACAAAAGGAGATAGATTACATGAAGAAGGTTCCTTATGCTTCGGCAGTAGGAAGTCTAATGTATGCCATGTTGTGCACGAGACCTGATATCTGCTATGCCGTGGGCATGGTAGCTAGATATCAGAGTAACCCTGGACAGGGTCACTGGACTGCTGTAAAGAACATACTTAAGTACCTGCGAAGGACTAGGAATTATGTTCTGAGTTACAAAGCGTCCGAGTTGATTCCTATTGGTTACACAGACTCGGATTTCCAATCTGATAAGGATCAGCGAAAGTCTACATCAGGCTATGCGTTCACATTGGGAGGTGGAGCAATTTCATGGAAGAGTGTCAAGCAGAAATGCATTTCGGACTCTACCATGGAAGCCGAATATGTAGTAGCCTCTGAGGCAGCTAAAGAATCGGTGTGGCTCCGGAACTTCCTTATGGACTTGGATGTGGTTCCTAAGATGCCTAGAGCTATCACAATTTATTGTGACAATAGCGGTGCAGTGGCTAATGCAAAGGAACCACGAGCCCACAATGCGAGTAAACACATAGATCGCAAGTACCACCTGATTAGAGACATCTTCAGGAGAGGCGATGCGGTTGTCACCAAGATTGCATCAGCGGATAACCTGGCTGACCCCTTTACGAAGGCACTTCCAGCGGAAGCGTTCAAGAGACACGTGAAGGGGATGGGTATCGGATGTATGGTAGAGGGCAACTAGAGATTTAGTATAAGTGGGAGATTGATGGAGTTATATTCTAAATGTCTAGTTTAGTGACAATATGGAACTCCTTATCTGTGTTTTACATTATCTATTAATCAAACTGTCGGCGTCTTGTCTATCTTGTACTTGAATGCAATAGTCCTAGATATATACGTTGTAGACAGTATGGCGTGAGGAGACACGCAGAAGATCATACTGTCGGTTACTCGTATACTATCGAACAGGAGCTCACGACTTAGATGGACAGGGACAATCCATCGGTACGTCGTAGTGTGACTGGGTAATAGTTGGTCTTGACTATTATGTTACACTTGTACACTTGGTGTATTGAGCAGGACCACGGGAGGGCGTTCGATTTATACTAATCGACGTAATCGAACTAGACCTCAGAATTACGGATATACGAATTCTTAATCCCTATATAATGATAGGTGCGTGTGTCCAATTCTCGGTTCTTTAACTTGCCAATGAGTGAGACTATTTGATTAGTCGAGATACTCGGTAAATTGGGAATCGTAATTGTACTCACGGCATGCTATAGATTATAGACAGGAAACCGTGTCCCGTTTATCGGGTTGATAACGTCCCCGAGATGAGCTCATAAAGTTTATCATGTAAACCCTGCAGGTGGATTTGTTCCACATGATAATAAGGATGAGTGGTACTAGTCTCGGAAAATAAGAAACGAATTAATTTAATTATTAGTAATTAAATAAATTCGTGGACGTTCGATATCTTAAACACGGGGAAAGTCGTATATGTAATTTCGGCGGAAATATTATTGTTGAAATAATATTAAATTAATTTCGGGAATTCAATTATTATTTTATAGTGGAGTTAATAATAATTAAAATTGAAATCGATTAATTAAGGAATTGCGTTTACGTATTCCAAGTTAATTAATATTTCAATTTAGCCCTTAATTAATTTAACCTTGGGTCCCTGGTGTAACTCTATATAACCCCCCCCCCCCCCCCCCTTGCCTATTCTTAACCTACAGTTCGCCGCTTTTCTATTTTACTGAGAAAAATAATTGTTAACGCAAATATAATTTTTCTCTGTAAAATACATTAGTTAGCGCTGATATTTTTCTCTAACTGAGAAAAAGAATATCACGGTAGAAGAAGAAGAAAGCAGAAAAGGCAAACCCAACAGATCGTTGCCCACACAACGGTTGGAGTCGGGATCAGAGTCATACACCAGAAGCATCTAAGGTCTCAACAATCGACCGAGAGGTATGAGATCGGAACTTTCAATTCCGCAATTTTATTCGATCTCTGTTTTTGCGTTAATCATACAACGAACCAAAGATCGGGTTCCGTGGCTTGGATGTGATGTTCTCGGACTGCTGGGAGGTTTCTGACCTCCAGCGTGGCAGTCGGATCGAGAAAATCTCATCGGAACAGCCGGAACGGGCGGATCGCGCTGCTGTTCGCAGCAGCCAGGCGACCGCCAGAAGAGCAAGCGCCCGCTCGCGACAGGTCGCGGGCGCTCGCCTGGGCAGCAAGCGCGAGCTTGCCTTGCTGCGCGAGCGCTCGCCTGGTGGGCAGGCGGTCGCCTGCTCCGGGCAGATCGCGAGCCGCGGCTTCGGCTGCGGCGGATGCGCGATCTCTTGTGCGGGTGGCCTTGGCTGTCCGGGGGTGACTTCCAGAAGTCGATTGGGGACGTCCGGATGTTCGAGTGTTCGAATGGATGTGTCCCGGGTAGTCGATTTCCAACAGGAACGCTGTCTCGTTCTTGACCCCACACTTATGCACGAGCGCGTCATCGCTCTGCATCAAGGCTAGTAACTTGACTAATGTCTCGTATACTACTCCATGATTTGACGTTAATACGTCCTTGGGCTCATGTATTCCACGTGGTGACTCGCAAATACGAGCTTCTACCGAAGCCTCTACGAGTGATTCGTACGCTGCCTCGTACGGTCTCGTAGCGATGGTCTCGCTCTTAGCACTTCCATGCGTCACCTCGTAGTATTCTACGGGATACGAATCAGGGTTCCTATTATCCCCCCCGCCTTGAAAAACATACTTGTCCTCAAGTATGGATTCCGAGTAGGAATAACTTGTTGTGCCCCAACTCCCATGTAGAGGTTCGATCCTTAGCTCGTCATGGCCTTGGTCATCGTAGCCTCCTACGCGTGTAAGCATCTCCCGCTTCACCCTTGTACCACGCCCCTCATGAATCATCGATGCGATCACATCGCCCCTCGAGTGATTCGGCGCTATGCTCCATGTACGCTTCGTGGCATCATCCTCGATGCGTCCATGTAGCTTGCAGCATCGCTGCTCGTCGCCCATGCTTGAGTCTTGTTGAGAAAATCCCAACACGGCTCTAGCCTTGTCCTCGGTGTTGTCTTGTACGTCTCGTGGGTGCCACGCCCTTGAAACTCCAAGCTTCACCTCGGATCCGTCCATACGACCTCCGTCTCGATGAGTACACCCATCTTGATGGCACCAATCATGGTAGCACCAATTCTGATAGTGTTGTTTACTCAACGCTACTTGGCCCATGGCTCGCTCCTTAGCTTCGTACTTGATCTTCGAGTCTTGTTGGTTTTGCCGTGCCAACGCGCCTCGCTTCAAGTGCTCCACTTCGGACCACCGTCCTCGTTCTATGGGTCCACAGGATTCTCTCTTTAAACGATCCAATCGTAGAGCTTTGAAGTCCTCGTCATCCCCATGGAACTTCCTTGTAGAGTCTCGTCGCTTGTCCAGGTTGCCAACCCTTCGAGCTACGCTCCTCTTGTACTCCCATGAGTACCCATGACTTAGCCTCGAACCTTCGTGGCTTCGTCGTTGCTCGACGCCCCTCCGTGTCTCGTCCCGAACGCTTCTCCATAACAGAGTCGTGCCTCGGCCTTTGACATGGAAATCGATCCATCGTTCGTCTCCGATGAGTCTCGATCTTTGACGCCATGATGCATCACGCTGTGGCTTGGCTTGCTTCCTCTCGTACCATATTACGTGGTCCTTCGAGTCTTCTCGCCTTACCTTGGATAGCCTCCACTTGAACTCACGATCGTGTGTCCTTGGAGCATCCTTCTCGCGGTTCTTCACAGCAACAAGTGTTGTGAATCTCCGTGTGCTACGCCGCACCTCCTCCAATCTTCGAGCACCAAAGATTGTGGACTTAGCCATCTTCGTGGCCGCCTCGAGAGCATCTTGCCTCGGAAGTAGGGTTCTCGTGACTTTGCTTCGCGGCATCGTCTTCGAATCCCTTGAGCTCTTCACCAACTTCGTGGCCAACTCAATACAACTCAAAAATCGGAGCCCTTCGAAAAATTACTTTCGAAAAACACATTGGCTAGTCCATCAATTAAATAATTAAATAAATACAAATACATGAGAATACATGGAAAAGTGATGGAAAAGTCCTATATGCCCCCATTTAACTCTACTCTTTTTCATTACAATTTCACAACTGAAATTCAATCTCTCCTTCCTCGACGCACAAAGAACAAAAATACTCAAGCACTGTATTTTTTTTCCAGTTGAAATCAATCCCAGAACTTGTCAAAATTAAACATAAACCCTATCCCACAACACCTTACTAACTTAAATCCCCAACGGTGTGTCGGTGTCGAGCTACGCGAGCGGGAACCGAACTAATGCGACCCGAGTTCTGTTTCTAGCTAGAACGACGAAGAAGACGGTAGAACGGAGGTCGAGAGTGTGCCGAGGATGCGCCGCGGAGTTCGGTCGAGTTTCTGGCTTGGTGTCGGCCGACGAAGTCGCTGCGAGCGACGCAAATCGGGCTGCAACGACGTAGAGTCCAGTTCGGATTGGTGTCGGCCGACACCTATACCTGTCGGCCGACAGGTGCTAAAATTCAGCAGCGGGACGGCAAATTTTAGGGTTCCGCGTTTTTAATTGTTTTCCTTCCTTTTTCCTTTATGTTTTTGTTATGCCTATATAAAGGCTTTCTAGTTCATTGTTTTATAGACAATTATTATTGATGAATAAACATTATTTTGTGAGTTTTTATTAAATCTCTCTTGGGTTCGAATTCTACCTAGATATCCAAAGAATTCAACCGACGAATCAACGAAGCGAACCACCCTTCGTTCGTGTGTCTTCACCATCCCCGAGTTGCTGCGACAACTACGCGTTGGGGTTTAGATCTTCGAATCTAAATCATTCCGTGAGTCGATCCAGAGGTTTTGGGACCCTTCCGCCGGTATCCTTTCTCAATTTCTTCTTCGTTCATCTTCTATCCTTCGTATCCCAACGAGGTTCGTATCATCTGGTATCAGAGCCCAGGTTAGGGTTCTTTGTTTTCTGAATACGTAGCCTCGTTTTCTTTTCGTTTTCTTCTTATTCTTTTCTTCTTCTTCCTTGTTGAAATATATATATATATATATATATATATATATATATATATATATTATTTTATTTTATTTTCGAAAATTACTGTTCACGAACAGTAATTATTATAAAAAAAAATTGAATTTGTTCTCGATTATTCTTTTCTTGCTGATTCATCGTTCGTTCAGCAATTTAACATCTTTTTTTTTTTTTTCAAATTGGGGAGTTCGATTCTTGAGAGAGCGAAAGTGAGAGGAACAAGAGCGTTGAGTGACTTACCATATTGAGTGATACACGAGAGTGGTGAGGATTTCTCTATTTTGTTTCTAACACTTTTGCAGGAAGACTGAGATGGATCATACCCAAACTAAGCTCATCCTGGAGACATTGCGAGCGGAGTTAGGAATGATGATTACGTCGGAGATTGAGGTGGTGCATAAACGACTTACCGCCTTGGAGGAGAGACCTCATCGAGATAATGCATGGTATCGAAATGGTGGCGGCGGATACCTAGGAGTT